>OY856412.1:598075214-598675214 GCA_963693085.1 Alisma plantago-aquatica | reverse complement strand
TACTGGGGAGAAATAACACATTCCCCAGGGGGAGAGTAAGCACATTCCCCAGGGTGAAATAACACATGCCCTAACTATGGGTGGTTGTACGTAAGTACCACTATTATAGCTAAATAGTCAAATAAACCATCATACTCAAGGAATAATAAAGTAGTAAGAAATATTGTCAAATAGTTGCAACATCCTAGGTAAACCCTTCAAAATCCTCTTCGGGTAATTGGAAGAAATTCTACCTTTTACGTCATCCCCATAATCACACCCCTAGATAGTAGTGTTAATCCTTTCTTGTATCTAAGGGGCTCCCTAAATTGATCACAAACATTCTTCTATTTATCCTTTTACTAGATGACCACCAAATCACCTCGTGAAGCCATTTAAGCCAAAAATCCCTCCTAGGTTAATGATGAAGGCAAGAAAATCTATAATGATGAACTAAGGTGACGCTTGCCCCAACAACTTGGTAATAAATCTCTCAATTCATCCAGGTTCAACTTCTTATTTGATATGCCTCCCCATAACCTCATAGATAAGAATAAAAAGAAGTGGGAAGAGGAGAACCTTTTTCATACACCCCTAGGGGTCCAAAAAGAACCTAAAACATCTTATTATTCATTGATTTAGAGAATCACATACCTCAAGCCACAATATTGATACATCTTACTACCCTAAAGGAAAACACTAAGGCCAACAAAACTTCCTCTAAGAAACTACAACCAATTATGTCGAAGTCCATGTATGTTTCAGTGGTGCCCCTATAACCTTGTAATTTAATATCCATCAAAATATAATTCGACCATTATACCTCATTATATTTATAACCCAAGACAAATTTTAGTCAAAGGTGTTCTAGTTCTTTGAAAACTTAATTTATGATTCTAGAGCTTGTTCAAAGTATTTGATTCACTGGTTGTATAAGGTTTATGTATCTTGATGTAGTTTTAATTGATCGATTCATGTTTATGGAGTTTTAGAATTAAAAAATGCATCTTTAGATATCCATGTGTTCAATGAGATTCTCTTTCACCTGAGGGCATCATCTAGTGCATACATGTCAGATGTACATGCCTAAAAGCCAATTATTGGATGATATCTACATGCATACCTTCAATGTTTGATTTGTATTATAAATGACAATTCATTTACTGATTCACATATGCTAATGTGGTATGAATGGAAATGATAAATGTCTTTAAAATGGTTGTTTCAAAGTCATTGGACTTCATGTATGTTACTTGAACAAGATATCATAATGTATGCTAAGGACATTATTCTTAATTGTCCTTAGTCAAGCATAATTGTATGTTGGACAACAATAATGCATGTGATACTTGTATCTGTGGTGACCAATGACCATGTATCATGGTTAATATGTACTAAATACCAAGTCAAATACAAAAATATCAGCTTGTGAACAAGTCATAAAATTCTTCAAGATTGCTAACTAATTCTTCTCAACTTTACCTCATTAGTTTCTTCCTCATCTACTATTGCCATGAGACATTCTACCTCCTCCTCTTGGTTTCTTTCACCAACATCACTTGATTGATCTCATATAGCTAAGTTGACTTTGTCTTTCTTCTTGAATGAGGACTTCTTGCCTTTCCTAAGTTTTTGGCATTCAAAACCAAGTGGCCTTTCTTTCCACATTCAAAGCACCTAGAAGAAGAGGAAGGGGTACTATGAGTTTTGTTAGATCGAAATCTCTTATATTTCTGAACATCTACAATCAATGTGCTTTCATTATCTTCATTAGTTGTGTCACTGCTTTCTTGAATGATGTTTCTTGATGACACTTTTGTTGCGACAATGAAAGCAAGATCCTTCCTTTTCTCCTTTAGTTGTTTAGCTTCCACTTTTTCTTCCTCCTCAAGGGTGACTTCATGTGTCTCTAGGTTTCCGATGAGCTGCTCCATCTTTAGTGATGTAAGATTGTTAACTTACTCGATAGAAGTAACCTTTAACTTGTATCTGGGAGGCAATGATCTAAGTATCTTTGATAATTGAAATTCCTCACTTATGTTATTTCTCAACACACTTAGGGGCCATTTGGATGTGTTAGTTCAAGGCAGTATTGTAATTGACTAAGGGATTCTAACTGCTGCATTTCTATTGAGATCGGTTGGGTACCGGTATAGATTTTATCAATTCCAACAGTCCAACTACAGTAATATCTGCATGTGCATTTAACATCTCTTCCAAAAGATGCCAATATTGGTGTGCTTTGAAATCCCAGATCTGGCCCGTCCCCCCCCACAAAAAAAATCCATTTCTGATTCTTCACCCGCGGAGTCGTCTCCTGTTGTGTTCCCATTCTTCTGTGATCAACCCTTCTCCACTACCTACATTTCTCTCGATTCCTCTCTTCTCCATGGCGGCAGTAGCCTAGGAGTCTCTTCAACGATGCAGATCTACCTTCCTTTCGAGCTCTGCGATGCAGGCAAGGAGCAGCCCACACTAGGTTAGAGGACCGCTGATGGTGCCTAGTGGAAGAGACCATGGTGGGAGGGACATCACCAGTGCCAAGGAGGTGTCCGCTGCCGCGCTCTGAAATGACCTTGAGATCACACTCTTCGGCCTACATCAGCAACAATTGTTGTGGGTCTCTTGGGCATCGAAAGAAGAAGGAGGGGGGAACTTCTTCGTCAACCAGGGATGACGTTGACGGAGACACCAAGGAGTCCTGCTGTGGAAACAACGAAGACTGAGATAGCGAGTATGATAACGTCCAGGGTGGGTTTCGGCTCCCCTACTGATGTTGTGATTATGGAGAGGGTCATGCCATGGTTGTGCTGCTACCCTGCATGTGCCGGTGCCGCTGCTCTGCATGCCCATCGTGGGCGAAGGCATGACCACTCTCTGCTTTTGTGCCAAGCCTCCAAATAATGTATTGTTGCCTCACTCTGCCTTCCTCTCCTTCATCCCCATCCAAACAAATTATCCCAGTCGTGAAGCAGCAATAATAGCAGCTTCTCATGCCCAAACAATGCCATTAAAATGTACACTCTTTATTAATTCAGCAATTTAACTCCTAATTTTATTAACTACTGTAGTGATTTAAATTGAGGTGCCCAAACGGACCATTAGGTTTTTTACAATGTTAGAAAATCTTTGGTACATTTCTGCAATGCTTTTGTTAGGTTGCATATGAATTAATTCAAACTTGTGCTTCAACATATGAATTTTAGTGCACTTAACTTGGCTAGTTCCTTCATGAGTTATAGCTAATTTATGGCAAATTTCTTGAGTACTTTCACATGAGGATATGTGATTAAATTCATGAATGAATAAATTATAATAAAAAAATGCTTACTGCCTTTGCATTGAGTGTGACTTTCTTTACTGTATCAAGATTCCATGTTTCTAACTTAGTGGTTGGAGGTACATATGGACGAGCCATCATCTTCCAAAGTTTAAAGTTGATTCCCTAGAAGTATAAATGCATCCTCCTTTTATAATATGTGTAGTTTGATTGAACGAACACTGGTGACCGGCTCACATGTAATCTTTTTAAGTTCCGGTTGCCAAGCACGTTGTCCTCCATTCTTAAAGACATGTTAGGGCTCCTTGAAGACCTACTCTAATACCAAATGAAAGACTCTAGAGTGGGGGAATGAATAAAGCTTTAAGAAAATTTTAACCAAATAAAGTTACTTTACTTTAAGTGCAGCAGAAATATAAAGCAAAAGAGGAAACTACAAGAGACGTAGATTTAGAGTGGTTCTATCAAAAGATATCAGTCTACTACCTAGTTGTTTCCAATTATAATTTCTAAACCTTGTATTTTATTCCTTTTATATATCGGTACACAATACACAAAATTTACAAATGTCTTTTGTAGGTCAAGACAAACCCTCTTTTTCATCTCAAGGAGAACTACCACCTTCTTTGACAGGTCACTGGAAGGTCATCCTCTGCACCTCTTCTTTGATGGATGTGAAAGACCACCAGACTACCTCTTCTTTGATGAATGAGGAAGAGCACTAAGACACCTCTTATTTGACGGACGAGGAAGAGCACCTTTTTTCACCTCTTTTTTAACAAATAGTGGAAGAGAACCAAGTTGAGAAGCCTCTTTCTTCTCATAGGTTACTAGATAGCCTTCACTCCAAGAAGTATCCTAAAATTAATACAACAATGAAGAAATAGATTGGAGAAAGAAAGTAACAAAATAAGCTCACAAGATATACAATTAAGCTCTTATGAACAAGTGATGATGATCCACTCCAAAGAGGATTTAGGCAAAATAGTATTAGGTGAAGAGGATACTATAAATGAGCTAATGGCTTAGGCTAGAATGATAGCAACTTGAAGTACAAAACCTAATCTCTCTTGAGAAATATTGCAAGTAGAAGTATTCTCAAGTTTATGTCTAGGTTCCCTAAAAACATTCCGATGATAGGAAATGTTTACAAGTGGTTAGGTTACCTGTGGGGAGTGTCTAAAGTGTTCTTAATCATTAATTAGACATAAAATGAAGTTAATTAAGTTACAATGGCTAATTTGATTGTTAATAAACTAAGATTGTAGAACCATTCTTGATCGACAAAATTTTGACTGGAAGAGTCTCAATCGACAAACTCTTTGACCGAGAAGTGTCATGGGGTCAACTGACTATAAAAACTATGTGTTGGTCTATCTCCTAGATCCAACTAAGCAAAACGACTGTTTGTTTGTCGACAAACTCTTTGACTGACCATCCGGATCAAGATTTTCTTCAAATGAGAATGACTTAGTACTCAAGTTATGCAAAGGCTATTTCTCAGTTGACAAAGAATTGGATTGAATGGACTTCGGTTGAAAACATTTTCAACCCAAATAGACTCTGTGACATGCAAGTGTGAGGAAACCTATCCAATGACTTAACTAATAAAACATATCAACCCTAGAGGCTTTGTATGAGTGTGGGTTACTATTTTAGTTAGGTTTTGGAAGATCATCACTTTTCCATATAGCATATCTATCAAGTTGTACAAAAATACAACTTGATTTGCAAGCATCCAAACATATTAATTTCAAGGTCTTTGTAGTTGGATCTTGACTTAGTTCTTTGGTCACCTGAAATACTTAATACACATGTTAGTAATACAATTTGAGGAATTTTTGCATCATCAAAATATGAGTGTGGAAAATCCAAAAAGATAAAACTTTCAACAAAGAATAAGCAAAGAACACCTTCATCTCACAAATTGAGCCAAAGAATGTCAAAGAAGCTCTTGAGGATGATGAGTGGATCCTAACCATGCAAGAAGAGCTCGAGCAATTTGAAAATAAAAAAAGTGTGGGTTTTCGTGTGAAGACCAAGTGATAGGACGATCACAGACAAAAAATGGTTCTACAAGAACAAACTTGATGAAAGTGGGAAGGTAGTAAAAAATAAGGCAAGGTTAGTAGCTCAAGGTTTTTGATGAAACTTATACTACTATTGCTAGACTTGAATCCATTAGAATACTACTTGCCTTTTCTAGTCATAAAAATTTCTTGCTTTATCAAATGGATGTTGAAAGTGTGTTTTTGAATGAAGAGATAGATGAGGAATTTTAGGTGGTTCAACCTCCTAGCTTTGAATATGACAAGAATGTTAATCATGTTTATCTATTATAAAGTGCTCTTTATTAACTCAAACTAGCCCCTAGAGGTGGGAATGAGAAATTTAAAAACTTTTTAATTGATAATGGATATGTCATGGTAATGGTTGACTCTACTCTCTTTCTAAAACACACCTCTAATAATTTCTTAATCATTCAAATATATGTTGATGATATCATTTTTTGCGGGACTAGTCTTGATCTTTGCAAAGAATTTAGTTCTTTAATGCATGGTGAATTTAAAATGAGCATGACAAAGGATCTTACATTCTTCCTTGGCTTTCAAATCAATCAAACAAAATATGGGAACTTCATCAACCAAAGCAAGTACATTAGTGAAATCTTGATACTCCATTCCCAACACCACCAAACTTGACAAGGATGAAGAATGTGAAAAGGTAGATGAGAATCTCTACATAGGTATGATTGGTAGCTTACCATATCTAACTGCCTCTAGACAGGATATCATGTTTAGTGTTGGCTTGTACGCTAGATGTCAATCAAGCCCTATAAAATGCCAACTTGTAATTGTTAAGAGCATTATAAGGTATCCAGACAAAACCCCATATTTTGGACTATGCTATCCCAAGTCAAGGGACTTTACTCTTTCAAACTATAGTCATGTGAATTATGCTAGTTATTTAGTTGATGGAAAGTACACAAGTGGCACTTGCTTCCTCCTAGGACCATGTTTATTTTCTGGTTCTCTAAGAAGAAAAACACCATGGCACTTTCAACTACCAAGCTTGAATATATTATGGTTGGTAGTTGTTGTGCCCAAGTCCTTTGGATGAATCAAATGTTCCAAGAATTCAATGTTTTCTATGATGATTCACCTATCTTTTGTGATAATACTAGTGCAATTAATCTGTCATAAAATCCTATATTGCTTAGTAGAGCTAAACACATATAGGTCCTCCAACATTTCCTTTGTGACCACATTGCTAAGACATACATATACATCACTTGTGTGAACACAGGAAATCCAGTTTGTGGATATTTTTGCAAAATATCTAGCTAGAGGGAGACTCAATTTTATTATGTCTAAATTGCTTATAACTACCATTGATGATAATTATATGTTTCTTAGATATAATTCTCATTTACTCCTCTATGTTTCTCAATATTGGATATCATCTACTCTTTTTTTCTCCTTAAAAATGACAAGTTTATATGCTTGTTTTGCACAAATTGATTTTAGTCACAAAATGCTTATTTTAACATAAAATAGTATCACATGATAATAAAAATGTGCATCTATATGCTTTATACACTTGCTAGTCTAGTTTGGTGCATTTATATAGGGTTCTAAGACCTCAGAACTAAACTTTGTATCTTTGTGATGACACCTGATGCAGGTCAAGTTTTCCCTCTGACAAACTCAACCAATAGGTCTGCCTAAGAATTGGACCACAACGATTGTTGACTGAGTTATCCAAAGTGCAAACTCGATCGAACACACTGTATCATTTGATAGAAGGGTTCACCCAGCCAAGTTTCTCCCCCTCAACTAGAGCAACTCGACCGACAACCCTTTCTTCTTATTTGTTCTTCAACCCTAGAACTTTCCCAGCCAGTTTCGTAGCCTAACCAATCCTAAGTCCATCTCTGTTCCCTAGCCCTAACCGCTATTAGAGCCTTAGTGGTGCTTTTTTCTATGAACTTTAGTTTGTTGATCTCCTCTCTCCATGATTTTTGTCACCCATGGTATCTAGCAGTAGAAAGAGGAGTTCCAACATTGGTTAATCATCCGTTCCTCAAATTTCTCCTTCCACAAGGATTCTTGGATATGATGATGCCTCTTTTATCCATATGCAAGCAAGGAATTGATAGAAAGAGCTGCTCCCTAATTCCCTTTTTCCCTTTAGACCCTTGGTGGAAACTAGGAGTAAGCTTTTGAACGAAGTTAAGCGTATTTTTATTGAAGAATGCCTTGTTGCACTTCATGATGAATGACTCTGCTTCTCAAATTTCCTCTCTAGAACAAACATCGCTCATGAATTCTATGCAAACCTTGCATGGAACTACACAACCTTAGTGCCCCCTCCTAACACCTTGATAATCCTCACTTCCATGATTGCTAAGACTAGGATCACAGTCACTGAGGATTCCCTTAATACCTACTTAACTGGATCATTTCCCACAAATTCTTGTAAGATTGCCTATCCAAATCATCTTCAACTGCTATACCAAGAGCTTTGATTGTGAACTATTTCTTTCTAATATTTACAAAGTATTAAAGAAAATTGAGGTACCCTTTAGGAATTAGGCTATCTGTCCCTCCTCTAACCTTGATATCAAGATACAAATCATTGCTCTTGTTGTCAATTGCAATGTCCATCCAAAGAAAAACCAAATCAGCATTGCAAAAAACTCAACAGTGATAGTGTATTGTATCCTTAAAGGAATTTGAGTCAAATGGCTCCATTATATCCCTTACCACATGACCTATTTTGACACTATGAAGAATACCATGGACTCCCCTCCTCCATACCCTAACCGAATATATGGATTGTTTTATTTTTTATTGAGAAATTTCTCTACAAGGATTTCAACTAAACTCCCATAAGGAAAGGTGTTTCCATCAGTGAAACCATAGTGAAGAAGTCGTCCAATCCTCCAAATCTTGTACTTCTAAATAGGGCTTCTTTCTCTGTATCCAATGATTCTCTCATGGGGTACATGATGCATGAGAATGCCTATCATATGTAGGTTCAAGACCATCTCCACCAAGACCTCATTCACATAATGACTGACATGAACTTGTCCTATCCTTCACCCTATCCACCATACCAGCCATCCTTTTCTACTGCTAATTCTTCTACCTATACATATGATCAATTTTACCCAGCACACTAGTATGCTCCTTCGGCTTCAAACCCTACTCCTACTTCTGCACCTCCACTTGTTTCATCTCATCCACATCTGAGTATGACTCAACTACTTGCTCCACTAGTACATTTTTTTACCTTTGATGTCACTTTCCTTAACTTCATTTTTTACATAAACTGACAATACATGCATTATAATGTCAGTTGGTAAAGCAAAAATGTCACCACTAGTCAAGTCTTTCTGATTAAGAAAAAACATGGGGGGCACCAGGAGGCGAGCGAGACCTCCTTGGCTGTCCTGTGCGTGGGTGGTCGTCTCTCATGTTTAACCTCTCCTCGATCATGTCGAGGCGTTGGACGGCCTGCTGTAACGTCTCGCTCAACGCCTCTAGTTTTCCGAGCAAGCCAACTAGGGTCAGCAGTTGCCTCTCCTGATCATTCAGTCTCTGTTGGAAAATAGAAAACTTGCGGGTAAGTGAAGTAAAAGTAGATGAGTGGCTTCCTGTAACCTCCCGTAAGCGGTCAAGTTCTTGACCTATCATATGTCCTAGCAAAAGAGGGTGTAACGACCCCGCCTCCCGGTAACCCCAAATTAGGGGAGACCGAAAGGACAGAGTCGTTAACCAATAACCCGGATCAAAGGTTCGAAAAATAATCATTAACAATTATTAAATTCTACCAACTATACTGAAAAGCTGTAAGAAAATAAACTTTGCATACCTTTTGAAAACTTGGATCTCTAAACTTCTATCCACTTAAGGATTCTACTCTAACTAATCCTCCTTGTATTTTACTTCATGTATTTCACAATATGACGATTTACTGTTTGTCCTTTTGGCTTGTACCTAAAATGCCAAAAAACAAAACATCAGTCAGCCGAAGCTGGTATGTGGGGGAAACAATAATCATGTAAATATGTTATCAATGTAATCATTCAATTCATCATTTAACAACCAAGATTACGTTTTAGATATAACTCCGCGATCCAAGAGTACCCCATCCTCTGTGTTGTCCCCATTAAACCCCTCATGGTCCCACCTATAGGTGAACCAGTTTCTAGGGTTGAGTCACATGGCACTACTCATAAGTAGCCCACTCCTTAACTCATGGCAGGCTAATGAGTCTCATGGCACTACACATAGGTAGCCCACTTTCTAACTCTCGGTAACCTAGACCTTGCTCTAGGATTACCCCTTTTTTTAGCCTTTTCAAAGCAATAGACGTGGACCCGGATCTAGCTAGTTATATACGCACATTTATAGTAATAATCATAGTCACTTTATAGTTGCATGAAATAAATAAACATCCAACAGTTATTTTCAAGCAACCGACTAAAACTTCGGGAATTGCCGTGAAACTAGAGCGATTATTCATAAGCGTAACCACATACCTTATTCCTTGCAGAAACCATGCAGAACATCATAGACTTTATGAGTGCATCCAAACATCCAAGCAACCAAATATATAATCAACAATATCTGAAACATGTATACTACATATGTGTCACCATGTATTCACATTACATTACTCAGATCTAGATGTGCTCCTAAACTAGGGTTTAGGGTTATTTCTTGTTTGGACTAAGGATTAGGGCTACAAACCCTAATTCCATCATATTATGATTTATAAGATTACAAATTCAGTTATGCATATTAGGTGAAACCCTAATTATCAATTTAAGCACATAAGATTACCCGTGGCACCTAAATCACATTACTAACATTAATATTATAACAAGATGTTCACATTGGTTTCAAAACCCTAAATCTATATGTATGAGATTATTGATCATCATTATCAACAATTCCTTCATTTTTCATGTTTAGATCAGGTATTAGCTTAATCATGAACAGACATATTCAATTAAGCATCAGATTAAGGCCAATTCAGATTTTCCTTTACATTAAACACATCTAAACACGTATTGCACATACTTTTAGAACATGAAGCATAGTCATGTTCTAATAATATTTTATTTCAATTCCTCTCATTTTTCTGAGCAAGATTCATATATTACTTGTCTACATCTGATCATCCTAGCATTTTCTATAATTCTCACAAGTTATATCATTAATCAGCCAATAGGGAAACGCCAAGTCAGCAGTTATTACCTTTTATTAGTTGACCGAGAGAAAGAACCAAAGGACTGATGTGCCCTTGCACGTCACGCATACCTCAAGGGGCATATCTGTCATTTGGCTGTAATCTTCCCTTACCCCGCGTCGGGCCTCTTGCTGCCCTACGCGGTTGGGCGATCCCACCTCCGTCGACAATGTGGGAAAGGCCATCTTCGGCGCCCTCACCTCCTTCTCAAACTACAGGTGTCGGCTTATAGGTCTCTTCCCACATCGTTGTCGTTCCAAAGCTCTCGTCTGCCTCCCTGCGGGATGCTCTCCTCATATTGCCGCAAGCGCTGCAGCCAGTGCTGCTGGATGGTGGCGTCATCCTACAGAGCACGCCAAGACTCCTCTCGTCCTCCTGCTCCGACGAGGTTCGGCTAAACCCCAATCGCCCTTCCTTCCCCTTCATCCCAGGTGCCCAACACCAACTTCCAAGGTCCAAACACCATCTGCCGCATAGTTGTGCTTCCGTGCGCACATGCCACGTCGAAGATACCACATCCGTCGTCCCCTCGCCATCTCCCAGGCATCATCCCAAGAAACTAGCATCGCCCTCCTCATCCTCATCGCATGCCACCTCCTCACAGCCACCACCCCAACACGTATGAGATTGGGAGCACCACTGCAGATGCAGATGCAGATGATGCATCACTTGCTGAGTCCGCTCTAGTTCATCATGAATTGGAGATGGGAGGAAGACATTGTCCTGGGCAGCGTTCCAAGTGACTTCAAGGTATCCAGCTTTGCGGAAGAGATGGTTGAGGATGATCGCAGGTCCATGAGAAGCCCCTCCGTTCTGGTGTTTCTCTAGGGATCAATGACGGATAGGCAACATATGAGGGTGGCCTTCCTGGGATCATTGTGATGAACCTAGGATCTTTATATATATATTAGAAGGAAGTTTAGGGTTAGGAAGAGGACGACAAAGAGGAAAAGAGGGTTATGGCTGAAAGCTTTGGTTTCCTTCTTCATGCATCCTGTAGACACACAAATATATATGTGTTTTCTCATGTGTTCCCTCTCTCGTTTCTCCTAGAGGTATTTTAAAATGCATTCTTCCTTTCTCAAAGATATTCCCTCAAAATCAATTTGGAAGGATTATATTTGTCCTCCAAGAAAAACTTAGTTTTTATTTTGTTAACCATAAGTCACGAAAGGAAACTCCTTCTTTCTTATTAAAAAGATTGGTTTTGGCAACAAAAGTCCATAAAGGGAAACACATATTCATATGATGTACATTAAATGATTTGATCCTTAAACCATTAGGAAGGATTTCATCACTCAAAATCTAAATTAATATTTTCTCTTTTTATTCTTCATTAATTTCAAGTATATAAAAGATAAACTAAAATATTCATGTTTGATGTCACAAACATGGTGTTGCCAAACATTCTGTTTCTAAGAATGACTAGATAATTATCCTTTTAAGTATCTTATATCGAAAGTCATTACTGGGTATTTATGCATGAATTCCTTTTATCTTTTTATCTTTTTCCATTATTTGGACTTTTCCTCTTTTCTTCTCTTTTATATCCATTAATGGATTAATTTAATAATAGAAATCATGAAATTCCTATCCAAAGGGATATTTGAAAAGAAATTCATCCTTTGAAGCAAAGCATACAACTTTTTTAATTAAGTCCAAATTTATAAAATGAATACATTTCAATTATGAAAACATATGCAAAATAGAGCTTGTAACAGAGGGGCTACTTCAGATCTCCCTCTCATCTTTCTGACATCCCTTGCGTGTGAAGATTGACCAGACGAGTGTGCTGCTTCACTCGGGGTTGACTCCATTTGTATTGTCTGCGAGGGCGTCGCTTCCGCGCAGGGCGTCGGTTCGGGGCGAGGCGTCGGTTCCTTCAAGGCTGCCTCTACCTCGCCTGTTGGTGTAGGTGGAGAAGGGCGCGGGGTGGGCAGCTGTTGATCCACCTGGTTCTCTACAACCTCCTCTGCAACTACCACTGGAGACACCGGTGGTGGCGTCGAAGTGGGCTACACAGCCCTGAGCTCCATCTCGAGGACCTCACCAAACGCACCATTGTTGGCGTCTGGCTGCACCGTTTCTTCCGCCATTGAAGGCGCCATAGTAGCTTCGGGAGCTGCGATCATCTCTCCTGCGGTAGCTTCCCATGGGGCTATCATCATTGTTTCAGCCCTTATTGTCTCGGCGACAACCACTATCGTCGTTTCTTCTTCTGCAACAGCAACAGGAGCTAACGAAGATTTGTCCTGTCGTGCATAGAGAGGAATTGGTTCTCCCCTTTCAACCACCCTCTCCTGTATCCTTCTGGTGGTGGCATAGCTAGCTTCGATGATGATGGCTTCCAATTCTTCCTTTGTGAAGACCAGCTTCTCTGTGTCATAGTTGGCACAAAGTGGGAGGGGCAGGAGCACGGCTGTCCTCGTGAATTTGTAGAAGAGGTGGCTTCTCTCCTTCTTTATTATGTTTGCCCTCGTGAGGAACTTCATATCTATTATGTCATCTCCCCTTGTCCTTGATAGGCTGCGCGGCTCTCTGAGGTAGCCTAACCCCGCCACTATCAGATTTACGATTCCTCCCATGTTGTAGTCCTTGGTGGCGTCCTTGACTGGATGTAGTCAGTTGATTAGGAATCACCCCTCCATCATGTGCCACATTAAGTAGAGTTCTTCAGTGTAGAGGTTGTTGGATTTGTACTTACTGAAGAGCAGGCACGCCACGATTTTGTGCACTATTCTCCAGAAACAGGAGTGCACTACCGCCACCTTGCTTCTCGGCTTAAACGTCGACTCACTGGTCAGCCTCTTCCAGACAACAACTGGGTTGAACATGTCGTTTTTGCCTATCTTGGCACCATTATCCAGCCTCACTTTCTCGTCTTCAGAGGAGGATAACATCTCATTAAGCAGCTTCTCTGAGATTTCGTGCTCAGAGTTGTACATTCATCCTTGTAGTTTTTCTGCCCCGTCAGATCTTTTGATTTCTTCTGGCTTGTTCTGTACCCGGTGGAGGGACGACATGAACTCCTTGGTGAGTTCAGTATAAGATGAGGTGAAGTTGAAGCATATCTTCCTTAGCACGACTGCTTCTAAGACATTTTCCAGCCTGTCAAAAATGCCTATTTGTTGGAAGGATTGCTGGTGGCAGAAGCGGCTTGGCCTGTAGACTTTGGCCGCTAATTCAGCGTACCGCTGCCTGTCTTCATCGTCTCTTGGCACGAACCGGCCCGGTGAATGGTCCAGTGGTGCAGGTTCAGCCGGCATTGTAAAGACTGTGGTCTCTTCTGTCCTGGCCCATTTTTCTGCCCCAGATGTTTCTACAGTGTCTGGGTTTGGGCGCTTCTGCCCAGCTGTTGAGGCTTCTGTAGTGGCCTCGGGGTTGATTCTCCTTCCTTGTTCGTCTACTTGGATGAGAGTTTGTTTGGTGCGGGCCATTTTCTCTAAGGTGTGATGCCTGATACCATAGCCCGATAGGGGCGTGTCATGCGGCGCGCCCGGGTCATTACCCGATATCGGGCAGAGAACTTGGTATCACCCGAGTCATCTGTGCCCGATACAAAGCTTCAAAGAAGAAAAAGAACAAGATAAAAGATGAAAAAACTAAAGAAAAGGAAAAAGCGACTGATGGGTAAAACATCATTGGCCTAAAGTGGGACTCCCAACCTCAGATAGTATTACTCATCGACGCTTATAAAACCAAGCGGTGGCTCATAAAATGACGGAGTCTGAGCATGAAGTGCATGCACTGACTCGGGCCTTATTACAATCATAATGTTCATAATGTTTTTCTTGTAGGAAAGGAAATACGTCCTATTCTAAAAGGCAAAACTTGGGCTGCCTCTCGAGGAGCGTTGTAGTTAGCGTCATCAGCTCGACAGTCTTAGATCCTTTACTTTGTGCCTTCGGTTGTTTTAGCATCCTGCAAACTTATCTTTGACCTTCTCACAAATGCTTCATCTTCATAATACCTTTTTACTATGTGCCCGTTCACTAGAAAAACATTTGTTGGATTATCCTTGTCATATAGCTCCATCATTCATGATGGATATATATTTTCCACGGTGAAGGGTTCAGACCACCTCGTTTGCAGCTTACCTGGAAAAAGAGGGATAGAGGATTTAAATAACAAAACTGTATCACCTTCACTCACATCCTTCTTCTTCTGGTGGGCATCATGCCACACCTTGGTCCTCTGCTTTTAAATCCTTGCATTCTCGTATGCATGTATTCTCATCTCTTTGAGTTCCTGTAGTTGTAGATATCTCTTTTCCCCTACCTTCTCCAGGTCCATATTCAGGAACTTAATTGCCCAAAGAGCCTTGTGTTCAAACTCTAAAGGCAAATGATAGGATTTACCATAAATCAATTTGTAAGGGGTAGTGCCAATAGGTGCCATATATGCGGTTATGTAGGCCCAAAGAGCATCGTCGAGCTTCATTGCCCAGTCTTTCCGCGTGCGAGTGACAGTCTTTTCCAAAATATGCATCATCTGTCTATTCGAAACCTCCACCTGCCCAGAAGTTTGAGGGTGATAGGGTGTAGCAACTTTGTGCTTGACCCCATACTTCCGCAGAAGTACTTCAAACTGTTTCTCACTGAAATGTGATCTTCCATCACTTGTCACAGTACGAGGTACTCCAAAGCGAGGAAAGATAGTTTTCTCAAACAGCTTGATCACAGATTTGGAGTCGCAAGTTTGGGTGGCAACAACTTCTACCCATTTAGACACGTAGTCCACCACGACTAAAATGTATTGATATCCTTTTGATGGGTAAAGGGACCCATGTAGTCTATTCCCCAGACGTCAAAAATCTCGACTTTGACCCAGTTGGCCATAGGCATTTCATTCCTTCTTCCAATGTTTCCTATCGATTGGCATTATTTACAAACCTTTACATAATCTGTAGCATCCTTGAACAACGAAGGCCAGTAAAATCCTGATTGCAGCACCTTGGCAGTAGTCCTTTCACTCCCCAGTTGTCCTCCATAGGGTGAGGCATGGCATTTCCTCAGAATGTTTGGCACTTCTTCCTCAGGAATACACCTTCTATATAGGTTATCTGCGCATCTTATAAAGAGAAGGGATCATCCCAATAGTAATTCTTTACATCAGAAAAGAGTTTCTTCTTTTGATTGTATGTTATTTCCAGAGGTAACTCCCCACAAGCAAGGTAATTACAAATATCTGCAAGCCATGGTAAACTCTGATCTCTGGCTTCTACCATTAGCAAGGCCTCATCTGCATAGTTATCATTAATAGGTGGCTCCTTCTTGTCTTCGACTGTAATCCTTGACAAGTGGTCGGCGACTATGTTTTCCGCACCTTTCTTATCAATGATCTCGTGATTGAACTCTTGGAGTAGTAAAGCCCACCTTAGCAGTCTAGGCTTAGTGTCCTTTTTCTGCATAAGGTATCGTATCGCCCCATGGTCAGTGTAGACCTTTACCTTTGTTCCAATCAGATAAGATCTGAACTTGTCGAAGGCGAAAACAATCACAAGTATCTCCTTCTCTATTTTCGTGTAATTTACCTGTGCTTCATCAGGAGTATGGCTGGCATAGAAAATGACATGGTTCCTTTTGTTCTTCTTCTGTCCCAGGACTGCCCCTTCGGCATAGTCACTAGCATCACATATTAGCTCAAAAGGTATCTCCCAATATGGAGCTTGAAGGATAGGTGGAGAAACAAGTGCATCTTTCAAGCCTAAAAAGTATATAGACAATCGTTAGTGAAATTGAATTCAACATCCTTAACCAGAAGATTTGACAAAGGTTTTGAGATCTTCGAGAAGTCTTTTATGAATCTTCGATAATAACCAGTGTGCTCAAGAAAAATCCGCACTCCATTTATAGACTTAGGTGGAGGTAGTCTAGATATAGCTTCAACCTTGCTCACATCTACCTCGATACCTCTCCTCGAGACCTTATGGCCTAGCACTATACCTTCTTGTAGCATGAAGTGGCACTTCTCCCAGTTGAGGACCAAATTCTTTTCTTCACAACATTGCAGGACCAAAGATAGTTTTTTCATACAAGCATCAAAGTCCTTCCCATAGATAGAAAAATCATCCATGAAAACATCCATGATGTCTTCCAGAAAATCTGAAAACATCGAGATCATGCAGCGCTGGAATGTTGTCAGAGCATTGCACAATCCAAACGACATTCTTCGGAAAGCATAAGTACCATAGAGACAAGTGAAAGAGGTTTTTTCCTGGTCGTCCAGTAAGATGGGGACTTGATAAAACCCAAAATAACCATCTAAAAAGTAGAAATAATCATGATGCACTAATCTCTCTAGAACTTGGTCGATGAAGGGAAGCGGATAATGATCTTTTTTTGTGGCTTGATTCAACTTACAATAATCTGTGCACATTCTCCATCCGGTGATAGTCTGGACCGCTACTTCATCGCCTTTTTCACCATTCACAACTATCATGCCTCCTTTATTTGGTACCACATGGATGGGACTTACCCAGTTGCTATCGTTGATTGGGTAGATAATTCATGTATCTCTCAGCTTGATTACTTCTTTCTTCACAACCTCTTTTAACATCTGGTTCAACTTTCTCTGGGGTTGGACCAGGGGTTTAGTAGATTCTTCCAAATTTATGTGGTGCATGCATATAGTAGGGATAAGTCCCTTGATATCCTCTACCGAATATCCTATAGCTGGCTTATGGAGCCTCAATTCCTTGAGAAGCCTTTCCAATTGTTCTTTTGTCAGACTGGCATTAACTATGACTAGATTTCTCCCTTCTTGATCTAGAAATTCATACTTTAAATCTTCCGGCAGCTGTTTCAGCTCTGGCTTAGTCTTAGGTGCCTTTTCTTCTTCTGGTGTCTCTTCTAGAGAAGCAAACTTGACTGTCTCTATAACCTCCTCCTCATCGCTTAGATCTTTGTCAAATTGATTTAGTTAGCCGATGATCTCGACATCCTTAGGATCTTCGGAGTCAAAGGTCATGATTTCTCAATGCCCTCATAAGAGGGTCTACCATTGCGATATCTTCCTCTACTTCTTCACAGAATTGGTTGTAGCTATAATACCCCTGACCTGGGTTATGGATTAACCCTAGAAATTTTGCTTAAGAAATTTGGTTACAAACTTGATCTAATCTTTTGAAAAGTAATTAAGACTCTTGTAGAGTTTAAGTTTCAAGTTTGGTCCCGATTGAATGTTGTTTGAGCAATTTTCCTTTATTTTGGACCAAAGTGCAATTTACCCAAATTGAGGGGCTATAATGCAAAATGTCACATTTTGAATGTGCCTTATATGTTTTAGCATCATAAGAGAGAGAATGATGCTAAGTGGTCGCTTGTGAAAGCCTAAATTCCAAGTTTGAACTTGTTTGAACAATGTTGGAGCATTGTGTGCCAATTTTGGTACAAATTGTAATTTACCCAAAATGTGGGGTTTTTATGAAAATTACCACCTCTAGAGTGTTCCTACTTCCTCTATGTATAATTTAGAGGAGAGATAAATAAGGAGACACCATGTTTGAATCCATTATGAGTGATGGTACTTTTGGTGATGAAATGACCAAGAAAAGGGTTGAATATGAAAGCTTAACTTGAGTTGTATCAAGTTGAAAAAGCTTATATATGAGTGCCTATCAGCCAAGGAGCCATAGGACAAGCCTCATATCATTTTTTGAACTCTTGGAAAAGTCTATATCGTGCAAAGCACCTCAAGGAGGTGAGGTGTGATGGCCAACAAGTTTCCTTAGAAAAAGTGTATCAGTTTGATTTAAAATAGTGATTAAACCTAGATGACTTATCCAAATGGATAAGTAATGGATGAATTTGCATCATAGATGATCCTAAACCCTTTTTCATGTCAATATAAATGTTGATGCATGCATGTACACGTGTCACTTATGCATGACACGTGGCACCTAATAGCTCAAAATGTTGATACCTCATTTTTGCCTTTCTTCATGATCAGCAAGTATATATACCCCTAGTTTCACCCCTTGGTGCAATTTTGTGACCCTTACCACCATCCTACCCTAAGGTATCGTTCATAGAGCTCCCATATTGTGAAGTGATTCTGTGGTATCATGCATGGGCCTTGGGATATTGCCCATGGCAAGACCATATCGCCCAAGTAGGTGATATCGGCCATATAGTGAAGTGTTTTGACTCCAAGTGAGTGCCATATCATGCAAGTGAGTATCATATCATGCAATAGGGGTGGTATATCGTGCAATAGAACAAGGGTATCATGCATAGGCCTTGGGTATCGGCCATATCAAGTATATCGGTCATATCATGTTGATATTGCCCATAGCAAGTTGTTATCCTCCAATTGAAGTGATTTTGACCACAAGTGAGGGGGTATCGGCCACAAGCAAAGTTTTGTCGGCCAAGAGGAAGTACATATCACCCATGATTGGTAGGGTGTCGGCCAAGGAGTTAAGTAACTCAAAACTTAACCCTAAGGTAAGCTATAGTTGTCTTCAAGCTTGAATTGAAGCATGGAATTAGGGTTATGATCTACCTTTCTATTCTTCTTTACCAATTGCTTATCCATGGTGATTCCTTGTATATGAAGGAGTTGTGAACGAGCCTTGAACCTTTGATAAAGTCATCTTCAACCTTAGGAACATGGAGCTTTGGAATTTGGAGCTTTGAAGTGGTTCTTAAGGCGGGTTATATAACTTGAACTCAACCATGTTATTATTCTTCACCTAAATTGCTATAATTAGTGAAATATTTTTAATTCCGAAATTTCCTAAAATAGTTGATGAAATTGAGAGTTCTAGTATTTGCTTGGACCTTTTTCCATGAACTATAATAGTTAGAACAAAGGTCTAGAGCTTAAAGATGATGGTATCACCTTATAAAATTGATATCGGGTGCAAGCACACAAGAAAGCACCTTTAACCCGATATGATGATGCACCTACTTCACTTGAACGATATGGATATGAATGAATACATTTTTGCACGATACGGGGTTGTAGTATACACCTCTTTCACGATAGGGAGTCAGGTATAGACTCCATACACGATACAAGGTTGATTGAATACTTATAAGTTGACATGAAACCCTAAATTGGGTAACCCGATATAAGTGAAGTATAACAAGTGCTATTGCACGACATGGTTGCATGACATAGTTGCTTGACATGGTTGCACGATAGGGATGCACGATACACAACCCTAGATGATATGGTAACCCTAACCCATCATGGCTAACCCTAGATGGTGACTAGCCCGATAGGGTGACTGAATGTACTACTAGCCCGACATGGTGATGGGTTGATACCTCATAAGTATCATGGGTGGCACATACATATACCTTGTGCCCAATATAAGGTCAAGAAGATACCTCATGCTCGATATGGAGACAAGTGCAAATCCTAGCCCGATATGGTGAGTGTTTATACACCTCCAACACGATATGATGAACATATGCACACCTCTAACCTGAGAAGCCTTGTAAAGGTAAGGGCAAGATACTCTTAGGAGTGATGAGTATAACACCAAGTAATGGTGTGGATAATGCCTTGATAGGTAAAACGCCTAAAGTGGTTGATAATGAACAACCTTATATCAATAATGCCTTAACTTGAGATGAGTCCATATCAATTGATGATGGTTGGACAATTCAAGTATATGACTAGTGACTAATACATTACATGATAAATGTGATAGGTTGGTGCATAAAGTATTAGGATGGGAAATACCCTGATACAAGATAAGTTGATGAACTTAAGTAAGATAAAAGTGATGAGGGAAGTGATACATCAAGACATGATAGATATCAAATCCAGCACTCCAAGGTTGATACACCTTAATGCACCTCAAATCCAATATACTTAGATGAGTAACACATGAAGTGTGTCATGTAAATTGTTACATTGAGATGGAATGTGATTAATGCACTTTGGTAAGTGTAGACTAACATAATTTGAGAAAGGGTTAAGCCAAGTTAATAAAGTATGATGTAATCATACCCCAGTAAGGATGAGAGAGGAACTCATACCTTATGTTGATGATTCATTTAATGATAAATGATGAGAATGAATAAGTATGATTGAATACTTATGATATCAATGTTTGCTCCTAGATGTCTGGAGCAATGAATTAGGGTTTGATCATTGATAGTATGATCTTGAAAACCTAAATAGTTAATAATGGAAAACCCTAACCCTAATGAAGGGTAATGATATGTAAGAGAAACCCTAATCAATAAGAAAGGAAAATCCTAACCCTAATGATGGGAAGGTTGTATTTCTCTTATTGCATAAGCCTTGTAAGGCATGTTATATACTTACATAACAAGTATCATGAGAATAAGTGTTGCCTAGTGAGAGGTGACAAGATGTGAATGGCCTTGTGAGCCATGTGAATAAGTTGTTGCCTAGTGAGAGGTGACAAGATGTGAATGTCCTTGTGAGCCATGTGAATAAGTTGTTGCCTAGTGAGAGGTGACAAGATGTGAATGGCCTTGTGATCCATGTGAATAAGTTGTTGCCTAGTGTAAGGTGACAAGATGTGAATGGCCTTGTGAGCCATGAGAATACTTTCACAATAAGTGAAATGAATACCTTGGTCTAAGGACCTAGAGGTAATGGTTACCAGTTATAGAGGAAAAAATGTTATGTGATGAATTCCCAGTAACGTGAAAAGGGACTGAGATCCCAAGTATCATGTGATTTAAAGATATGAAAAGAATGTGATAAATGTATTACACCTTTCTTTGTAGCATTTTACATAATAATTCTCTATTGAAACTTGACTGATGCTAAAAGAATACAGAAATGTACTTAATTAACCAAGTGAAATCTTATCATGTAGTACCCTAGCCATAGATCCATCATCGTCAGTAGTTGGTGATGATGAAACGGGTTGCTCCACGGCATAACCCAGAGGGCATACTTTTGAGTATGTGGGGGTCATGGGCGAAAATATACTGACACCCTAATGCAGTATTGGTGGTAGATAAACACGAGATCCCACAATCCTTCATTATATGTATCGGTATGGATGTATCACAAATCTCCTGATGATGAAGGCCAGGATGGATGTTAGATAAACATGAGATCTTTCTCTCCCGAAGAGAGTGCAGTCGACGCTGTAGCTCTACATAGCGAAGTTCCAGTATACTCCTGGATTACCTATTTTAGCAGTGACACGAGATGTCATGTAGTTTGTACCCACACTGACTGGGGAGGATGAGGTCATGGAGTCCAGCTCTTCCATTGACCTATGTATGGAACCGATTTTGACTTCGCAATGGTCGGTTGGACTATGAGCGGTATACCTCATCTCCTTAGGGCTTAAGTGTGATTGTAAAATGTAATCAGCCGCATAGCATGTTTGCTTAAATACGAAAATCATTTGGCTGGTGTTACATTTCTTTTATGCATCCTTAGTGGATAGATGTGATTTATGTTTCTTTACATTCCTTGCAAAGCAGATAGTTGATTATTAATTCTACCATGGGTAGATGCAATGTTCTCCTTAAGAAAGAAGATTACTTCATTCTATTTATACAGTGATTAATCCTGCCAGTTAATATAATAAGAACCTCTTCCCAGTTTATAAATGTTTAATCTATGATAATAATATGGTCGGCGGAGAGTTATATCTCTCGCTGAGACAATTACAATTGTCTAACCCCCATGGGACCCAAATTTTTAGGTGGACGTGCACGAGGAGGTGAAGACCTTTCTATAGAGGAAGAATAATAGCTGAGGCCGTAGTGATAGCTCAGGTTGAGAGTACTGTCTGTCATGTCTTGTAGATATGAGTCCTATGTGTCGTCTCTGTACTCTCAGGTCCTTGGATTCAGTACGTGTTGGTTTTATGATCAATAAGAAATTTTGTTTATGTGCCTCGAGGTTTTATGTTGCTCATGTATAGTTTGGTAAACCAACTGTAAAGACCCTGACCTCCGTTTAGGGCTTATCCTATTTACTTTGCCTAACCCTGATGCTTAGTTGCTTGCTAATCACCTTTACTGGTGATTAGGGTTTGTTGGTGCTTTGTTGAGAGCTGGAGGTGCCACTTGCAATTAACCCAAGTCTAGGGTTTGTGGGCAAGTTTGTCACCTTGTGAGGTGTTCCTACCTCTCCTTTCTTCCTCTGGTGTTGAGAGGAAGGGTTGGGCTCGTTGCTTGAGTTCCTTTGGGCTTGGTTGAGCCTTGGTGGGCCTTGTTGTGCCTTGCCTTTGCTTTTTTGGACCTTGTATCGGGTAAGTGAGCCTTGTGTCAGCCTAGGTGTGTCGACCATGCTTATGTCGGCCTGAGTTGTGTCGCCCTTGGGAGTGTGTCAGGCATGGAGTGGAGGTGTGTCGCCGATGGACCCTTTGACCCTCTTTGACCTCGTTTGTGTCACCACTAGTGGACACTTGGTGCTTGATGCTTGCATGTGGCAATGGCCTTGGACATGTGGTTAGGGAATGTTAGAGTGGTGGCTTTGCACATGGACAAGTGTCCCTAGGTGGGTGACACCTTGCCTTGTCTTACCTTGGTTTCTCCTCCATCCTCTTCTATATATGTCTTCCTTTCTCTTTCTAAGGATCCCTTTAGTTCCTTTGTTTCCCCTCTCCCTTGGTGCACAACATCCCCTTCCTTTGCAAGCTTGGTGGCCGATCCTTGCCTTGGAGTCTCCTTCTTCTTCTAGTGGTGGCCGAACCCTAGAGTGCCTTGCTCTCCTTCTTGTGGTGGAGCTTGGAGCTTGGATCTAGGAGCTTGGATCTTTCTTAATGCGGGTTACATAACTCCTAACCCTAACTACACTACCTTCTTTTATGCTTCTTATGATCATATCGACTATGTATGTTGCTAGTTTGGCTTCTTTCTTAGTTGCTTCTTGTTAGCCGAACTATGTTGTAGGGTTTATTGTTGAGCAACACCCCTCTCCCTCCTTGGTCTTGAGAAGTGAGCTTGAACTCTAGTAACATGGGAAATACTCCTCTCTCGTTTAAGTTGAGAGGTGAGCTTGTGTTCTAGTCGCTTGAGCAACACCCTTCTCTCACCTTGGATTCGAGAGGTGAGCTTTGTGGTGGTTGTGAACCTTTGTTAGGGTTGATCTTTGTGTTTCCTGATTGGTGATAAGAAGTGTGCAAGACCCCTCTCTCTTGGTTGTTGAGAAGTGAGCCATCTTCTTGATCCATTAGGGTGTTGGTGCCCTTGTTCTTGAGGTTGGTGATGACCTTGTTGGGTTGCATCTTGCCCGATATGGTCTTGGGGTTGATGTTGCCTGATATCCTCCTTTGGCCTAGAGCCTTGGTTGATAGGTTGTGGTGTTGTGACGGGCGTCACACCCCTGGTCCTTGCCTTGTTGTGTCGGGCGTCACACTATGCTGAGTACCCTGCCCGACACACATAACCTAGGAGGTGGCTTGGTGTCGTTATACCTTGATGTTGTGGAAGCTCTGTTAGCTAGTTCTGTGGTGGGCGTTACCCTTGGCCCTAGACCTGTGTGTGTTGGCCAATAACATGTGAATAGATGAGTGTTATGCTTCCTTTGCTACACGCCCCTTGGGTTCAGTTGAATGATAGACCTTGTTGCACGATACACCTAGTGCACAACGCGTCATTGCACAATATCTCTCTGGCTGAGTTACACCCTCGGGCGGTATGCCTTGTCGAGTGGTGTTGTCTGATACATCTTGTGCATGGTATACCTGTGTTGCACAATGCGCAGTTGCATGACACAGCGTTGCACGACATGCCTCTGGGCGGGGCTGCACGTTATGCTTTGGTTTCCCGACACATACTGCACGATACACATAGGTGCACGACACCTAGGGTTGCCCGATACATCTTAATCTGATAGTCGACACCCTTGCTTAGTGTTTGGCTGTTATGTGGCTGGTTGGCTTGACCGTGATGAGGTTGTAGTGTTGGGCGATATGGGAAAGTACCCTTCCCGATACTACCTTTGGTGAGGGTAGTGGGAGCTTCTAGTGAGGGTCTTGTTCCTTCTCGAAAACCTTTATGCTAGTTTTTGTTCATGTAATCACGTTTAGTTTATGATAGTGACCCTTGATATGTTTGATGGCAATGAATATAATAGACCCCACCTATGTAGCTTACCATGGTATTACATGTGTTTATGATCATATTGAATTATCTGTAAAATGATGAGAATGGTGAGTATATAAGATGCTTTTCTTAATGATATGACCTATGTCTATGGTCACAGGTTGTGGCATGAATGATAAGTATATAAGCATCAATGTCACCTTATGTTGGATAATATGATTCTTCTGTTAATCCATAATGATTGTGCATGCAGGTGATTCATATAGATGCATAGCCAGGTAAAAGGTCTATGAGGTATATATGTCTGAATAACACCGCTTTGATGGTTACTCTTGATAATGAAATAATATGCATGATGTGTACCTGAGTTTGGCTAAAGTGCTAGAATTGCTATCCCATGGTGATGATGTAAGCCTTGAGAGGCAGTGGCACTATGTGATGAGGGATTGAGATCCCATGACAATGTAATGTTGGATCCTTGTGATGGATCAGGATGATGTTGATGACAATTAAAGCATGATATTCAGTTTCATGTTGTTTATTCTTGTTATAGTCTGCATGCTATACAACTTGATTGCCTCAATAATCCACTTAAAATATACTAACTAATCACAGTGGAACATATCATGTAGTTTGCCCTGGCCATAGATCCATCATTGTCAGGAGCTGGTGATGGTGAAACGGGTTCTCTTGCGGGTTAACCCTGAGCGCATATTGTTGAATATGCGAGGTTTCTCCTAGCCTAAAATAGTGAGGATTCGAGTGCAGCTGTGGTTGCAGACTCGGGATATGTATAGAGCATGGTGAATAGGCCCATGGCTCAGGATATGTGATATGGGAGCATGAATGTGTTCATGGCTCAGAGCACGGTGAACAGGCCCATGGCTTAATTTCTCTAGCGCCGAGACCTGTATCGAGGTGGGCTAGGCAGAGGGCAGCCTGTGGGAGCTGACCATGTGGCTGAGGCCACTTAAGCATGAGATTGTAGTCCTTCTTGTGTTGTACTCGTACACTGACCTTGAGGTGGGAGGTCGTGGAGTCCGGCTCTTCCATTGACCTTGTATGCAACTGGCTTCGGGTTTCACAACCGTCGGTTAGATCTGAGCAGTATGGCTCACTTCCTTAGGGCATAATAATACGTAATCCAGCCGAATAGTAATTACTGCTTAAGGCAAAACACAGAACATTAGTTGAGGCCTTGCTTGTGTAGTTAATCTTGTTATACATGCAGTTGCTTATATGTTCCTTATGTTATGTAGTAAGATCTTATAAATCTTATCTTGTCAATCATGTTCCATAAAGAGATAATTGGTGATATGCCTTCCATACATCTGGTAAGCTTGATGGTATGAATAGCTTTGCTATATAGACTGCTCTTACTCTACGCTTTATCAAGTTATCTGTTGTTGTTGCTTTAATATTCCTTGGGTTTTATGGTTTCGGAGGGGAGTTATGTTTCTAGCTGGGACTGTGTGTCTCACCCCACTGGTTTACACCCTTTTTAGGTGTTTGAGCTAGACGTGGTGGTGGTCGCAGAGTTGCGGCCGAGCAGCAAGATGAACAGTAGAAGGTAAGAGATGGACATGCTGCTGTTTTGGTTGTTTTGTAGTAGAGTCTTAGAGTCATCCTTGTACTCTCAGGTCCTTGGGAGCATTTTGACGTTGTTTCACGATATATAGCTGTTGATGGTTTGTATATCCTGCTGCTGGCCGGATGTGGGCCGTTATGTATATATAACAGGTGATGAACTCATGTGATAGCTTGACAGCTGATCTCCTAAGCTGTGGACACGTATCAAGGCTTGTATATGTTTATATAACCTATTTTCTTATAGGGTGAGGATCTGAATGTAATAGTTTCTCATTTTATCTACTTTCTGCAGTCAGTTTTAATTAATCTGTGTTTTGATAAATAGTGGTTTATGGGGTTTTCCGCACATTTTTGCGTAACACCTCGTTGTCTGTGTGATAGTGGGATGTGTTGCCACAAGTTTGGTATCAGAGCTCTAGCTTCACTGAGTCTACAGGGATTTAGGACTAGGTTGTGTCTATTCTTGTGAGTCTTCTAGATTTTCTTACAATCATCTTCTGCCCTCAGCAGAAGAAGAGCCAAGATGTCTGGAAACCATGAAGAACATGCTGCTGAGAACAATGATGTTGCATCAGTTGATGGAGCTATAGGGATAGCACATGAAGATCGGGTGCCTGAGGTCCCCCAACTTGACCCAGCCATTCTCGAAAACCCTGCCTATCAACAGCTTATGGGGCAGATGATGTCTATGATGAATCTCATGGTAGAAAGATTGCTAGTGCCTCCGCCAAGAGCACAGGCTCCCCATGGTGAAACATCGGGTATTTGGAAGACCTTTGAGCGGCTTCGCCGAGCCAGATCTTCAGATTATGCTAGAACAGCTGATCCAGTGGATGTAGCTATGTGGCTAACAAGTATTGATAAGGCTTTTCGGATCCTTGACATCCCCGAAGCAGACAAAGTAAAGCACGTTGTCTACCTTCTGAAAGGTAGTTCTAGTCACTGGTGGACCATCGAGGAGGAGAAGCGACCCCGTGAGGTGATCGGTTGGGAGGTTTTTCGGCACAAGTTTGTCAGCAGATACTTTCCGAAGACGTATCTGGATGAGAAGATCAGTTAGTTTGAGAGCATGCGCCAAGGAACGATGAACATCACCAAGTATGAGGCCAAGTTCATGGATCTGTTGAGGTTTTTTCCTCACATGGCAGCAACAGATGAGGAGCGGATCAGATGTTTTAAGAAGGGTCTGAGTGCTGAACTGACAACACCTATTTCTGTGTTGGAGAACCGTGAGCGGTTTTCTACGTTTGTGGAATCTATCCGGAGGATTGAACGATCAGTAAGGGAGAAAAGAGAATCCATGTCTAAGAAGAGTCCTGCTCAGTTCCAGGGACAGAGGTTTGGTAGCTTCAAGAAGCCACGGTTTTCAACACCTTCCGTGATGAGAGGTTCCACTGTACCGTCAAAGTGGTTTCCGAGTAAGGGAAGAGGTTATGTCTCTTCACCGTCAAAGGCACATAGTACAACATATGTGGCAGTGACAGGGCCATCTAGGCCACAGTTTGAAGATAGGTCATGCCATCTTTGTGGTCAGATCGGGCATTTTAGGTTCAACTGCCCGAATAGAGATGTTGAAGTGACACAGCAACCAAGGAAAAATCAACGAGGGTCAGATAGAAAGTAGCCTAGTAGTAGTAGAGGGAGAGGACACAGTGCAGCATCGCAAGAGGGATCATCTGCTCAAGGAAGCAGAGGACGTGGGCAGCAAGCAATGGCTTGATTCTATGCTATGAGTCAGCCAGAGGCGATTGTCAACCCGTGAGTGGTGGTAGGTCGGATGGAGTTATTTCATTCTGATATGTCTTCTTATTTCTTTATATCTGTTCTGGTTGACCCGGGTGCTACACACTCTTTTGTCGCCTACAGTATGCTTGAGAACTGTCGTTTACCTGTTAGTTTTAAGAAGGATAGCTTGTTGTTAGAAACCCCTCTTGATGGTTCCTCGATGCTTTGAGAAGAGTGTCCATCTTGTGTCTTATCTTTTTCGGGACACAGTATACAAGTGTATCTTATACCACTTGATATGCATGGTTTCGATGTGATCCTTGGGATGGATACCTTGGAAAAGTATAAGGTTGTTTTGGACTGTGGTTCCAAGCAAGTTGTGTTTGATGATGGCGGTAAGAAGTGGATCTTACAAGGTGATAGGAAGATTCTTCCGACGTGCTTAGTGTCAGCTATGGTGGCAGAGAAGTTGTTACAACAAGGATGTGAGGCATTCTTAGATCATGTTGTGGATTCCAAGGCAAAAGGTCCTAGCTTTGAAGTTGTGTCGGTTGTTCGAGAGTTTGCAGATGTGTTTCCTGATGAATTCCCCGGTGTTCCTCCATCCCGAGAGGTTGATTTCGAGATCAATCTGGTTCCAGGAATGCAACCAGTTGCACAGACACCGTATAGGATGTCTCCAGTAGAGATGGCAAAGCTTAAGAACAGGTTACAGGAGTTGTTGGAGAAAGGTTTCATTCGACTGAGTACGTCGCATTGGGGTGCTCCAGTGTTGTTCGTTAATAAGAAGGACGGGTCGATGCGGTTATGTATAGATAACCGGAAGTTGAACAAAGTCACGATCAAGAACAAGTACCCGTTGCCAAGGATAGACGATCTGTTCGATCAGTTACGTGGCGCTATAGTGTTTTCAAAGATTGATCTACGGTTCGGATATCATCATTTGAGGATTAAGGCGATGACATATCAAAGTCAGCTTTCAGGATGAGGTATGGTCACTTTGAGTTTGTGGTTATGCCGTTTGGGCTAACCAATGCACCTGCTGCTTTCATGGATTTGATGGACATAGTGTTCCGTCCGTTTCTAGATCAGTTTGTTGTAGTCTTTATAGATGACATCTTGATCTATAGTCGGGATAGGAAAGATCATGAGCGACATCTTCAGCTAGCGTTGACTCTTCTTCGCCAACATCAGTTGTATGCCAAGTTTAGTAAGTGTGAGTTCTGGTTGGAGGAAGTGGCTTTCTTAGGCCACGTAATATCTGCAGAAGGAGTTAAGGTGGACCCTAAGAAGGTGGAGTCCGTTGCAGAGTGGGAGCAGCCAAAGACACTGACAGAAGTTCGTAGTTTCCTGGGTCTAGCAGGTTACTACAGGAGGTTTATCAAGGACTTCAGTATGGTTGTGTTGCCGATGACAAAGTTGACTAGAAAGGATGTACCTTTTGTCGGGAATGACCGTTGTCAACAAGCCTTCCAAAGTTTGAAGGAGAAACTGACTAGTGCTCCAGTGCTAGTGCTGCCAGAGCCTGGGAAGGGCTATGTTGTCTTCTGCGATGCTTCCAAGAAAGGTTTAGGTTGTGTGCTGATGCAGGAAGATCATGTGGTTTCTTTTGCTTCGCGACAGCTTAAGAAACATGAGGAGAATTATATGACGCACGACTTGGAGTTGGCAGCAGTGGTTCATGCATTCAATATTTGGAGACACTATCTCTACGGGGAAGTATGTCAGATCTTCAAAGATCATAAGAATCTGAAGTACATCTTTTCACAAAACGAGCTAAATATGCGACAACGTCGATGGATGGAGCTAATCAATGATTACGAATGCACCATTGAGTATCATCTTGGTAAGGCGAATGTGGTAGCTAATGTGCTTAGATGAAAGTCTTCTTCTCTTTCTACAAAGAAGGCACAATTGAGTTCCTTGGTATGCCATAGACGGGATATGCTTGTTTCCTTGCGATAGATGAATGTGCAGATGGAAGTTTCCTTGTTAGCTGGACTTTTAGCACATATGCAAGTCAAGCCTACACTAAGACAACAGATCAAAGATGCACGGCAAGCAGATGATGCAGTATAGTTGATCAGATCAGAGTTTGGCAGTGAAAAGCGTGATGGGTTCCATGAGTCCAAGGATGGACTAGTTTGCTACCGAGATAGGATGGTGGTCCCCGATGCTGAATATCTGAGGAAGCCAGTGCTCGAAGAAGCACACATGTCGATGTTTTCTATGCATCCAGGAGTCACCAAGATGTATCATAATCTAAAGGACTTGTATTGGTGGCCTGGTTTGAAGAAAGATGTAGTCGAGTTCGTGGCTAGATGTGCAGTATGTCAGCAAGTCAAGGCTGAGCATCAAAATCCGGCAGGTATGTTGCAACCCCTGTTGATACCACAGTGGATATGGGATCATATAACCATGGATTTTGTAGTTGGTATGCCTAGGAAAACTAGGAATCATGATTTCATTTGGGAAATAGTGGACAGATTGACGAAGTCTGCCCATTTCATACCTGTAAAGACAATGTATACAGCCGAGAAGCTCACTCAAGTATATGTGGATGAGATAGTGCGTTTGTATGGTGTGCTAGCAACGATAGTTTCTGACATAGGTCCTCAGTTCATGAGTCATTTTTGGGAACAGTTGCACAAAGCATTGGGAACGTAGTTGAGGTTCAGCACCTCTTAATTTCCATACATAGACAGATGGACAGTCTGAAAGGACTATTCAGACTTTGGAGGATCTCCTTCGAGCTTGTGTTTTGTAGTTCCTAGGCAGGTGGGACATACATCTCAGTCTGATAGAGTTCACCTACAACAATAGTTATCAGCGGAGCATTGACATGGCTCCTTATGAATCCTTATATGGCAGGAAGTGCAGATCTCTGTTGTGTTGGTATGAGTCTTGTAAGGACCCTGACCCAGGTTTTGGGCTAACCCTTTTTGCTTTTCTTATGAAATGTTCTTAGAACCTTAATCTAATCTCTCTAGATGTTTTGTTATCATGGGACAAGCTCATGTTTCCAGTTTGGTCCCGTTTGGATGTTGTTTGAGCGATGTTTGCTTGTTTTGGACCAATGTGCAATTTACCCTAATTGGAGGGGTCAATGTGCAATTTATCAGCTCTAGAGTCTTGGACGATATGGGGCTTCAACCCTAGTTTGGGTGATAGGGTTTCCCTGGGTGACATAGATGATCTACCCTTGTTGCACGACATGGTCTTGATGTTGAAGGTGACCAACTTGGTGTGGTCCTTGTACCCTTACATGATACACCTTTTTGGTGCCCTAAACGATACCCCCCTCACCTAGGGTTTGCCTTAAACGTTATGCTTCCTGATATGACTCCTTACCATGGTAGTACTTGTTGGGCGATATGGATAAGTCTTGAGCCTAGAATGATGAAACCCTAGGTGGGAGATACCATGACTACCTCCCTGACCGATATGAGTGTGATTGTGGGGCTTTTGTGTCGGGCATGAGGTTTGTGCTTGCATGACACTCTCTAAGTAAGTTGCCCGACATGGTGCCTATGGACGACATGGAGCCTTGAACGATAAGGTTGCCCTAACCCTAGATGACCGAAAGAGGGTGTTCTTAGGCGATATGGTTGGATGACACCTTGTAGACCCCTCGCCCGATATGGTGCCTGATAGTTGAGTTAGTAGAGTGCTGCCTAATACGAGATGTTGCCCGTTATGATGAGTTAGGCGTTATGGCCTTAGTGTGCTTTGCACGATACTTTGGATGAGATCCCCACTCTTGGTTAAGCTTTGAGTAATACTAGTACTACTTCGTGATATGCCTTAGTTGGTGCTCGTGGGAGTTACACCTTTGGCCGATAAGATGCTCGATAGATATCCCCTTGTATCTGGTTGCCGATACCACCATGCTCATGGATGCATGATACAACTTATAGCTCTAGTGGCACGATGCACCTTTGGTTATAGTCTACCGTTACACCAAGAAGGTGTGTTTCCCGTCTCGGGGCATTGCCCGATATGGATAGCATGACATAGCGTTACATGTGGGTTCTTAGTTGTTGCCCGATATGACGTCTTAGGCGTTGCACCTGCTGGGGGTGCTGCTCGGCATGGTGCCTTGGGGGTTTGGGCGATACGAAGGGGGCAATAGGGTTTGTTGCCTTGGGCATCACAGGTTGTGTGTGGAATGATATCAAGGTGATGATGGTTGGCCGTTATGATCTTAGCCCTAGAAGGGTGCTGGCCGACACATGTGAAGAGTTGTGTGCTTAACCGATATATTGTCAGGCATTACACTCTTTGGTGAGAGACACTATGCTTTTAGCGAGGGTTTGTTTGGTCGCTTTATGCTTTTGGTGAGGGTAGGAAACACCTTTAGTGAGGGTTGTGCCTAACCCGATATACCTATGCATGTTTCTTGAGCTTACACATTTGATCATGATGAGCTACGACAAGATAGGTTGTGAACCCTTGTATAGTGGTTACCTATGGTTAATGATATATGAATCTCTGATAAAGATGGATGGTGAATCATGGTGTATGATCCTTATAGTTAATCCTTAGGGATGATGCTCATATGATTTGAGATATAGGGTATGATGGGATACCCATGATGTGGTAACAGTAGTATGTTTTGATCTATACACCGGTTATGACATTAATCTGCATATGTTCATAAGGATGGAAGAATATTCCAATGTTATAAACCTTAATCTTGATGACATGATAACCATGATATGATCATGAGTTGTGAGGCATGAGGGATGCTCACAGTTTGATAACAATAATATTTTTTTTACATACACAGCTATGAACATGGATGTTATTCCAATCCTGTACACCTAAATCCTTGATAGCATGATAAACATAATATGTTCTCTAAAGGATCTATGTTCTATGTTTGGTGATCTATTTATCTCTTTCTTATGCAAGCTAACCATGCAGCTGTATTGAATTCATATCCAAATAAGAGCTATGGTGACTATATGCTTATGTGCTTCGTATAGCACTTGATATATGTGCAATATGCAAGTAATAATGTTGATGAGATAATATACATCATCAGTATGATGAGAAATGCATGTTGAGGTGTGATCCTCTAGTAATGACATGAGGGATTGATATTCCCTAATGATGTTGATGATGCCTTGATAGGCACTGGTGTAATGTGATGAACTCAGTTATTGATATCCCATGATGATATAAAATGATGAAGCCTTGAGAGGCAGTAGCACTATGAGATGATGTGAGGGATTTATATCCCATGGCAATGTGATGATTGTTGAGGGCAATGGAAATAGTAGTAGCAATATAATACCGATGTAATGAATCTCATGTTGTTCATGTTTTATATATGGTTGCTTAATACAACTTGATTGCCCCAACAATCTACTTAAAATACATTAACTAATTACAGATGAATCTCTCATGTAGTTTCCCCTGGCCATAGATCCATCATCGTCAGGAGCTGGTGATGGTGAAATGGGTTCTCCTGTGGGTTAACCCGGAGCGCATATTGTTGAATATGTGAGGTTTCTCCTAGCCTAAAGTGAGGAGGTAAGAGTGCAACTTCGGTTGTAGACTCCAGAGTGCGGTTTCAGGCCCGTAGCTCAATATGTTGGAGCATGGTGAACAGGCCCATGGCTTGGAATGTGTGATAAGAAGAGCATTAATGCATTCATGGCTCAGAGCACGGTGAACAAGCCCGTGGCTCAGTTTCACTAGTGTCGATACCTGTACCAAGGCGGGCTAGGCAGAGGGTAGCCTAACCCTATGGCTAATGCCACTTAAGCATGAGACTGTGGTCCTGCTTGTGTTGTACTCGTGCACTGACTACGAGGTGGGAGGTCGTGGAGTCCAGCTCTTCCATTGACCTTGTATGGCACCTGCTCTGGGTTTCGTAGCCGTCGGTTGGATTTGAGCGGTACGACTCACTTCCTCAGGGCATAATAATTTGTAAGCAAGTCGTATAGTATCTTTTCTTAGGGCAAATACGAAACATTGGTTGAGGCCTTGTTTGTATAGTTGCTCTGGTTATAAACTTGCAGTTTATCATACATTCCTTATATCATGTGATAAGATTGTATAAAGCTTATCTTGTCAATCATGTTCCATAAAGAGTACCTGGTTATAGGCCTCATGAATATCTTGGTAAGATTGCTGGTAACAATAGCCCTGCTCAGTATACTGCTCTTATAATCTGCTTATATCAGTTATCTGTGATCATAATAAAGCTGGTAGAGGGTTATGTTTCTCGCTGGGACTGTGTGTCTCACCCCACTAGTTAATAGCCCTTTTTAGGTGGACGTGTCTGGCGAGGTGGAGATCATGTGGCTACGGATGTTATGCAGAGGTATCATAACTGGTGGGATAGATAGCGTCTAGCAGTAAAGTCCTATGTGTCGTCCCTGTACACTCTGGTCTTCGGGAGAGTTTTTCGATGTTTCTCATACAATGATCGATGCATGGTTTTTTATGTGTATCTTGATGTAAAGCATCCTGGCAACAGTTATTTCATGTAACGAGATGATGGGAAATTATGTTGTAGCACCTTGGAAATATGCTATGATATGCAAAGTGTTGGCTCATATATTATATGTTTCATCTTATGGTGCTTGTTGTAAATCGGTTTTAATTTCCCGTTTTTTTCGGTAATCCGTTGGTTAGCATGTAATCATGTTTTGTTGAGGATGAGGTGTTACAGTGTTGGTATCAAAGCTCTAGGTTCACTAAGTCTACAGGGACACTAGGATTAGGATTAGGATGGTGTCTAGGGTTGGACCGTGACATAATATATGGTGCATACTACCTAATCTATGTACTTGATGCCCTGGCCAGGTATTCAAATATTGAAGACAAAGGTAAGTATGGAGCATTAGATTGTTTCCTCCTTGATTACCCTGATCAAGTAGTCATTCTGGAGCAATCTAAAGAGCATAACAAAATTAAGAATATGATGAGATAATTTCTTGAAACTATAATCTCAAGAGATATATATGATAAAAGACATATTAACTTGTGATAACAACGTAAGTTAAAACATAGAACTTACACAAGATGGAGAAAGTACCTGAAAGCAAAGATAAAGTTAGAAGAAAGAGAAGAATAAGTGATGAGTAAACAAGATGGAACCTGAGATAATCTCAGACCAACCAATGAACGTAAGCAAAGATGTGAAAGAATAAAGTGCAAGTTTGTGATATGAAAAAGAGAACCAGGGAGATGATCCTTGTTCAATAACGAATAACGATCTTTTTCATTAAAAAAATGATATAATCAGGAACTAATCATGATTATGATGAAATGGTAACAAGAAAAGAAGAATAATGACATGTAATGGTCTTGATGTTTCCTATGATGAGTGCAAGGAACCCAAGAAGATACAAGATAAGAACCAGAAGGAACAAGGTTTAACGTTGCATAAACAATTGGAAACTCATGTAAGGATAAATGAAAGTGATAATATCCTCCCCTTTGATATGAAACCATAGATGTTGATGGGTTGATGGGAAGAGTTTGTTCTTTTACGTCCCTTCCTTTCGAGGGAGTGGCAGTCAAGTGGACCTTGTGTCACTTGATATGTGTGCCATTGAAGTGATCGTTGTTTGGATACTTCAAAAAGTATCAGCTGATCTTGGACTTTGGTTTCCAAAGATGGGGGATGTCTATGAGGGATGATGACGGTAGGATCCTCTTGGCATGCCTTCTGAGAAGGGGTTGAGAATCAAGATGTATAGATCATGGAGGTATGAAGGTGAACCGTCCTGCTAGATCACCCTTGACCTTGAACCTACAAGCTGGAAGCTAGTTTTGGAGGTATGGATCTATGTGGTGACCCTTAAAGTAGCAGTTTGACATCACAGAGGACCGATGATAAGGATAAGTAGGTGAGGACTGGATGGTTTGATCAGGCAGCAGATGGCAGCAGGCAACAGTTAGATCTCAAGGCATGACCTAACCAGAAACGGTAGAATGACCAGTGTGTGGTGACAGGTCGAATGGAGTCATTCCATTCTACTTTTGCCTCTTATCTGCTCTAGTTGATCCAGTTCAGGATGTACCCTCCTTTGAGCGCTTGTTGTACGTTTAGCAGATGTTTCCTTCCTGTGAATTAGAGGAGAGATAGTCTATTATCGAGCACCTTGTTGATGACCTGGTTGTGTAGGATGAAGTATACCCTTCTTCGTATCCTTTCCTTTCCTAGATGTGATAGTCGGGTGAACCCCTTTCTATGTGACATGTCAAGGATCATGGTAACCGTGGGAATGGATATCAGTAGAAAGGTGTGAAGTTGTCTCAGATGGAAAGGTTGGCTTTGGTTGATCCGGCTAAGTGCCTATAGTGCGGCTATCATATGTTAGGGGTTTATGCTCCGCATAAACATGACATCGGAAGGTATGCACCCAAGGAAAGGAAGTGATGTAGGGTCATCTTGGGAAAGTTCATCTAGTTGAGCCCTGTCATGTGCATACAGGTGTTTTGTAGAGTATGTATCTTGTGATAACCTCTTCTGAGAAAGATCCCCCTGGAGTAGAGGCATCCTTTGTGAAAAGAGAAGGAACAATTGAAACATATATAGTAGAAAGACAATGATACATGTTATGCAAAGCTTAAAGTGCCAAGCCCGTGAGATCATAGTAGCGCAGTGAAAACATAATGAGGAATATGATACATCAGTAGAAGGAACTGATACCTGAGTAATACGAGTTGCTAAGAGTGTTACCAGACAAAGGATGATGAGCTGAGGGTTTGAGTGTGTGACCAGTACAAGGAAACTCTGAGTGGCTCTGGGATAAGAGCAAGTATGTTGGTCTCAAATCTGTGACACCTGGGAGCTTTGCGGAGTTGTTTGATGTGATGCACAAGTAACACCTATCTTCATACTGCTAGGGATTTCGGGGACGAAATCCTTGTTAGGGGTTTATGACTTGTAAGGACCCTGACCCAGGTTTTGGGCTAACCCTCTTTGCTTTGCTTATGAAAGGTGCTTATAACCTTACTCTAATCTCTCTATATGTTTTTTTATCATGAGACAAGCTCATGTTTCCAGTTTGGTCCCGTTTGGATGTTGTTTGAGCGATGTTTGTTTGTTTTGGACCAATGTGCAATTTACCCAAAGTGGAGGGGTCAATGTGCAATTTATCAACTCTAGAGTCTTGGACGATATGGGGCTTCAACCCTAGTTTGGGTGATAGGGTTGTCCTGGGTGACATAGATGATCTACCCTTGTTGCACGACATGGTCTTGATGTTGAAGGTAACCAACTTGGTGTGGTCCTTGTACCCTTGCACGATACACCTTTTTGTGCCCTAAACAATACCCCCCTCACCTAGGGTTTGCCTTAAACGTTATGCTGCCCGATATGACTCCTTACCATGGTAGTACTTGTTGGGCAATATGGATAAGTCTTGATCCTAGAATGATGAAACCCTAGGTGGGCGATACCATGACTGCCTCCCTGACCGATATGAGCGTGGTTGTGGGGCTTTTGTGTCAGGCATGAGGTTTGTGCTTGCATGACACTCTCTAAGTAAGTTGCCCGACATGGTGCCCATGGATGACATGGAGCCTTGAAGGATAAGGTTGCCCTAACCCTAGATGACCGAAAGAGGGTGTTCTTGGGCGATATGGTTGGATGACACCTTGTAGACCCTTCGCCCGATATGGTGTCTGATAGTTGAGTTAGTAGAGTGTTGCCTAATATGAGATGTTGCCCGTTATGATGAGTTAGGCATTATGGACTTAGTGTGCTTTGCATGATACTTTGGATGAGAGCCCCACTCTTGGTTAAGCTTTGAGTATTACTATTTCTCCTATCTGATATGCCTTAGTTGGTTCTTGTGGGAGTTACACCATTGGCTGATAAGATGCTCGATAGATATCCCCTTGTATCTAGTTGTCGATACCACCATGCTCATGGATGCACGATACAACTTATAGCTCTAGTGGCACGATGCACCTTTGGTTCTAGTCTACCATTACACCAAGAAGGTGTGTTGCCCATATCGGGGCGTTGCCCGATATGGATAGCACGACACAACGTTACATGTGGGTTCTTCGTTGTTGCCCTATATGACATCTTAGGCGTTGCACCTACTGCGGGTGCTGCTCGATATGGTGCCTTGGGGGCTTGGGCGATACGAAGGGGGCAATAGGGTTTGTTGCCTTGGGCGTCACAAGTTGTGTGTGGAATGATACCGAGGTGATGATAGTTAGTCGTTATGATCTTAGCCCTAGAAGGGTGCTGGCCGACACAGGTGAAGAGTTGTGTGCTTAACCGATATAGTGTTAGGCATTACACTCTTTGGTGAGAGATGCTATGCTTTTAACGAGGGTTTGTTTGGTCACTTTATGCTTTTGGTGAGGGTAGGCGACACCTTTAGTGAGGGTTGTGCATAACCCGATATACCTATGCATGTTTCTTGAGCTTACACCTTTGATCATGATGAGCTACAACAAGATAGGTTGTGAACTCTTGTATAGTGGTTACCTATGGTCAATGATAGATGAATCTCCGATAAAGCTGGATGGTGAATCATGGTGTATGATCCTTATAGTTAATCCTTAGGTATAATGCTCATATGATTTGAGATATAGGGTATGATGGGATACCCATGATGTGGTAACATGTATGTATTGATCTATACACCGGTTATGACATTAATCTGCATATGTTCATAAGGATGGAAGAATATTCCAATGTTATAAACCTTAATCTTGATGACATGATAACCATGATATGATCATGAGTTGTGAGGCATGAGGGATGCTCACAGTTTGATAACAATAATATTTTTTTTTTACATACACAACTATGAACATGGATGTATTCCAATCCTGTACACCTAAATCCTTGATAGCATGATAATCATAATATGTTCTCTAAAGGATCTATGTTCTATGTTTGGTGATCCAGTTATCTCTTTCTTATGCAAGCTAACCATGCAGGTATATTGAATTCATAGCCAAATAAGAGCTATGGTGACTATATGCTTATGTACTTCGTATAGCACTTGATATTTGTGCAATATCCAAATAATAATGTTGATGAGATAATATACATCATCAGTATGATGAGAAATGCATGTTGAGGTGTGATCCTCTAGTAATGACATGAGGGATTGATATTCCCTAATGATGTTGATGATGCCTTAAGAGGCACTGGTGTAATGTGATGAACTCAGGGATTGATATACCATGATGATATGAAATGATGAAGCCTTGAGAGGCAGTAGCACTATGAGATTATGTGAGGGATTTATATCCCATGGCAATGTGATGATTGTTGAGGGCAATGGAAATAGTAGTAGCAATATAATACCAATGTAATGAATCTCATGTTGTTCATGTTTTATATATGGTTGCTTAATACAACTTGATTGCCCCAACAATCTACTTAAAATACATTAACTAATTACAGATGAATCTCTCATGTAGTTTGCCCTGGCCATAGATCCATCATCGTCAGGAGCTGGTGATGGTGAAATGGGTTCTCCTACGGGTTAACCCGGGGCATATATTGTTGAATATGCGAGGTTTCTCCTAGCCTAAAGTGAGGAGGTAAGAGTGCAACTTCGGTTGTAGACTCCAGAGTGTGGTTTCAGGCCCGTATCTCAATATGTTGGAGAATAGTGAACGGGCCCATGGCTCAGAATGTGTGATAAGAAGAGCATGAATGCGTTCATGGCTCAGAGCACGGTGAACAGGCCCGTGGCTCAGTTTCACTAGCGTCGATACATGTACCAAGGCGGGCTAGGCAGAGGGTAGCCTGACCCTGTGGCTGATGCCACTTAAGCATGAGACTACGGTCCTTCTTGTGTTGTACTCATGCACTGACCACGAGGTGGGAGGTCCTAGAGTAAGACTCTTCCATTGACCTTGTATGGCACCGGCTCTGGGTTTCGCAACCGTCGGTTGGATTTGAGTGGTACGGCTCACTTCCTTTGGGCATAATAATTTGTAAGCAAGCTGTATAGTATCTTTGCTTAGGGAAAATATGAAACATTGGTTGAGGCCTTGTTTGTATAGTTGCTCTGGTTATAAACTTGCAGTTTATCATACATTCCTTATATCATGTGATAAGATCGTATAAAGCTTATCTTGTCAATCATGTTCCATAAAGAGTACCTGGTTATAGGCCTCATGAATATCTTGGTAAGATTGCTGGTAAGAATAGCCCTGCTCAGTATACTGCTCTTATAATCTGCTTATATCAGTTATTTGTGATCATAATAAAGCTGGTAGAGGGTTATGTTTCTCGCTGGGACTGTGTGTCTCACCCAGCTGGTTAATAACCCTTTTTAGGTGGACGTGCCTGGCGAGGTGAAGATCATGTGGTTATGGATGTTATGCAGAGGTATCGTACCTGGTGGGATAGATAGCGTCTAGCAGTAGAGTCATATGTGTTGTCCCTGTACACTCTGGTCTTCGGGAGAGTTTTCGATGTTTCTCGTACAATGATCGATGTATGGTTATTGATGTGTATCTTGATGTAAAGCATCCTAGCAACAATTATTTCATGTAACGAGATGATGGGAAATTATGTTGTAGCACCTTGGAAATATACTATGATATGCAAAGTGTTGGCTCAGATATTATATGTTTCATCTTGTGGTGCTTGTTGTAAATCGATTTTAATTGCCTGTGTTTTTCGATAATCCGCTGGTTAGCATGTAATCGTGTTTTGTTGAGGATGAGGTGTTACAAGTTTGGTGAATATTAGTTTTTGGTTCCTGAGTTAGTACATCAGAAAATAGAAAAGATCAAAGTGATACAACAACAGTTGAAAGTGGCACAGGACAGGTAGAAATCTTACGGAGACAATCGATGATGACCTTTGGAGTTCCAGGTAGGAGACAAAGTGTATCCTAAAGTCTCGCCGTGGAAAGGTGTGCTAAGGTTTGGCCGGAAGGGTAAGCTCGCACCCAGATATATGGGGCCATACTCGGCCATAGCACGTATGGGCATGGTAGCTTATGAGTTGGAGCTGCCGCCAGAGTTGCACAGGTTGCACCCAGTGTTCCATGTTAGTATGCTGAAGAAAAGTCATCCGGATACAGGAACAGTGATACAACCAGTCAAAGTTGAGCTTGATGAAGATGTGACCTACAAGGAAGGTCTTGTGATGATCCTGGACAGAAGGGTTAAGAAGTTGAAGAGGAAGGACCTGGTTCTTGTGAAGGTTCTTTGGCATCATTGTGGCATTGAGGAAGCCACGTGGGAGCTTGAGGAAGAGATGAGGAGGAAGTATCCCTCGCTTTTCTCTTTAGATTTCGAGGACGAAATCCCCTTGTAGAGGGTTATAGCTTGTAAGGACCCTGATCTCCATTTAGGGCTTATCCTATTTGCTTTGCCTAACCCTGATGCTTAGTTGCTTGCTAATCACCTTTAGTGGTGATTAGGGTTTGTTGGTGCTTTCTCGAGAGATGGATGTGCCACTTGCAATTAACCCAAGTCTAGGGTTTGTGGGCAAGTTTGTCACCTTGTGAGGTGTTCCTCCCTCTCCTTGCTTCCTCTGGTGTTGAGAGGAAGGGTTGGGCTCATTGCTTGAGTTCCTTTGGGCTTGGTTGAGCCTTGGTGGGCCTTGTTGTGCCTTGCCTTTGCCTTTTTGGACCTTGTGTCAGGCAAGTGAACCTTGTGTCGGCCTAGGTGTGTCGGCCATGCTTGTGTCGGCCTGAGTTGTGTCGCCCTTGGGAGTGTGTCGGGCATGGAGTGGAGGTGTGTCACCCATGGACCCTTTGACCCTCTTTGACCTCGTTTGTGTCACCACTAGTGGACACTTGGTGCTTGATGCTTGCATGTGGCAATGTCCTTAGACATGTGGTTAGGGCATGTTAGAGTGGTGGCTTTGCACATGGACAAGTCTCCCTATGTGGGCAACACCTTGCCTTGTCTTACCTTGGTTTCTCCCCCATCCTCTTCTATATATGTGCTTCCTTTCTCTTGCTAAGGATCCCTTTAGTTCCTTTGTTTCCCCTCTCCCTTGGTGCATGACATCCCCTTCCTTTGCAAGCTTGGTGGCTGATCCTTGCCTTGCAGTCTCCTTCTTCCTCTAGTGGTGGCCGAACCCTAGAGTGCCTTGCTCTCCTTCTTTTGGGTTACATAACTCCTAACCCTAACTACACTACCTTCTTTTATGCTTCTTATGATCATATCGACTATGTATGTTGCTAGTTTGGCCTCTTGCTTCATTTCTTCTTGTTGGCCGAACTATGTTCTAGGGTTTCTTGTTGAGCAACACCCCTCTCCCTCCTTGGTCTTAAGAAGTGAGCTTGAACTCTAGTAACATGGGAAATACTCCTCTCTCGTTTAAGTTGAGAGGTGAGCTTGTGTTCTATTCACTTGAGCAACACCCTTCTCTCACCTTGGATTCGAGAGGTGAGCTTTGTGGTGGTTGTGGACCTTTTTTAGGGTTGATCTTTTTGTTGCCCGATTGGTGATAAGAAGTGTATAAGACCCCTCTCTCTTGGTTGTTGAGAGGTGAGCCATCTTCTTGATCCATTAGGGTTTTGGTGCCCTTTTGCTTGAGGTTGGTGACGACCTTGTTGGGTTGCATCTTTCCCGATATGGTCTTGGGGTTGATGTTGCCTGATATCCTCCTTTGGCCTAAAGCCTTGGTCAAGAGGTTGTGGTGTTGTGACAGGCGTCACACCCCTAGTCCTTGCCTTGTTGTGTCGGGCGTCACACTATGCTGAGTACCCTGCCCAACACACATAACCAAGGAGGTGGCTTGGTGTTGTTATACCTTGATGTTGTGGAAACTCTGTTAGCTAGTTCTATGGTGGGCGTTACCCTTGGCCCTAGACCTGTGTGTGTTGGCTGATAGCATGTGAATAGCTGAGCGTTATGCTTCCTTTGCTACATGCCCCTTGGGTTCAGTTGCATGATAGACCTTGCTGCACGATACACCTAGTGCACAACGCATCGTTGCACGATATCTCTCTGGCTGAGTTACACCCTTGGGCATTATGCCTTGTCGAGTGGTGCTGCCCAATACATCGTGTGCACGGTATACCTGTGTTGCACGATGCACTATTGCACGACACAGCGTTGCACGACACGCCTCTGAGCGGGGATGCACGTTATGCTTTGGTTTCCCAACACATGCTGCACGATACACATAGGTGCACGACAACTAGGGTTGCCCGATACATCTTGAGTTGATAGTCAACACCCTTGCTTAGTGTTTGGCCGTTATGTGGCTGGTTGGCTTGACTGTGATGAGGTTGTAGTGTTGGGCGATATGGGAAAGTACCCTACCCGATACTACCTTTGGTGAGGGTAGTGGGTGCTTCTAGTGAGGGTCCTGTTCCTTCTCGAAAACCTTTATGCTAGTTTTTGTTCATGTAATCACGTTTGGTTTATGATAGTGATCCTTGATATGCTTGATGGCAATGCATATAATAGACCCCACCTATGTAGCTTACCATGGTATTACATGTGTTTATGATCATCTTGAATTATCTATAAAATGCTGAGAATGGTGAGTATATAAGATGATTTGCTTAATGATATGACCTATATCTATGGTCACATGTTGTGGAATGAATGATAAGTATATAAGCATCAATGCACCTTATGTTGGATAATATGATTCTTCTGTTAATCCATAATGATTGTGCATGCAGGTGATTCATATAGATGCATAGCCAGGTAAAAGGGCTATGAGTTATATATGTCTGAATAACACCGCTTTGATGGTAATGAAATAATATGCATGATGTGTACCTGAGTTTGGCTAAAGTGCTAGAATTGCTATCCCATGGTGATGATGTAAGCCTTGAGAGGCAGTGGCACTATGTGATGAGGGATTGAGATCCCATGGCAATGTAATGTTGGATCCTTGTGATGGATCAGGATGATGTTGATGACAGTTAAAGCATGATATTCAGTTTCATGTTGTTTATTCTTATTATAGTCTGCATGCCATATAACTTGATTTCCTCAATAATCCACTTCAAATATACTAACTAATCACAGTATAACATATCATGTAGTTTGCCCCGACCATAGATCCATCATCGTCAGGAGCTGGTGATGTGGAAACGGGTTCTCCTGCGGGTAACTCGGATCGCATATTATTGAATATGCGAGGTTTCTCCTAGCCTAAAATAGTGAGGATTCGAGTGCAGTTGTGGTTGTAGACTCAGGATATGTATAGAGAATGGTGAACAGGCCCATGGATCAGGATATGTGATATGGGAGCATGAATGCGTTCATGGCTCAGAGTATGGTGAATAGGCACATGGCTCAGTTTCACTAGCGTCCAGACTTGTATCGAGGCGGGCAAGGTAGAGGGTAGCCTGTGGGAGCTGACCCTGTGGCTGAAGCCACTTAAGCATGAGATTGTGGTCCTGCTTGTGTTGTACTCGTACACTGACCACGAGGTGGGAGGTCATGGAGTCCAGCTCTTCCATTGACCTTGTATGGCACCGGCTCCGGGTTTCGCAGCCGTCGGTTGCATCTGAGCGGTACGGCTCACTTCCTCAGGGCATAATAATACGTAATCCAGTTGAATAGTAATTACTGCTTAAGGCAAAACACAGAACATTGGTTGAGGCCTTGCTTGTGTATTTAATCTTGTTATAGATGCAGTTGCTTATACGTTCCTTATGTTATGTAGTAAGATCTTATAAATCTTATCTTGTCAATCATGTTCCATAAAGAGATAATTGGTGATATTCCTTCCGTACATCTGGTAAGCTTGATGGTATGAATAGCTTTGCTATATAGACTGCTCTTACTCTACGCTTTATCAAGTTATCTGTTGTTGCTACTTTAATCTTCCTTGGGTTTTATGGTTTTGGCGGGGAGTTATGTTTCTTGTGGGGACTGTGTGTCTCACCCCGCTGGTTTACACCCTTTTTAGGTGTTCGATCTAGACGTGGTGGTAGTCACGGAGTTGCGGCCGAGCAGCAAGACGAACAGTAGAAGGCAAGAGATGGACATGCTGCTGTTTTGGTAGTTTTGTAGTAGAGTCTTCGAGTCATCCCTGTACTCTCAGGTCCTTGGGAGTGTTTTGACGTTGTTTCATGATATATATCTATTGATGGTTTGTATATCCTACTGCTGGCCGGATGTGGGCCGTTATGTATATATAATAGGTGATGAACGCATGTGATAGCTAGACAGCTGATCTCCTAAGTTGTGGACACGTATCAAGGCTTGTATATGTTTATATAACCTGTTTTCTTGTAGGGTGAGCATCTAAATGTAATAGTTTCTCAGTTTATCTTCTTTCTACAATCAGTTTTAATTAACTCGTGTTTTCGATAAATAGTGGTTTATGGGGTTTTCCGCACGTTTTCACGTAACACCTCACTGTCTGTGTGATAGTGGGATGTGTTGCCACAACAACTGTTATATGTTATTCTCGAGATGAGATGTACCAGATAAGTACAATGTGAATAATGATGTATATAAGGTTTTGGACCTTTCAGTAAAAGTTTTCTTCAAAATGGATCTCTTAGAAAAATGGTTTTAATTTTTAGTGATTTTTATTAATATGTTGTTTATGTTTAATTCCGCTTAATTAGTAACGATTTGATTATCGGTCGTTACAGTTTTGGTATCAGAGCTTAAGGTTCGTTGAGTCTACAGAGACATAGGACTAAGGTGTTGAGTCTGTGTTAGTGTCCTCCAGTATGCTCTATAGTGACTTCTTCTTATGCAGAAGAAAGGGTGAAGTTTAAAAATGACTGGAGAACACGAGGAACATGTTGCTGAGAGCAATGTTGTTGCCCCAAGAGAGGGTGCAAGGGATCAGGAAAGAAAAGAACGAGTGCCTCAGAATTACCATCATGACCCGATCAGGATAGAGAATCCTATGTTTATGCTATTGTTGGGAAGGTTAGGACAACAGTGATGCATATAGTAGACTGGATACTAGCATTACAACCTACATTACCAGTCCTCAATGTAGAAACTTTGGGCTTTGAAAAGGTTCCTCAATGACATAGTCATGTTGGAACAATGGAAAATGTGGGAAGGATTAGCATATGGCAAGAAAATAGACTCTTCCATAAGTATAGACAGATAGTATATCTACGATGGTAATACCCAAGATGGGGCAATAAGTTGAGAAATAAGGAAAGGTCTCTACAATTCTAGAGACATGTGCCTAGTTTTTTTAAAAAGACAAAGTTTTTGGTGCCACCAGTGCAATAAATGCCTAGTGTACCAGGGCAGTAGCCACTAAGTAAAGTCAAGGGTCTTAACTTTTCACCTGTAAGAACCCATAGCTTAGTCTCTACATCAGTAATAAGACCGATAAGACCATGGTACGAGGACAAGACATGCTATAGTTATGGACATATTGAGCATAGTAAACTCTTTTGTTCAAAAAGAAGGGAGGAAATGACTCAACAACCGAGGTAGACTCGGCAAGTCTTATGAAAGTTACAGCCCAATAATGTGAAAAGGCAAAAGCAACAACATGAAATAGCTAGTCTCTATGTGTTGAGTCAACCTAAGGCGGTAGATGACCGTGAGGGATAACGGTTATATAGATCTTTTCATTTTGATATGCCTTATCTTGATGATTATATGATAATCATAAAAAGGATTGCTGTTACAGATTTCCCTATTGATTGTCCTATGGGGACATAGGGAAGAAATATGAGAACTAGAATTTATATTCTATTCAGTATTCTTTTAAATGCTTTATAATTGTTCGTATCTGTGTGAAAGAGGATGAGGTATAGAGGTAATTCCTGGAGAAAATCCAGGGATGCTAAATCCTATGCATGTGATGATACAAAAAGTAAGGAATATGAAAGTACATAAAGTGCATACTATCTAATCTTGGTACTTGTATACCCTGTCCAGGTATATAATTATTGGAGATAAGGTGAGTATGGAACTCTTAGATTGTTATCTTTCTGATTACTCTGATCAAGTAGTCATTATGAGACAATCTAGTGAGTATAATGAAACTGGAAATATGGTACAGACATTTATATCACATCCTAAGTGCAGTAAATTGAATCTGAGATGATCTCAGATCAATCTGTGTATCTGAGGAAGTAAAAAGTATAATTCTCATGATTAAGACAATGAGGACAAGGGAGATGATCCCTGTCTGATAAAGCATGTGTGAATAGTAAAGATCTTTTCCCATGATGTGGAAATGAGAAATGTGACAAAATCACAAAATGCTCATGAACATGTTAGACAATAACAAAGAAAGGAACAATGATATGTAATCATCCTTATAATTCCTATGCTGATGGAAAGGAACCTAGGATGAAACACGAGTAAATGACTCATGAATAGTTGAAAGTTCATGCAATAATCAAAAGAGATGCCAACCTCTTCTCTTTGATAAACAACCCTGGATGATGATGGGGTGATAAAAGGAATATGTTCCTTAGTGTTCTTTCTTTTTAGGGACATGGAAATCAAGTGGGTCTTAAGACAGTTGATGTGCATGGATTAGAAATAATCCATTGATGGATACTTAGAAAAGTATCAGTTTGTCTTAGACTTTGGTTCTAAGATTAAGATAAGTGTAATAAGTAATGTCCCAAGATGAAAGAAAGACGATGATGTAATGTGTTTTTGGCACATAAAATGGATACCATGGTAAAGAATCCTAGTATCCAACAACTTTCAATGATATGAGAAAATGAGAACATGATTCCTGACAAGGAGTAATGTTTGGTTACCTAGAAGGGCCAACTTTGAAATTAGTCTAGTTACATACAGTAGTATGGATACCATTTGTTAGGGGTTTATGCCCCGCATAAACATGACATCAACAAAGATGTATGAGTTGAAGTAACAATAGTAGAATTGTTTTGGAAAAGTTGATCAAGCTAAAGATAACTTCCTAGAATATCCCTATTCAGATTGTTGAGGCAGTTTATACATAACATCTAGAGATACCTCTAAGATATCTCTTCTTTAATAAGTAGCCTCTCCTTACGACAAGAAAATAAACAAATAAAGGGATAATTGATACAAGTCATAAGAAAGTTTAGTGTTGTGTCACCAGATTTGGGTGGCACAACAGATGCATGATAATACTTGTAGTCACAAGTGGGTGACAGAACATAATTCTTATCTTTCCTTTAAAAGTGAAATGTTAAATGAGGAGTATGGGAGACTCCCCAGAATCAAGAATCCTGTCACATAAAGTGGTAAGTTGAGAAAGGTGACAAATCAGTAAGGTTTGACACCTGAGTTAAATAAGGTATGTATGATGTTTCTCTCACTAAGAAAAGAATTACCGTACACAGAGTTGACTCTACAGTCAATAATGAAAAAGATAGTGGAATATGTGCCATGTGTGACAGATTCAATGATAACTCTGTGTGGAAGAACTTTGTGTTGATCAAAGTTCTATGTCATCTCCATGACATTAAAATTTTATGTGTAGACTTGATGGTATGATGAATGAATAATATCTGTCTTCCTTTACTTGGGATTTCGGGGACAAAATCTTTGTTAGGGGTTTATAATTATAATACCCCTGACCTGGGTTATGGCTTAACCCTGGAAGTTTTTCTTAAGAAAGTTGGTTACAAACGTGATCTAATCTTTTGAAAAGTAATTAAGACTCTTGTAGAGTTTAAGTTTCAAGTTTGGTCCCGATTGAATGTTGTATGAGCAATTTTCCTTTGTTTTGGATCAAAGGGCAATTTACCCAAATTGAGGGGCTATAATGCAAAATATCACATGTTGAATGTGCCTTATATGTTTTAGCATCATAAGAGAGATAATGATGCTAAGTGGTGGCTTGTGGAAAGCCTAAATTCCAAGTTTGAACTTGTTTGAATAATGTTGGAGCATTGTGTGCCAATTTTGGTACAAATTGTAATTTACCCAAAATGTGGGGTTTTTATGCAAATTACCACCTCTATAGTGTTCCTACTTCCTCTATGTATAATTTATATGAGAGAGAAAGAAGTAGATACCATGTTTTAATCCATTATGAGTGATGGTACTTTTGGTGATGAAATGACCAAGAAAAGGGTTGAATATGAAAGCTTAACTTGAGTTGTATCAAGTTGAAAAGCTTATATATGGGTGCCTATCAGACAAGGAGCCATAGGACAAGCCTCATATCGTTTTGTGAACTCTTGTCAAAGTCTATATCATGCAAAGCACCTCACAGAGGTGAGGTGTGATGGCCAACAAGTTTCCTTAGAAAAAGTGTATCGGTTTGATTTAAAATAGTGATTAAACCTAGATGACTTATTCAAATGGATATGTAATGGACGCATTTGAATCTCTAGATGATACTCAACCCTTTTGCATGTCAATATAAATGTTTATGCATGTATTTACATGTGTCACCCATGCATGACACGTGGCACCTACTAGCTTAAAATGTTGATACCTCATTTTTACCTTTCTTCATGATCAACAAGTATATATACCCCTAGTTTCACCCCTTGGTGCAATTTTGCGACCCTTACCACCCTCCTACCCTAAGGTATCGTTCATAGAGATCCCATATCGTGAAGGGATGCTTTGGTATCGTGCATGGTACTTGGGATATCACCCATGGCAAGACCATATCGCCCAAGTAGGTGATATCGGCCATATAGGGTGATATCAGCCATAGAGTGAAGTGTTTTGACTCCAAGTGAGTGCCATATCATGCAAGTGAGTATTATATCGTGCAAGAGGAGTGGCATATAGTGCAAGATCACAAGGGTATCGTGCATAGGCCTTGGGTATCGTCCATAGCAAGTATATCGGCCATAGCATGTTGATATTGCCCATAGCAAGTTGTTATCCTCCAATTGAAGTGATTTTGACCACAAGTGAGGGGGTATCGGCCACAAGCAAAGTTGTGTCGGCCAATAGGAAGTACATATCTCCCAAGATTGGTAGGGTGTTGGCAAAGGAGTTAAGGAACTCAAAACTTAGCCCTAAGGTAAGCTATAGTTGTCTTCAAGCTTGAATTGAAGCATGGAATTAGGGTTATGATCTACCTTTCTATTCTTCTTTACCAATTGCTTATCCATGGTGATTCCTTGTATATGAAGGAGTTGTGAACGAGCCTTGGACCTTTTATAAAGTCATCTTCAACCTTAGGAACATGGAGCTTTGGATCTTGGAGCTTTGAAGTGGTTCTTAATACGGGTTATATAACTTGAAATCAACCATGTTATTATTCTTCACCTAAATTGCTATCATTGGTGAAATACTTTTAATTTCGAAATTTCCTGAAATAGTTGATGAAATTGAGAGTTCTAGTAGTTTCTTGGACCTATTTCCATGAACTATAACAGTTATAACAAAGGTCTAGAGCTTAAAGATGATGGTATCACCTAATAAAAGTGATATAGGGTGCAAGCACACAAGAAAGCACCTTTAACCCGATATGATGATGCACCTACTTCACTTGACGATATTGATATGAATGAATACATTTTTTCACGATATGGGGGTGTAGTATACACCTCTTGCACGATAGGGAGTCAAGTATAGACTCCATACACGATACAAGGTTGATTGAATACTTATCAGTTGACATGAAACCCTAAATTGGGTAACCCGATATAAGTGAAGTATAACAAGTGCTATTGCACGACATGGTTGCATGACATAGTTGCAAGACATGGTTTCATGACATAGTTTCACGACATGGTTGCATGATAGGGTTACACGATACACAACCCTAGATGATATGGTAACCCTAACCCGTCATGGCTAACCCTAGATGGTGACTAGCCCGATAGGGTGATTGAATGTACTACTAGCCCGACATGGTGATGGGTTGATACCTCATAAGTATCATGGGAAACACATACATATACCTTGTGCCCGATATGAGGTCAAGAAGATACCTCATGCTCGATATGGAAACAAGTGCAAATCCTAGCCTGATATGGTGAGTGTTTATACACCTCCAACACGATATGATGAACATATACACACCTCTAACCTGAGAAGCCTTGTAAAGGTAAGGGCAAGATACTCTTAGGAGTAATGATTATAACACCAAGTAATGGTGTGGATAATGCCTTGATAGGTAAAACACCTAAAGTGGTTGATAATGAACAACCTTATATCAATAATTCCTTAACTTGAGATGAGTCCATATCAATTGATGATGGTTGGACAATTCAAGTATATGACTAGTGACCAACACATTACATGATAAATGTGATAGGTTGGTGCATAAAGTATTAGGATGGGAAATACCCTAATACAAGATAGGTTGATGAACTTAAGTAAGATAAAAGTGATGAGGGAAGTGATACATCAAGACATGATAGATATCACATCCAGCACTCCAAGGTTGATACACCTTAATGCACCTCAAATCCAATATACTTGGATGAGTAACACATGAAGTGTGTCATGTAAATTGTTACATTGAGATGGAATGTGATTAATGCACTTTGATAAGTGTATACTAACATACTTTGAGAAAGGGTTAAGCCAAGTTAATAAAGTATGATGTAATCATACCCCGGTAAGGATGAGAGAGGAACTCATACCTTATGTTGATGATTCATTTAATGATAAATGATGAGAATGAATAAGTATGATTGAATACTTATGATATCAATGTTTGCTCCTAGATGTGTGGAGCAATGAATTAGGGTTTGATCATTGATAGTATGATCTTGAAAACCTAAATATTTAATAATGGAAAACCCTAACCCTAATGAAGGGTAATGATATGTAAGAGAAACCCTAATCGATAAGAAAGGAAAATCCTAACCCTAATGATGGGAAGGTTGTATTTCTCTTATTGCATAAGCCTTGTAAGGCATGTTAAATACTTACATAACAAGTATCATGAGAATAAGTTGTTGCCTAGTGAGAGGTAACAAGATGTGAATGGCCTTGTGAGCCATGTGAATAAGTTGTTGCCTAGTGAGAGGTGACAAGATGTGAATGGCCTTGTGAGCCATGAGAATACTTGTACAACAAGTGAAATGAATACCTTGGTCAAAAGACCTAGATGTAATGGTTACCAGTTACAGAGGTAACAATGTTATGTGATGAATTCCCAGTAACATGAAAAGGGACTGAGATCCCAAGTATCATGTGATTTAAAAATATGAAAAGAATGTCATAAACGTATAACACCTTTCTTTGTAGCATTTGTCATAATAATTATTAATTGAAACTTGACTGATGCTAAAAGAATACAAAAATATACTTAATTAACCAAGTGAAATCTTATCATGTAGAGCCCTGGCCATAGATCCATCATCGTCAATGGTTGGTGATGTGGAAATGGGTTGCTCTGCGGCATAACCCGGAGGGCATACTTTTGAGTATGTGGGGGTGATGGGCGAAAATATCCTGACACCCTAATGTGGGATTGGTGGTAGATAAACACGAGATCCCACAATCCTTCATTATATGTGTCGAGATGGATGTATCACGAATCTCCCGATGATGAAGGTCGGGATGGATGTTAGATAAACATGAGATCTTTCTCTCCCGAAGAGAGTGCAGTTGACGTTGTAGCTCTACATAGTGAAGTTCCAGTATACTCCTGGATTAGCTATTTTTGCAGTGACACGAGATGTCCTGCATTTTGTACCCACACTGACTGGGGAGGATGAGGTCATGGAGTCCAACTCTTCCATTAACCTATGTATGGAACTGATTTTGACTTCGCAATGGTCGGTTGGAGTATGAGCGGTATACCTCATCTCCTCAGGGCTTAAGTGTGATTGTAAAATGTAATCAGCCGCATAGCATGTTTGCTTAAATACATAAATCATTTAGCCGGTGTTACATTTCTTTTATGCATCCTTTGTGGATAGATGTGATTTATGTTTCTTTACATTCCTTGCAAAGAAGATAGTTGATTATTAATTCTACCATGGGTAGATGCAATGTTCTCCCTAAGAAACGAGATTACTTCATTCTGTTTATACAGTGATTAATCATGCCTGTTAATATAATAAGAACCTCTGCTCAATTTATAAATGTTTAATCTGTGATAATAATATGGTCAGCGGAGAGTTATATCTCTCACTGGGACAATTACAATTGTCTCACCCCCATGGGACCCAAATTTTTAGGTGGACGTGCACGAGGAGGTGAAGACCTTTCTGCAGAGGAAGAATAATAGCTGAGGCAACAGTGACAACTTAGGTTGAGTGTACTGTCTGTCATGTCTTGTAGATATGAGTCCTATGTGCTGTCTTTGTACTCTCATGTTTTATGTTGCTCATGTATAGTTTGGTAAAGTAACTGTTATATGTTATTCTTGAGATGAGATGTACCAGATAAGTACAATGTGAATAATGATGTATATAAGGTTTTGGACCTTTCAGTAAGAGTTTTCTTTGAAATGGATCTCTTTGAAAAATGATTTTAATTTTTAGTGATTTTTTTAATCTGTTGTTTATATTTAATTCTGCTTAATTAGTAACGATTTGATTTTCGGTCGTTACAGTAGCTATCCACGAAGTAGGAAGATTCTAGCAGGGACGGTCCTTTCATAGTGTCTTTTACCTTGAAATCTACGTGATCATTTCCAACCCTCAGAGTGATGATTCCTTTAGCAACATCAATCAGCGCTCTTCCTATAGCCAAGAAGGGGCACCCAAAGATGATAGGGCAGTTAGGGTCTTCAACAGTGTCTATGACAACAATGTCACAAGGAATGAAGAATCTTCCTACATGAATCAAACCATCCTCAACGACTCCCACAGGTCTTTTGAAGGTATGGCCTGCCAATTCGATTCTCATGTTGGTCCTGACCATATCAGTTAAACCCAATCATTGCATGAGGCTTAAGGGCATTAAACTGATGCTAGCCCCCAGGTCGGCGAGACCTTTTCTTTTGATATTATCCCCTACAGCGAAAGGTATGGTGAAGGCTCCTGGATCCTTCTTATTGGTAGGTAAATCCACCTTCACAAAAGCAGATGACATACTGGCTAGGCGTACTGTCTCAATCCTTCCTCCTCTTCTTTTCTTGGTGATCAAATCCTTGAAAAACTTGGCGTAGGTCGGCATTTCTTCCAAAGCATCTAGAAATGGCACTTCGAGGTGAAGCTTTTTCACCGACTCCATAAACCTTTCGTAACGCTTTTTATGATGTGCCTTTATGAGTTTGTATGGGAAAGGCAACTTTGGGGAGTAAGGACTTCTTTTATCGAGCAGGTCCTCCATAGGTTCAGATTTTGGTCCCCTGACACGAGCTCGTTGGTTCTCCCCTTCTACTGGATACTCTGCCGCAACCCTTGGTTCAGGTTCTTCAGGTCTAGCTGATTTAGGGTGTTCTACTATCTTCCCTGATCTGAGTACCGCCATTTTGGCAGACTCAATGTTGGATGGTATCTTACCTGGAGGATTCTTCATTAAATCGGCCATTTGAGCCAGCAGCTGGTCTATATGGTGTTGATGTGTTTGCATATCCGCCATTTGAACCTGCATCATATTCAGAACGTCTGAGCTGGACAGCGCACTTTGTGCCAGTTTTTTGTTTATAGTATCTTGTCTCTTGACAAAGTCGAACAGTTGGCCTACCAAGTCCGATTGATTTGAGTTCTTTTCCTGACTCTGCTCCTTAGCATGTCCCTGGCCTTGTCTAGGGTTAGCAACTTGGCAGTTTTGGTACTTCCCTTTCCCTTGAAAGTTCACCTTGTTTGATTTGAAATTGGTTGTTCTGGTGAACTGACCTTGTCCACCTCTTTTCTCGAAACCTTGCGATTGCTTGGGTGGATTAATCAACTGATACGAGTTTTCCACCGCATCCTTTTTTCCATAGCTAAAACCAGGGTGGTCCGGTCTTTTGAAGTTGACAAAAGAGACGTTCTCAGCTTCCTCTACTTCGAATTTGCTTTCACTTGACTCGTCGGGTTGGGTGTAAATGTAGTTATCAATACCGTGTCCACCCTCTCCATAGGTGACACACTTCATCACTTTCTCAATCTATTTCTTTCCTTTCCCTCCTGATTCTTTTAACTGTATGACATCAGTGTCTATCTTTTGGATTTGAGTGGTGATTGCTTCAAGAGCCTTATATTTGACCGACGGTCCTTCGTTAGCGGCCTTCTTAGCATATCCTCTATCGGTCCTGTCGTAATCAGTATCGGCTTATAGTTTTGCCATGTTTTCTATGATCTGTTTAGATCTACTGGGCTTTTTCCCAAGAAAGTCACTTCCCGCAGTTGCATTTAGTGATACTCTTTCTTCAGGAGTTAGACCGTTGTAGAACGTTGTTATCAGGAAACCTTTCTTGTAGTTGTGGTGAGGGCAGTCTCTCGGATACTCCTGATATCTTTCCCAGGCTTCATGTAGGTTTTCTCCTGGCTTCTAGGTGAAAGATGTGATCTTCTGCCTATTCCTAATAGTCTTCTCTGTAGGGTAGAACTTGTTTACGAAAGCATCCGCTAAAGAATTCCATCCGTTCAGAGTTTTATGTGGTAGTCCAAGGTACCATGATAGTGCCTTGTCCTCCAAGGAGAAAATGAAACCCTTACAGTAGATGACTTCCTGTGGCACTCCCCTCATTTTGATGATATCACATATATTTTTGAAAGCATCAAGGTGATGATAGGGGTTGTCATTCTTGGAACTTCTCCTAAAGCTTTTATTTTGAATCATGGAGATCACAGATGGCTTCAACTCAAAGTTTACAGCGTCAAACCTTGGGATCACAACTGGGCATCTTGAGTTGTTGGCTTCCGTGGCAGCCAACTCCCGGAGAGTCTTTTCTTCTTCGTCAGACTCTTCACTGTTGTTGTTCCTATGATTCTGCTCTTGATTATGATGATTCCTTCTGTGCCTTTGGCGATGACGACGTCTCTCGTGATGACGATCATCCCTATATTGTTCTGATTCAGGTTCTTCATGTAAGTGATCGTTATTATAACGGTCATCGTTCCCACGCGGAGGCGAGTGTGGTCCAACTCTAGCATTTCACTCATCCTCGAAAAGAGGTGGTTCCACACGAGGTGGCATGATGAACGGTGCTCAACTGAGTAGAGTGCTTCTTCTCTGTGTACCTAAATAGAACGTATAATCAAGTTAGAAAACTTATGTTAATGAAACAAACTATTCTATACACATTCAGGTTAGAAGACTAAAAGAAACTGTGTTGTCAAGCTTATTACTTAAGCTTGAGGCACAGGAGTGTAGTTAGTGGATTTGGGTTCGTTAACAGTATCGTTTTTCCTTGTCCCTAGCAACGATGCCAAAAAGTTGAACGGCCTAAATCGTGCATCCAAAAGGAGCAGATTGAAGTAGTCGGACTTTTAAATAACCTGACTCTTAGGCCCCCGCAACGATGAAGGGGTCCGAAGTAGCGATCGGGGTCGAACCACAGGGACAAGGGTGGTTGTTCTAAGAATGCGAAATCAACACTCTACACTCCGGTAAAAGAGGGATAAGAACAATGTTCCCAAGGGAACGGTCGGTAAAGATCGGTAAAATGAAAGAAAACTATCTCCAACTGGAGTTACAAGGAAGATTAAGGTTTTGGCATTTATCAATTTTTAGGGGGTTTGAGCAACAGAATCAAAGGAGAAAACACTACTGCCTCGGTAAGGAACGAAGGAAGAAAACTTCAGCGTAACAAGTGGCAACATGAAACATCCAGTACCCCTTCTCTCGAAAAGGGTACCATCAACTAAGCACCAACACCCTTTCTCAAGAGTAGTGGACTTGGGTTGGTGTGGAAAGAATATTGAAGCTACTCTGACCCTGGGCACTCTCGTACTCCCTGATCAGACGAAACGCTAGAGTTACAACCCCCTCTCTCGAGGGAGCTGTAATGGGAAACACGCTTCGATAGCTAGTCAAAACATGATCCAAGCATACAAGCTAGAGTTCAGATGCTATAAAGCAATCATCCAACAAAGGTGACCAAACTTAAAGCAATAGGTGTTAAAAATCCTCTAATTCCATTAGCATAAGCATTGTATAAAAGGTTTAGTTACATTGTGTAAATAAAGAAATTAAATGACTGAAAAAGGGAAGATAGGTACCACCTCCTTGATTTAGAAGGGCGACACACAGCAACTGACCCCTAAGGTGCCTCTAGCCCGATATCGGGTGGAAGCTCTGGCCGACATGCTCGTGTCGGGCAGTACGTCGTGATGGGCAAGCATATCGGTCAAGGCACCCTCCCCGATACGGTCGTTGTCGGGGTACCACCCTCTCGGGCGACACGCCGTGATGGATATACCGTATCGGGGTCGATCTCGTGTCAGGAAAGAGATGACTTAGGGTATATGGTTCTTGAATCGAGTGTGTGGGTGAGCCATCTCGGACAGGGGTCCCTCTAGGAAACCGACACGTCGGGTGGCCATCTTCGTCGATATCGTCTGATGCGGCTACCAGGACGGATTCTAAGTGAACCACTCCCTCCCCTCTCAGGTTGGGGAAGTGCTCATCTAGTATCGCCCGGTACGCCTAGGGGACACGACACACTAGCTCCAGATGCTTTCCAGGGTTAGCCTTCGTGAGATTCTGACCCATCCCATCGATGTCCTGTAGCTGATATTTATAGGCAGTGGTTGGAAGAAGTTGCGGATCTCTGGGTGCCATAAATCCTTCATCGACTCCCTTTACGTGGCTTCGGGGATGGACAACACCTAGGTATCGCCCGACACACCTTGGCAATCGTGTATCGGGTCGTGGTGGTATCAGGCGGCTGTGACAGACAGGTGTTTTTCCAATGAGTGGCTCATGTCGCGCGATATGTCCGTGTTGGGTTGACTGGTCATGGCGTGATAACGGATCTCTGTTGGGTAGTAGCGTGTCGCTCGTCAGATTTCACGTTGCGCGATACGCCAGTGTCGGGTTGCTGCCATGCCGAGCAACGATCGTGACGGGTGGTGGACGTGTTATGAAGCCAAAGAAAGAGTTGATTCCTTGTGAGTGGGTCGGGATGGGCCGTTTTGCTGATTTTGAGTGGAAAAGCGAGGAAAACTCTATAAAATATGGTAAAAATGAGTTAAGAGCGTAGTGTGGCCTGTTTATTCAAAAACATAACAAAAAGTAGAGGAAAATAGTTTAATAGGGCAGTTTTGACAACGAAATATGGGCCATAAATATCACAAAAATGGGTGTTATCAAATACACACAAACATAGATCAATCTCAAATTATAACATTCATAGCATATAGTTAATATTCCATAATGAATTATTATCAATGCCATCCAAAAATCATGATGTATTCTCTTCTCAATAAGTCAATCCATATTCAATCATCTACATTGATTAACCTTTTCATCTTCATTAATATTTCTTTAATCATTATATTAAGGTTAGTGTTAGGTTTTCAGGTCAACTAATAATTTTCTTCATTTTCCCATCATTTTAGATTCATTAGTATTAACTTCTTTCATTTTGAACTCAGTATAACTATAGAAATTGATCATTCTAAACATTCTTAATGCAAAACATTCTCTCTCACAAATTACCTTGTTAATCTAATTGAGAGTATTGAATTTCATTTAGGTTAAACCAAATTTACTTAAGGTAAATAGATGAAAGATGTCTTCATACTCATTTTGGTTAATATTTCACTCATTACTTATCTTCACAATTCAATTTACCCTTGACTATTTATTTTCTTGCATTTTGATGCATGAATAATGTCATTTGACTTATAATGGAATTTTAATAATTAAAAGCAACCCTTGTATTCCTTATAAAACTATGCACTTTAGGAAAAGTAAAATGAATTAGAGTTACTTCTTCTTACTCCTTATTCTTTAATCATCTTCACAATTCATTATTATGTGACTTGTATGGAAGACATAGATTCATGTGAGGTTTACTCGTTGTTCCATAAACTACACTAGAATAGATGCACTAGGCTTATATCATCCTAAGTATACCTTGAATTGAAGTAATAACATCTAAAATTTAGCATTTCTTTGTATTTATAAAGTTATATACAAGTATGAGCTTTTATGCCTCACACTCATCCCAATACTCAATTTTAGGGAATTCAAGAAGCCTTATTAGTTCAATACATTCTAATTCATCATCATATGTATTTTATTATCCACTAATATCATCAACCTATGTGTGGGTACATTAAACCTACTCACAGAAACTAAAACCCTAATTTTCATTTCAACACAATTCATTCATCAATTATATGTATTATTCGGTCATTTGGTTCAATTTTTCAATGCAAACCGTAAGCATCAAATATCTCCATTTCATACTCATCCTCATATACATTCCATATGTAAGTGTATCAAAAATTCAAAAATATGTTCAAGGGACTCATTCTTATTGAGTTCAAACATGATTATATACATGCCAACTCAAATTTTAAGCATATCATTCATTAGGCTAATTTTAGGCAATATGAGCACATGGAAAAGTAGTTCTTTGACCATTATTTTCTCTAGGATAATATAAATATACATATCAGGACATAAATAAATACAAGTCAACTATAATAAATATAAATCAATAGTATTCATTTCCCCAAGATTTTTCCCAATTCATTACCCATCTACATACAATACAACCACTGATTTTGTTGATTCATAGTCATATAGAATTCGTCTTTTGACGTGATTATAGAGATAAAGAGGGAGATAAAAACTCACCTCAGGAACCAAGTATCTCAAAATTTTCCCATGTTATCAATTTCTAGAAATCCAATCAACTCCCAAGGATTTAGTCAATTTCTTTCTCTTTTCAACTCAGAAACTCTACAAAAGGAGAATCTGAGAGAAAGAAATAAAATTGGGTGATTTATATATTTTTGGTTCAAATTGTAGGGAGTACATAATTTATACCTAATTCAAAATATTTCACCACAAAAACATGTCTAGGGTTGATGAACTTACATGAATTTGCAATATTGTAGAAGCTAAACTGCCAAATCAACATTTCTAACAATTTTCCCCTACTAAATCCTAAGTACCCCCTCTTCTCTATATTTCAAATATGTGGATTGAATCATTGATGATTATAGATACTATGGTGTTAGGTTATTGATATAGATAAATTGAGGTGCTTGTAACAATTACAAACAAGTCCTTAGTTGCATTTTTTGTTTCGAAAAAATTTTTTATGTGCTGAGTTGGTCCTATCATGAAACTCCACCAGTGAAGGGGTTTATCATCATTCAAATATGCTCCAAAAATTAACAAAATATAGCAATCTTTCTAATTGAGTTTTCAAGACAGTTTAAAATCCAGGTCAATGGAATAAGTCAATAAATAACTAAAAGTCAAACATTCTAGAACTATATTTCATCCTGAATGCATGGTTTCCTGAGTTAGTCTTGGGTGAAATTCATATGACCACCATATCCAAAGAGTACTAAAAAAATCTAATATTTGGAAGAAACACTTATATTTGAGTTACGAAAGTTATTTCTAAATCATAATGAAATCATAGTTACAGATAAAATATCAAAAGTCAATTACTACACCACGATATATATCCCATTTGTTTGCATATACTATCTGAATTCTAATTTTTATTGGCTCAGTTTTTCACTTCACAAACCCTAACTATCCAAAAAAATATCATTGCTAAAGTTTCTTATTAGGTTTAAAACATCATAATTTGATTATCATCATTGATCAAGCTAAAATGGTGAACAATGTAGTTAATCATGTAGTCATTCAAGTAAACCCTAATTATATGGCTAAGTAAAAATAGGGTCATTACAAAGAATACATAGATGAGAAATGAAGACTTCCTAGTGTGAAGTGTCAAGGTAACTAAACATATAATTCTACACAATTAAATTACAAATTTGATTATTGATCCATGGATAGTTGGAGTGTACCACCCATACTACTAGCTAATGACTATAAAGTTCCCTAGTCCACCATAGAATATCTTATGATTATCTAGTTTTGATAAGATCCCACCATTACTCAGTTAGAAAGAGCACAAAAATTAGGATTCCATATGCTTGTAACCTACATAACAATATCAAGACAACCATGAGTACTTGATTCATGGATCTATCACATCACATGGGGAGTAGTACTTGAAAAACATCATGCCACATATACATATTTTCTCAACCACATTGAAAGGATTCCTAGGTACAATTGGATATCTGGTCTTGACCTCACTCATATAAATAAATGTTATCAGGAATCAAGGGGACCATATTTCTTGAATTCTCAATGTCCTATGTATACTTAATACTATATGGATCCAAGTACCTTCTCACAAACCAAAGGTTTCTACAAGGATACCTATTTTCTCTCTTTCATATTTTGAACACTAGGATAGTTATACGGTCATTGGATACTACATGAATTAGGGTTTACTAGGGTTAATCTACCATTCTTCTCATCTTTCACAAAGAATAAAGGGTATAAATAAGAAAACATCACAATAGTATAATACCATATAAGTAATAGAAGCCTTAGGAAACCTTATATGTCTTCTAAAGGGTACACACAGCTAAAATCACCATTTTTGGCCATATAGAGGCCCTAACCTCAAAATAATTCACACATGTTAAAGTATAAGAGTCTCATCTTATATTAATAAGTAAACATTATGCAAAATGTCATCCACATTATAAAATGTATTAGTGATATATAATGGAAGTAGCAAAAAATCTAAAAAGGTCACTTTTGGCCAATAAACATACATGGTCTAGAATTTAAAGAAGCATGGTACTAAGAAAGGCTATCATTTTCATTATTGGAAGATATGAAACATCAAAATTGGTTAAAATTCTAGAGTTCCTCAATATATAGCCCAAAGAATCCCATAAAATGTCAATTTACCCTTTCATCATGTATATTTGGATATTATAGGTTACACATAAGATTTTTCATGTAAAGAATGCTAAACACATATTAAGTCACACACCTTACATGAAGGACACCAAGTTTACCAAATAAAGCATGAGTTAAGGCTCCAAAGTACCATTGTTATCCCACAAAACATCCTCATTAGCAAGCTCTAGATCCAACTAGGTCGAACAAGGTAAAATTGAGAGATTCTTAGCTAAGCATGTGGGTTTCCATTATAGTTAGATAAGAACCATGGCCAAAAAAGGCCAGAAGAGAGAAGATATATCAAGGTAAGATTATACCATGAGAATAAGGATCAAAATTTCATAATCTATAGACACCCAAGGCTTAATCAAGTTAAAACACCAACATGCAAGCGCAAACATAGAAAGGTAATACAAGAATAAGGAACAAACTTTAATGATCTAGAGCCACCCAAGGTCATAGCAATCTAAAACACCAACATGCAAGAACAAGCATGGGATAAAGCTTTCAGATGGTCCTCATCTTTCTCTAGCCCCTCTCAGATAGATTAAAACAATGTATATAAGATATACAAACAATGAAGTCATGTATTTATAGGCTAAGGGAGATAAATATGAACAATAATCCTCATTGGGATCAAGAAGGCCAAACCACACTTGACCTTCTCATATCGGGTATCGAGACCATGCATAAAACTAAGCCACAACACCCATTAGGAAACATGATTGATATAGCTAATCCGCCACTTAGAGAAAATCTTAATGAGTCTAAGGAAACTTAATCTAGCTAGCACAAAGGCTCACATAGGAATATCTCCTACTCACACTCTCACAAGAATCTCAAATAAGTACTCATGAACTCAGACATACTTCAAAACAAAACTCATGATAATAACTCCACCAACTTAGGTATACCCCCTCCTCAACTCATCCAAGTTCACCATTATCTCAACCCAAGTTGACTAGAAAACCTAGTCCCAAGAACTAATGAACTCGTCCAACTTCAACCTAAACTCAAATGAGTTCAACCATCTAATAAAAATATCCCAGCTTCTAGAAGGACACGTGTTCCTACCAAATCGGTCATGTCTAGAATTTACAAACCCATAACACCCATCAAGGTATACATAATTTATTTTATCTTTTTAGGATTAATATATATTAATAATAAACCAATATCAACTCTGATATATTTTTTGAATAGGTAAAACAATATTAGATCAAGGTAAATCAAGGTTTGAAGTATTACAAAACCCTTTTAGAGGATAGGATTGAATCAATTAAACCTATGATGAACAAAAGCAAAGTATAGACCTGTGATTCAAGGAGTGCTAAAGAATTTAAGTTAAGATGAATACAAAGCCCATCTACAAGTGCAATGGCTTCTTTGCTTCACCATGGACTCGTGTTTATTACTAAAAATCATGTGCCATATTGGCCCACACAAAATAGTTCTCTTGGAAATAAACAACTATTTTGTAGAGGACATAGCACATTACTTTGTTTTCTATGACTGTGCGCATTTGCCCTAAGTTTCAAAACTTCATAGGTGACCCCAGCCAAGCTAAAATGGATATTTGCCCTCAGAATGACCATGGTGTTGCCTTCCACTTCTCCCCACATAACCATGATCTTATCCCCCTAATAATAGACACTAAAAAGTGTTTATCCTATGTAAAACCATGGTCACAGTGAGGCAAAATGGATGTCGTGATGCCTATACCACCTAAATTTTCTATTGAAGTTCTTATATTAGGTTTGATCTACCAAACCCAATCCTAATTTATAGGAATTCAACTGGTTTCCATCTACTGTAACTTACTCATTATTCCATTAAATTTGTCCTTACCCTATCCCATCACCCTTCCACCTTCAAAATGTAAGCTAGACACCATCCACTCCCACTTCCATCTATTGATGGTGATTCCAAGAAGGAGGATCTAAAAGCTAAAACAAGAACATATCATCCATAAATCCTTTTATGCCCTTCCTCTCTCTCTATTTTTTTATTATTATTGTGATTAGAGAACTGTAGTAGGATATTTTGGGTAATGGGTTGAAGATACCATATAAATTTTATAGGATAAGCATGAAGAAACTTGATTTATGTTCTTTCATGTTATTATCACTCTGCACTCTACTTTCATCTTACCAAATTCTTGGTTATAAGTGTTTCTAATACCATATCTGAATCAAAGAGAAGAGAAATATTGTAGAAGTGGTGGGACAAGGCCAAGTACCTTGTAGGAACTTTGCATCTATATATCCTAATGTATTATATGTATACATCTCTAGAACTAGGTAAGATCTTTAGGTTGATACATGTATTTCTCTCCCCCACTTTTCAAAGAGCATGTAACATGTTGAATATGATGTTATTACGTTAAAAAGCTCCCTCATTCCCCTATACCACCCTTTTCCACCAAGTGTAGAATAAGACATTCACTTGGCTTATGCGTTGTTCTAAGTGGATTTAGTTTTTTCCAAGACATGATGCATTGAATATTAGTCGTGTTTTACATGCTATTTTATATATATTTGGTGTATATTTTCTCATTTTTATGTTATTTGTGCATGATTTATTAATATTGGCCCATGATAGATATTTTCATCAAATATTTGTTATTTTTACCGATTCATATTGATTTATCATTATTTATGGGACTTATGTTCTTCTTTGTTTAATTTCAAGAAAATTGACAAGTCATGGATCAGCTCGGTGCTACCAACAGCTCTGTCAGTGGTACCAACACTCAAAGAGAAGAATAGATATGAATCAAAGGAACTCGGTGGTTTAGATAGAAGAATCAATCCTACCAAATTGATCAACAATAACGCAACAGAAGTGGTTCGGTGCCACCAACCTCTTGTCGGTGGTACCTACTAAGAAAATCATCAGGAGATGACTGGGAGAAACTCAGTGCTATCAACGCCTCAATCAGTAGTACCGACACTCACTACTACAGAAATGGCTTATAAAGTCACTTTTCAAGGTGTCGGTTGTATACATAAACAGACACCTAAACTCTACAGTGTCGGTTTATAACATAAACTGACATACAATCTGTGAAGGTCGACCAGACACGGGTACCGCTTTTATTAAGTGTCAGTTAATTAATAAAAAACCGACACCTAAAATCAACCGCCAAAACCAAAATTCCAGCGAAAACATTACCTCCAAAATTTGACATATGTCGTCGGTTCATAAATAAATAACCGACGATTAAAGGGTATTCGCGAGACAGGAATAGTTGTCAGTTGACCTTTAGTTAAAAACCGATGACTATAATCTAGTATAGGTGCCGGTTTTTGGAATAGAACCAACACAGTTGGTTTATTTGTCGGTTTATTAGAATAACTGACGCCTATTGTCAAATTAATAGCTCACCAGCGCGAGCTTCTCTTCCCCTTTCCCAGTTTCATTCCCGATTTCAGTTAGGTCTGGCGATTTCTTGCTCGCCCCCGTCGGTTGTTGCTCCTCCGCCGCCACTGGCGTGCTCCTGCTCCTGCCCTCGCCGCTGCTCCGTGCTCACCGACAGCCGTGCTCCTGCTCCTGCTCCTTCCCTCTGTGCTCACCGGCGGCCGTCCGTGCTCCTGCTCCGTGCCCTCGCCGCTTATCCGTGCCCTCTCCGCCGCTGCTCCGTGTCCTCGCCGGCGCTTCTCCTCTCTTTGTCGCCGCCTCCGCTGGTGGTTTCTGTGCTCCGGCCGCTGCTCTCCTCTGCCCTCAGGGTATGCCCGCCCACCCTGCCTTCTTCCTTCTTCCTCTACTCCGGCGGCTGCTTGGGTGGTGCCAAGGCACGCCCAAGCAGCTGCTGGGTGTTTTTTTTAAGTTATTTACTTATTTGTGTTTAGGGTTTAGGTACTGATTTTGTGCTTCTACTGAGTTGAATCCTCTATTGTCTATACAATACATGTAATTTTGATCAAGTGATGATATGTAAATGTAGAAATAAGTTAGTAAGGTATCAATGATAAGTCTGTTATAATGTGATGCAAAATAGTTATTGTATCATGCATATCTTATTACTTTTTTGTTTTATAGTTGTATAGGGTGTTTTATGTGTGACAAGTCTATTGTTTAATAGTTTAGCTATAATCATTGTTTTATAGTTGTGTTATAAAGTATTTGGGTGTTTAGTATGGTTCCAAAAAGTATAGTATATATATGCATACATGTGCATTTTTTATAAAATTGTATAGAAAATCAAAACCCGTTCTTGGTGAGAATCCTAATCACCCTTCTTGCTTAATGATGAACTGTAATGCACACATGTGACATGCTTGGAATGTAAATGATGAACTTTTCCCTAAATTGCCAATTGTCGCCTACTTGTCCGCCGCCGCTACCGAAAGGTATGCTTCCTCCAGTATTGTTCCGCCACAGTTGTCTAGTTGTGCATACCTGCGAGTTATCAGGAACACCTAAATGAATGTCTAACACCTAAATGAATATCTAGTTGTGTATTTTCCTAGTATCGTGAAAGATTCTCAATCGTGTGTATCACATGGGATTCTTATCTCAACACAATGGACTGCAATATATGCATCTAATGCCTTAAATGGAAGACTCGAATGTTATAAAATCCCATCAAAGTAGGTAGAAACAACTTATATATATTCATATCTTAATAATTCCATGAAGTGCACATTATCTTACTCAGGAAAAGTATGTGTATAATGTAGGATTAGTTCCATATAATGGTTCTATTTTAGTAAGCACCTAGAAACCCGTCCAAGATTTACTTAGGAGTAAATCTTGGATAGTTCCCGGTTTGGGACTGTTCTTGAACACCTAATCTCACTTAGGATGTAAGTGTATAATGTGTAATGGGTTTTTGAGAAAATTTCAGTAGCATTTCCTCGTTTGTTCTCTAAGTACATATGTAGACTTCTTTTCAAGCTATCATGTCTACCACAATAAAGTTGGTTATGACAAGCAATAAAAGGTTAACTGATGTTATACAACTTTTTCTGAAAATATATAACATCGTTATATGTACTTACACTTTGTTAATACTAATATTGTGCAGTCTCTGTCCACCCATAACAGTCACTATGAACTGGGCCTCTATGTCAATGTTAACGTTCCCTATTGAAGAACGATTGGACATCATCCTAGATGATCGTTCCTTAAACCAATTGGTCATACCCAAACATTGGCGTTTTCTAAAAGGAAGACACTACATGCCTGGTAAAGTGATCCTAACTTTTGGCAATTATTCACATGTTATCGAGGTTGAGTATGATTTGGCGGGAAATATTGTATCAAAATCCAGTTGGCGTGATTGGATTGGAGAGATGCATGTGGTCCGTTCCAATAGGCTTTTTCTCCGTCCAGTTGGTCATAATTCCATCAAAGTTTGGATAACCAACATCAAATGTGAGACCCCCAATCATCTTCTGCGGTATGAGCACACGACGTCAGATATCATCTATGAGGAATCTGAATCTGAGGCCCCTGTTAGTTCAGATTCGTCTAAATACAGTGAGGAGCTTCGTGATACAGCTTCATCATCAAAAAGACCACGGTAAGTCCAATTAACAAATATAATTATCAACACAAAAAATTTGTGTTTACACTTTTTGTTTGAAAGCAATCAATACTCATAGCTGCTTTCTATTCTGAACTTCAGGAAAAGATCGCCACAATGATAAGTCCTCGAAGTTACTGATGCGGGACCATGTTGGTGTAGTATTTAGTTGTCTATCTATCTAGACTTGTCTGTATTAATAGTTTTTTTAATTATGCGCATGTTTAGGGGTACATCAACCCCTTTGTTTAGTTATTGTTTAGGGGTACACCCCTGTGTGTGGATGTAAAAAGAGATTAATGAATGGAACTGAAAGTTGCTACATGAATTCTTATAACTGAAGTGTGTGTTCCCATGAATGTTCCCATTTGCATGATTATACTACTATTTTCTCATATTGTATAGTCTATTTTAATATGACATACTTACTCATATGGTATATGTTGGGTAAGTTTACTTTACTTATATCTTGCTTAATGATGAACTGTAATGCACACATGTGACATGCTTGAAATGTAAATGATGAACTTTTCCCTAAATTTCCAATCATGCTTTTAAAGACATCAATAATCACCCTAACTTGAAGAACTAGGATTTTAGGTATAAGAATGAAAACACTTTATTTGTTGGCCTAGAAACCCGTCCAAGATTTACTCATTAGGAGTAAATCTTGGATAGTCCCCGGTTTGGGACTGTTCTTGAACACCTAATCTCGCTTAGGATGTAAGTGTATAATGTGTATTGGGTTTTCAAGAAAATTTCGGCAGCATTTCCCCGTTTGTTCTCTAAGTACATATGTACTTGGAGAACAGCGGGGAAATGCTGCCAAAATTTTTTTGAAAACCCAATACACATTATACACTTACTAGTGAGATTAGGTGTTCAAGAATGGATAGGTGGTACACATTTATTATATATAATAATGACATCACATGTATTTGTTAACCCTAGACCCTAATCTTGTCCTAATATATACTTGTTTTCTCTTTGATCATAGAATGGATAGATCATGGATGTCCATTCGCAATCACTGCACCCCAGAGTTTATTTCTGGTCTTGACCAGTTCATTAGATTTGCCGAGGAACATAGGAAACAACCTGGAGATAGGTTCTATTGTCCATGTAGGCATTGTGGTAACAACTTGAAAGTCAACACTGGTGACAAAATCAAAACTCATGTCATGTGCAACGGGATTATACAAGGCTATACAGAATGGCACTGGCATGGAGAGGTTTCAAACCCAAAACCAGTGGATGTCGATAGCAGTGCTTGTGTGGAAGAAGAAATTGCCTACGATGACGTAGATGTGAATGAACCAGTTCCAGTAGACATCGTTGATGCGATGCTGGATAGTTGTAGGGTAGAGCACACCGATCCACCTCCCATTTTTAGAAACATTGTGCATGATGCTAGGATGCCATTATACACAGGTTGTACTAAGTTTACGAAGCTTAACGCTGTGTTGAGATTGTATAAATTGAAAGCTAACAATAGATGGAGTGACAAAAGCTTCACACCATTGTTGTCTTTGTTGAAAGAAATGCTTCCTGAAGGAAATGAGCTGCCAATCTCAACATACCAGGTAAAGAAATTGTTGTGCCCAATGGGAATGGATGCCAAGAAGATACATGCCTGCCCGAATGATTGTGTATTATTTCAAAAGGACTATGTGGATTTGAAAGATTGTCCAAAATGTGGTGCGTCACGGTATAAATTGACGACTTCGGGGGAGTCCAAAACTGGTTCTCCTGCCAAGGTGATGTGGTATCTACCTATAATATCACGGTTTCAACGCTTGTTTGCCAATCCGATAGATGTGAAGAATTTGAGGTGGCATGCAGATGTTAAGAAAAATAATGATGGGATCCTACGACATGCATATGATTCCCCACAGTGGAATAAGATTGATGTATTGTACCCTGAATTTGGTGAAGAAGTCAGGAATCTAAGACTTGGGCTTTGTACAGACGGGATGAATCTGTACGGGACATTGAGCAACCAACATAGCACTTGGCCAGTCATGCTTGTTATATACAATCTTCCTCCCTGGCTGTGTATGAAAAATAAGTACGTAATGCTGTCGTTGTTGATATCGGGCCCTAAACAACCTGGAAATGACATTGATGTTTATCTTGAACCTCTGATTGATGACTTAAAGAAACTCTGGGGGTGAAGGTGTGATGACCTATGATGCTTCACAAAGAGAGACATTTCGTTTGCATGCTATGTTGTTTTGCACTATTAATGACTTTCCAGCATATGGGAATTTGTCTGGATATAGTGTCAAAGGAGCTAAAGCGTGTCCTATATGTGAAGAGAACACTGATTCAACAAGACTAAAACATGGCGGTAAGAATGTATATCTCGGTCATCGAAGGTTTCTTCCAAAATTCCATCTGTATCGTAGGAAGCGCAAAGCATTCAATGGATTGAATGAGGAACGCAGTGCACCTAAACCTATAGCAGGGGAGGTTGTTTATGAATGAGTAAAAGACTTTGTCAATGAATTTGGTAAGAGATCACAATGTACTACACGGAGTGACAATTCTTCATTCAAGAAGAAGTCAATATTTTGGGATCTTCCTTATTGGAGTTCTTTGACAGTCAGACATTGTATCGATGTAATGCACGTTGAGAAAAATGTCTATGATAGCATCATTGGTACTCTGTTAAATATACCAGGTAAGACTAAAGATGGGATAAAATCCAGACTGGACCTACGTGAAATGGGAATAAGGTCAGAATTAATAGAATTACATGAAATGGGTAATAAAAGAACATACTTACCTCCCGCTTGTTACACATTGTCTAGAAAGGAGAAGAAAGCTTTTTGTGAATGCTTGGTAAATGTTAAGGTGCCACATGGTTACTCATCCAACATCCGTAGATTGGTATCAATGAAAGATCTGAAGTTGATAGGTCTTAAATCTCATGATTGTCACACTCTAATGCAACAAATATTGCCCGTGGCAATTCGATCTATATTGCCGAAGCATGTAAGGTTTGCAATCACCAGACTTTGTTTCTTTTTCAACAGTCTCTGCAACAAAGTTATTGACCCTGAGACTCTCGATAATTTGCAAAGACAAGTGGTTGTTACCCTATGTCAGCTTGAGATGTATTTCCCTCCTTCGTTCTTTGATATCATGGTACATCTTGTTGTCCACTTGACTAGGGAAGTGAAAATCTTGGGACCGGTTTTCTTTCATTGGATGTATCCCTTTGAACGATACATGAGCGTTTTTAAAGGTGATGTTCGAAACCGTTATCGGCCTGAAGGGAGTATTATTGAAGGTTATGTGGCGAGAGAGGTTATGGATTTCTGCAATGACTTTCTCAGTGGTAATGACACTCCTGATAATGACAAGAATGTTGACGAGCTATTTGGCAAAGGAATTTTGGGGTCACGTGTGAAAGTAATCAGCTGTGAGCAGTTGGAACAAGGTCATTTGTATTTTTACACAACATGGACGAAGTGAACGTTTATATCGAGGAACATACCAATTTCATCAAAAGACAATATCCTCAAGCCAATACAATGTGGCTTGCTAGAGAGCATAACAAGACTTTTATTAAATGGTTTGAAGATAAAGTCTTACATCAACTATCTCAAACACCAGATGATATTACTAAAACTATCAAATGTCTCGCCTTTAAACCAAAGTTGACTGTTATGTCTTATGAAGGGTATGACATTAATGGATTCACATATTATACAAAGCGCCAAGATGATAAGAGTGTCGTCCAAAACAGTGGGGTCACCCTTCAAGCATCGACTATGTTTTTTGCAAGTGCAAAGGATAAGAGTCCATGTGAAGCTAAAATGTCATATTACGGTGTCATTGAAGAGATATGGGAATTTGACTACATAGATTTCAGAATTCCGCTCTTCAAATGTAATTGGGTTGATAACACCAAAGGAGTTATAGTGGATGAATTGGGTTTCACTTTAGTGAACTTTGAAAAGATTGGCGAGAAGGTTGAACCATTCATATTGGCATCACAGGCGAAATAAGTATTTTATATCGATGATCCTGCAAATGATAAATGGTTGGTTGTTCTTCATGGTAAAAGAAAGTTCATTAAAGATCCTATAGATGAAGAACAATACTATGATAAGTATGATGAATCTAGTCCATTCTCAGTTGGGTTGCCAACACCAACAAATATTGAAGCTAATGATGACTTGTATGTGCGCGGAGATCACAATGAAGGATTGTTAATTGATAAAAAATCGCAATATTAGAGGTATGTTTTGTTTTATACGTTTTTATTTTTCTGAATATGTGAACTTTACATATCCGTTAACATATGTTATTACATTACTATTTAATTGCAATATTCTGTGTTACATTAACATGTAGGGGTTTTGATGAGTTCAAAAAGGCTGGAGGAAAGGTCCCCACAAAAAAGAACCAGCCAATAATTTGGAAGAACATGAAAGTAAGTTCCCGACTGCAATATATGTATATATTATTTATGCGAACAATGCTTAATTAGTTGTATTTTTTAATATTTTGTATGTTTGAATTTATAGTGTGCTACACAAGACAACGGATGGGCATGTGGATACTATATATGTGATGCGATATATGCACATGATTATCAAACATGCCGCACTGGACATCGATTGTATTGCTCAGGTATTATATAGTCTCATTAGATAATATGACATATATCAATCTTATTTATAGCTCATTAATTATATATATACATCATTCTATTTACAGGTGTTTAAAGCTGACCCCACTACAGGAACGGACTTACCAGATGTACACGCTCCCTATACGATGGGAGAATTAAATGAAGTAAGAGAAGAATGGGCAACAACCATACAAATAGTGGGGGTTTTAAAATATAATTGGGATGTTGATAGCTAATAATGACTAAAGAATGATATTTTGTAAATGATCTTCTGAATTATAATATATGTGTGAATGTTTCTACATGTCTGGATGTTTCTACATGTGTCTGAGTGAAAATGAATGAATGTGTTGGTTGCTATATGAATGTTTCTACACGTGTGAATGTGAATGAATGGAACTACAGATTGCTAGCTACATGAATGTTTCTAAATGTGTGAAAATAAAATGGAACTGTAGGTTGTATTGCTAAATGCATGTGTGAATATTTTTGTTGTTAAATTTGCAGGTTTGTGGCCTGTTGTTGGCTGATATCAATGGATGTCGTAAAACCTGTAGTTAACTGCAGGTTTCTCATCCTGCGACCAGCCATAGCAGGTCTGCAGACTGACAGAAAAAAAAAACAAAACAATAGGCGTCGGTTATTTGTATAACACCGACACACAAAGTTATAGTGTCAGTTTTATATAAATAACCGACGCCTGTTTCCTGTGGCACGAAGGTATATGGCGTCGGTTTATTATCTAATAACCGACGCTGATAGTGGCCAAGATGGCGCCCTTTCTGTGGCACGAAGGTATATGGTGTCGGTTTCTTATCTAATAACCGACGCCTATACCTTTGCGCCACAGGAAACAGGCACGATTTTGGTGGCGCGCGAAGAGCTTGGGCGTCGATTTTGGAACCAACGTGTAATGGGTGAGCTTTTAGTTTCGCCCACATAGGTGTCACTTAGAAACCAACACTAAAGGCCTTAAATAACCGACACTAAAGGTAGGTTCTGTAGTAGTGACTCATAGGGAGTCGCGATCTAGAACATGTCTTAGTACCACTGACATCCTGTTGGTGGTACCTACTTGTCATGACCAGGAAAGATTGAAAATCATGATTAATCCAATAACCATGACTTAATGACGTTTGAAGTCTCTCATATGATTAGGAGGGAGTGCATATAGACCTAGGGATCATGTCAAAGTTTTTTGTATGATGGAGGAGAGTCAGGAGAAGAGAAAGGAGAGGAGAAAGCTAGGTTTTGGATGGTGTGAGCACTTTTAGTGGATGGATTTGTAGTCGAGAGACAAAAAATCGACACATTCATTAGAGGGAGTCATCTAGATTGTCTTCTTCATGGGTTTTCATTGATTCTTTGTTGTTTTCCTCATCTTTACCTTCTCCCTCTAGTTGTATGGCAACTAAAACCATGTAGGGATAATCCCCATTTTCTTAGGAACCTAGAGTAGTCAGGTTATGTGTTGTAATTGATAATTATGAGTTGATATTTATGTTTTCCTAATTTATGGACATAATTATATGATTGCTTCATGAATTATCTATGCTTGATCACCATAGGTGATTTATCAAATCATTAATTGCTTCGAAAGAGGGATTAAGGGTTGGACAGGTCGTAGATTTACATAGCTTAGACTGTGCTTCGAGAGAAGGCTTACCAGTGTGAAGGGTATGGCCCAAAGATATTGTTAAAGCACTTAACCAATAATGAAACTATTATTAGAGTTGGGTTTGTATTAGATTAGGTAGTGAATTATGCTACGAATCTGGGTAATTCTTGGTACAAGTCCCTTCATCCAGGGTTAGGAGAACTGAATATTTATAAATAATGTTAATTTTAGTATAAACCATGGTGAAACTATATTCCTAAGGAATCCATTCCATGTATAATCACAACCTTTGTAATTTAGTTTTTATTCTTTCAAATAGGTAAGTAATCAATGAATCACCTTTTTCGTAAGGTCTAGCTGATCGAGTCATAGTTAGTAGTAGTATTTGGATTCACATTTCCTTGTGCTTGATATCTGGCCTCTTTTGGACTATATTACTTCGATACATGCACTTGCATTTCATACATGTAGTAAACAAACATCTAGTTTTTGGCGTTACTGATAGGGAAGTGGAAATCCAACACTACAAGTGTTATCATCGGCCACTCTAGGTCATTTTTTTCTTTTATTTACATTTTAATTTTTTTCCTTTGAAATTTTGCATCATTGAATTTCTTCACAACAATTCACTAGTATTGTGCATTCTCGCTTTGAAATTAAGTTTCAGGTACCAGTGCATAGTTCACACATGAACCAAAGATTACAGAGAGTCCACTCCATCCATTGTAGATTGGGAGGAGATTTTTCATAGGGCACGAGAATTTGGACCTTCAGCAGAGAAGCTCATACAAACTCCACCACCTCATAAAAAGTAGGCACATGAAGTAAACAAGGACCCCAACGATGACCAACATGTTGAAGAAGGGCCTGAAGAACAAATTATCTAGGAGAAAATAAAAGCATCCCCAACCACAACTCATTTGGGACCAATCAAAAGGCAAGTAGTCAACGTGGGCAATTACAAGATAGATCATGGTCTCATGGCGTTAATCAAGTCATAGTCATTTCATGGCCACAATATGGGGTACCCGATGTTAATCAAGTCATAGTCATTTCATGGCCACAATATGGGGGACCCGATGGCACACAAAAACTTTGTGAAAAGTTGTGATATGTTGAAGATCAACATGGTCTTTGCGATAGTGATCTACTTCAAGATATTTTCTTACTCACTGTCAAACAATGCAGAAGGATAGTTCCTTAATCTCCTGTCATAATAAATAGAGACTTGGGATGAAATGATAGATGTTTTCTTTGAGCGATACATTCCACCACATGAGACCAATGAATTGGTTAAAAATATCTACAACTTCAAGTAGCAGACCGAACAGTCATATCTTGAATCCTGGGAGTGATTTCATAACATGCTTAGGAAGGTCCCTCATCATGGGATTAATTTATACGGACATACATAGATATTTTACTATGCCATACATAAATATTCTATTATGGCCTACATAAAGTAGAGATGAATAGTCTGGGTAGAGCATGAGAAGGTTTCCTCTTAAACAATAAAGCTACCAGGTGTCATGAGATCCTAAAGAATATCGCTAAGAATCATTCATGGGGGGAGGAGCGAGAAGCATCAACAACAATTAAAAGTTCTATGGAATCAAGGAAGATCACTGAACTCAAGGCCCAGATGGATAGACTCGCAAGGAAGCTTAAGCAAAAATTTGGCACCTCATTTTGAGGTGAAGAGGAGGATTGCATGTAAATGTGTCAGCAATATCAACAAGATAGGGGCCCCATTTAGATAGATAAATTGAAGACTTTCTAGGCAGGAAAGTGAGTCGGAACGAGACCTTACTGTATCATACCAAAAGAGTGCAACAAAATCATGAGGCACAGATCCGCAACATCAAAAATCAAATTTCTCATCTAACAGTAGAGATGGCTTCCATAAAGAAGCCCATTAAGTAGGGATCTCCTAGTAATACAGAGATAGCTCACCAATTTCATAAAGTAAAGTTTGTCTGTTTGTCAAGGATCCATGACACCTTACTGAGGAGTCACCAAAGAAACATGCTCTAGCACCGAATTGGGTGTATGTGCCTAAGGTTCCATTTCCGCGCAGCCTATATGGAAAACCAGGGGGATGTAGAACACCAGTGTGGTATTCTCACACATGCACCTCAGTAGATACATGGTCAGCGAAGAGTAATAAGGATACCCCATCTTCACCGGTTATGCAAGGCAAAGAACTTCAAAGCTCCACTAGTGTTATGTCATTGCCTCTAGTTGCAGAAAAAGGTATTTGTGCAACAAGAACAGGTGAAGGTTCTACCTTGGAGTGTATCAATCACAGTCAACAAGGAGGCACCCACAATTTTAAAGGAGTAGCCACATGTCTTTCCATCTACAAGAGACGTTCCAAATTCTATCCTAGAAGGTGGCATTGAAGCAAGCTTAGGGGAGGAGATCCATCATGTGTCATACATTCCTCCATACAATCATAAAGAGAAACTACATGTTCCATTTCTGGATAGTTTGAAGACAAGAAAGGAGGAAAATCTATTCAAGAAATTCTTAGACATCTTCTAAAAGCTCCACATCAACATTCCACTCATGGAGGTGATAGAACAAATTCCTACATATGGAAGTTTCTTAAAGCATTCATCAATAAAAAGAGATGAATAAAATATATAGATATGTTGTGTGTTGATGAAGTGGTGAGTGTGATGATCCAAGGAAGAATACTGGTAAAGAGAAAAGATCCAGGATGTTTCTACATTCCTATTTTAGATGAACAAACATTTCCAACAAGCACAATGTGATTTTGGGGTGAGCATAAATCTCATGTCTCTCTCTATGTTTTCAAAGTTGGGGTTGAAACAACCAATGAAAACATCCATGACAATGACTAGGCGGAAAGATCAATTGTGAGGTTGTATGGTATATGTAAGGATGTTTTAGTAAAAGTTGATAAATTTATCTATCTTGTCGATTTTGTAATTATGGATATGCACGAGATGTGAGGATCAAAGTTGTTGTTAGGAAGGTCATTCCGAGATACGACTGATGTGATTATTGTCGTGGGTAGAGGCTACTTGATTCTCGGGATAGATGGTGATATAATGGAGTCTAACTATCAAATGAATCTTCATAACCACCCTATGACAACCCAAGATGAAAAAATCACCTTGTCGAGCCTAGGACATTAAATAAGGGTGCTCATGGAAGGCAACACAATTCTAGTTTTGTCACTTACATTTTGTTAGGACTTTTCATTGTTCAAATTTCTTGCTTTTGTTATTAGAAATTTAGTTGTTGTAAAAAGGTACCTTTATGAATTTGCTTGGTGTGCATGTAGAGTCAAATTTGATACCACTGACACTCAATTCGATGGTACCAATTTGTTATCAGGTCAAAGTCTGCGAAAAGTCGATACCATCGACACCAAAGTCAGTACCACCGCTTCGTCTAAAAAATCATAGGACTCCAAAAAAGAAAGTTGATACCATCAACACCCAATTTGGTACCATCGACTTTTCTCGGCAAAAGTCACTGAGCTACAAGAAAAGGTTTTCAATACCACCGATACACATGTCGGTGGAGCCAACTCGTATTGCTCAAAGAAGGATGGACAATGTCATATCTTGGTACCACCAAGACACAAGTTGGTGCCACCAACAAGAGGGATATATGCTAGCATACTCGATCAACAGAGCCACCAATGCCTCCACTACCACCAACCATCATAGCAATGGGTACCCCCATTCTACCTCTAGGTTTGATTTTTGATTATGAGGACATAGTCAAGTTCAATCTTAGCAAGGTGTTAAAACGATTTTATCTTTATTTTGTTCTTCATCTTTTTTAGTTTTTTTTATTTAAATTATACGATCCACATCTATCTAGTGTAATAGTGGAGCTTAATTCATGATTTTTGTCATCTTCATGCGAGTACCTCTACAAAGGAAATTAACTGAGAATTTTTACATGAGCACATCTATTAAACTGAATATGTAAAGACGAAGGCAACACCAACTAGAGGAAGTGTATGGGTTAGTCAGTTTGAAGACACTTAATATGAATGAAAATCTTAATTTATCCAAGAATTGTGGATGATGATGGGGTTTGAGCCTAAACCGACCAAACAATTAATGATACCTTAAATGACATTTTTAGAAAGAAATCCCAAGGATACCATGTACACAGGTTACTAGTATAGGGACATATCATAGTTTAAGAAAGACATTGTCTCTTAATCTTGTGATTCCATGCGCTTGTCATAAATTTGATTCACCACCTTAAGATGATCAACAAACCTAAATTGTTTACTCTTGATTACATTGCATAGCATAATATCTAGCATGATTGTGAGATTCCTTTTATTGCATTAGTTAAAAAATGAAAAAAAATATGCATATCAATTAGTTGCATAGAAAATCCATGTAGATTGGATATCTTTTGTATCATTTATTCTTTCATCATATGTTCATGTTCATACACATCCATACCCCTCAAAATGAAATGAAAAAAAGAAGAAAATCTAATTTTTTTTAAGTTGAAGTTGAGCATACTCTTCAATCATGCTAAAACAGTGGGCTAATGAAAAAATATAATATTTTGAAATAAAGAGGGATAATAGGATGCCCTAAGCTCAGTTCTAAATCTTTCATCAACCAGAGATGAAAATAGCTACATGATGTATTATTTTATTCCACTCTCATCAATCAAATGATACTTTTAGTGCATACATCATTCCATTCATAATAGTAGGCATTAGGATTCATGCATTTTCTTAGCCTCCTTCATAATTTTTTAGGTTCATCATGGTTATTTTTGCATAAATAATTAAAAAGTTACTTATGATTCTTCATAAACCGCCCACTTCATTCCCCCATTTCTCTTATTGGTAGGCCAAAAATATAATTGATCCCCTCATTCATTCTTTTAAGGAGAACTACTTTTAATTAGTTGGTAGTTAGGAAAAGAGCATTGTAGATAGGGAATCACATGATGCACCAAGGGAATGCCTAATTGACTATGATATTAATTTATATATTGATAGTGGTTCACTAATATAAGGGTGGAAATCTTTCATGAATATTTTTGGTCATTTGAGATTAGGTAATTGCTTAGTACTCAGTAAGGGTCGGTGTGGGACTGCCAGGTGGGGGTAGTTGAGAAATGAAGTTCATATTAATTATCCTTTAGTTGACTTATCTCAAACAGATCTTAGGGTAGTGTTGCTCGAGGATGAGCAACATTTTAGCTTAGGAGATTTGGATGACTGAATATTATTCACTTTTCATGGGCTATTTTATTATGTATTTGGTGTACATTTGCTCATTTTTATGTTATTTGTGCATGATTTGTTTTTATTGGCCTGTGACATATATTTGCATCAAATATTTGTTGTTTTTTTATTCATATTCATTTATCATTATATGTGGGACTTATGTTCTTCTTTGTTTAATTTTAGGCAAATTGACAAGTCCTAGATCCGCTCGGTGCTATTGACAGCTTTGTCGGTGGTACCAGGACTCAAAGAGAGGAACATAGATGGGTTGAAGGAACTCAGTGGTACCGACAGAAGAATTGGTGCTACCGACTTGATCAAAAGTAACACAACCAAAGTGGTTTGGTGCCAATAAACTCCTATCATTGGTACCAACTTGTACCTGAGAAAATCATAAGGAGATGTCAGGGAGCAACTTGGTGTTATTGACGCCTGAATTAGTAATTACCAACACTCAAAGGGAGTCATGATTTAGAAGATGTCTCAATGCCACTAAAATCTTGTCGGTGGTACCAACTTGTCACGATTAGGTGAGATTAAAAATCATGATTAATCTGAAGGTGACGATTTAATTTCGCCCTAAGTCTCTCTTATGACTCGGAGGGAGTGCGGCTAGAACTAGGAATCACGTCAAAGTTTGTTGTATGATAGAGGGGAGTCGGGAGGAGAAATGAGAGGACAAAGCCATGTTGAGGACGGTTCAAGTACTTTTGGTCAACAGATTCGCAGTAGAGAGACAGCTCATCACTATATTAGTTAGAGAAAGTCATCCCGATCATCTTCTCCAGGGGTTTTCATTGAGTCTTTGATGTTTTCCTCATCTTTCACTTCTCCATGTAGTTGTATGGCAACTGAAGTTATGCGGTAGTAATTCCCTTTTTTCTTAGGAACTAGGACTAGCCCAGTAATGTATTGTAATTGACAATTATGAGTTGATATTTATATTTTTCTAATTTTGGACATAATTCTATGATTCCTTCACAGATTATCTATGTTTGATCACCATAAGTGATTTCTTAGACCGTTAGTTGCTTCGAAAGAGAGATTAAGGTTTGGATAGGTCATTGATTTACATAGCTTAGGTTGCGCTTTGAGTGAAGGCTAACAATTGTAAAGGGTATAGCGTAGAGATATTGTTAAAGCACTTAACGAATAATTAAACTACTATGAGTGTGGGGTCTGTATTATGTTAAGTAGTGAATTGTTGTGTGAGAGAGTAATTCTTGCTACAGGTCCCTTGGTCCAAGGTTAGGAGAACTGAATATTGATAAATAATGTTAATTACAATATAAACTATGGTGAAATTGTATTCCTAAGGAACCCATTGCATTTGTGATCACAACCTTAGTAATTTAATTTTAATTCATGCAATTAGGTAATTAATTAATCAATCACCTTTTTCATCAGGTCTAGCTTATTAAGACATAGTTAGTAGTAGTCTTTGGGTTCAGGTTTCCTCGTGTTTGATATTTAGGCCTCTTTTGGCCTATATCACTTTGACATGTGCACTTGTGTTTAATACATGTAGTAAACACACATCAAGAGAGTCTAATCAGACTTGATGAGTGATGATACAAGTTCAAGATTCCTTAATATCATGCATGCAAACATGACCACAAAGTATAAAGTGAATGTTATGGAATTATTTTCTACCCTAAGTCCACACTCCTAATGACTACAAAGACAAAGGCGAGTGAACTTGGGCGGCCATCTGTAGAATGGCACAAATATTTCACACAAGCAGTATATAAAAAAAGGCAGTGACAACAAGATATAACAAGATACTAAAACTAGAGATAAGAGATATGTACCCATTTCTATATTCATGTATACCCATTGGTGATTCATTTTAGAGCTTGAAGTCTGGAGTGCTGCGGATATTCATTTCAAAACTACAAATTTAAAAAATAAAATATATCAATGTGAATGCATTGAGTATGCTATGGAAAATATGTAACCATAGTTTAAGAGTATTATAAAAATTGCTTGGCTAGAAACATCATAATAACCAAGAAGTAGAAACATGACGTGAAACACTTAACACCATTATTTTATATAAAGTGTCTTTTAAGTATATTTCCATTATATTCAACATCATATTATGGCCACTGACCAACTTCCCATTGGAAGGGTCCATAAGGGTGCTCAATATTATTTAACCCTTTTATCGACATGGTCCACCTTATCTTGACATCTCAGGTATGATTCCCAACCTTATGCCCTTACCGTAAGAATACAGGTGGGTACACAAGGTTCATATAATGGACAAGTTCAAGTATGTTCGAGGTTTGTTCAACATATTTCAAGAAAAATAAACATACTAATGATATGTAACAAGTAGCTCAAACAAGTAATTATATAGCCAAGCTTTCATACGAGCATAGATATAGATAAGCCAATATCATAGTAGGTCAAGAGATTAAGTGTACCTTGTGAGTAGTGAGCAACTTATGATAAGGTCTCTAGAGATGTTCTAGACCAAGGGGACCTAAGAGGCATAAGATATAACCTGGGGTCTTATATTAAAGGATTTTAATAATCAAATCATCATATGATTCATGTGGATGTTCCCTTAGACCTAGGTTTCAAGTATCTCAATCTTAGTTCCAAACAAGCATGCAAGTATTCAAATGTACACCAAAAGTCATACTAACACCTTAGGACAAGGTGACACATTCACATTATGAGTAAAACTAGATGAAGATAAACTATGATATAGGAGTAAAGTAAGCATGAGATTTATATTATCATCATGGTCGATTCATGAAAGATCATAATTAGACATGTTAGATTCATTTCATACAATAGGGTCATGTATCCAAGTGATAGATGCATAAAAGAGCATAGGATATATCAAGTTGGTATTAGTGCTACAAGTGTGGTGAATATACCGATCTAAAGTCATTGGTATATCATGTAGAGCATCATTATTACAAGACTAGAGTTTTAAATATTAACAAGTACATTTAGAGCATGCTAGGTGTCAAGTTCATGTCATATGAAATCAAAGAGTACTTGAGTGGGTTGCATTGAATTTCATGCAACACATTAAGTTAGGGTCTGATTTGAGAACCAAAGTACATGGTTAAACATTTGGGATCTCTTTTGCATAGGGGGTTATAGATCCAATCTATAAGTACTTGAACATCACATTTAAGGCATACTAGGTCTTTAAAACATATGAGCTACTAATGACAACCATAACATAAGACCATGGTCAAACATGTCACAAAAGATCATAAGGTTTACTGATTTCAATATTGAAAGATTTTATGATGACAAATTAAGCCAAACTCCCAAACTTGATCAAGTTATGGCATGCAATTACATAAATGTGTCACTTTTAGGTCAAAGATGAACACAGAAAGTCAAAATGATCTTTGGGGTGCATTTAGGTATTCCAAGATAACATCACAGTGAAAGGTAGTTAAATTTTAATATTTTAGGGGATATGAAATGCTAAAGATCATTAATGATGCATATAGTGCATGATTGACATAGATTATTAGTAAAAATACACAAAGGGGTCTTTTTTGTAAATCATTGAAGAATCAAGCAAAAATAGAAAAGGAAAGAAACATCGTTGCAAAGAGGACATTTTTATGATCGAAACCATATATTACATCATGGTATTTGGATATATAATTAGCGAGTTAAGGTTGTTTTGAAGATTAGGCACATTAAAAGAAGATTTTAGAGGTGTTTTACCTCAATTGGGTCGAGAACAGGGCATGTTGAAAGAAGGCCTCACTCCTCTTTGACCCACATAGGAGAGGGGATCTAGTGGATGGGCTTTCAGTCACATGTCAGTCTGCGGGTGGTCAGTTGCACTTGCAGGGGATGGGTGACATCTACAACGAGCCAGGGCGATCGAGGGTGACTCCTAGTGAGTGGCAATGACCGAACACAGTCCACGGAGATCTCGAGCGATCTTGGGTTGTGAGCGGGATAATCATAGACCCAGGGATGTGTGGTGTGCCATGCTTGGTTGATGGAATGCTCACATGGCTATTGCGGCATGTGTGGCACAAGATGAGGGGGACATTGAGGGTAGAGAAAAGGAGAGATGAGAGAGAGGAGGTGAGCGTTGGAGTTAAGCAGGGTATCTGAGCCCTTGATGCTCGATCCAACAACCTCGCTGTCATCCCCTACCTCACGCTGGGATTTCCAACCCTCGAGCAGGTGACGGTGGTGAGTCTAGGGAAAGATGAGAGCAAGGCAACTGGTGGGAAAAAGAGGGAAAACAAAGAGGACGTCAAGGCGGATCAGGAGGAAAGATTTATAGGTAGGGAGGAGGATGTGGGTGTGAGGTTAGAGTTTGGGGTGGATGATGACCATTGTAGGAGAAAAAGGGGTGGCCCACACCTCTCCACGCCCCTCTCAGGGGTCCAAAGGACTCCATTGGTGTAGGGTGCGGGTTGATGGTCGAAAAGGCAGGCCAGTATGATCTGTAGGAATGGGATGAGCTGCAAGGCTCCTCCTCACCTACTGCACCTACTACAACATAGGGAAGGAGGTAGGGGAAAGCTTCCCTCCATTGTATTCATCTCCCAATCTGTGGCACTCATAATCCAATGATCCTTGATGGTCTCGGGCTGAAACAGAAGAGAAAAGGGAAAAAGGGGAAAAGGAGAGGAGAAGAGGCGTGTGGGCCAGAGCTTAGTCTTGGGCCCAAATGGCCGGTTTGAGGCCTAAAAGGGTACAAACTAATTTACAAGATGTTTAAAACATGATTTTATAAATGAAATTTCAAATGGGCATAGCTTCCTCATTCGGGATCGGAATTGAGTGAGATTAGATGCATTGGTAACATGGGAGAAAGATGTACAACATGAAAACAAGAATAGGATTACAAAAGTTCATAAGGATATGCTCAAAATTTAGGAGAAAGGTGAGGGTGTGTGATATCAATGGAAACTTCATTGTATCAAAATGAGTGTTACTAAGGTGGTAAAAGCATACTTGATGGATCCAATCTGAATCAAACCACATATCCATATGAAATTGATGGTGAGGATAAGGGAAATGTCAAAAGTAGAATACAAAATCGAAGTCAGGTCATCACAGTGAACTTCTAGATAGGACCGATATTTTTTTTATTTAGTATCATATCTTGTTAGACATTTTCTATGCATACCTAGAGATATTTGTAGGTCTATCCTAATCTACAAAATACCAAGTAATGCTAGACATTATCTACAGCCCCTATGGTCCTAGTTATTACTATTTGTGAAATTGGTTAAGTGATAACTGCTAGTGTACATAGTTGCATTTGGATTGCTAGTGTAGTTACATATTCATTATTCTTTGTGGGTTAAGTAGTTAATGATATTTAGTGGTACTCTCAACTTGTATTGTTTCAATCAAATGCATTCCATTGAGTTTGATATAGCCTAAATCAATTTTTTTTAATGTGATACTTTCTATTAGAGTTATTGATAAACCAACTTCTTTATTTATTAAATATCCTTATGTATATGATCCTTAATTGGCTCTATCTTACAAACTGAGCATGTGCATTTGAATATCCTTATAAAAGTGTGTGTATTTAGTAATTATTTTTTTTGTGCCTGACCCCAGGTGTGCACCAATCCTCTACTGGTTGTCTAAATCAACATCTTCTAATTTTTCAAAATTCGTAGATGTTCTTTATTAAAAGCATTTATTGCCTCAAAATGAAGTCGTGTATATGCATTAGGGTTGAACACAATTCAGAATCTCTTCCATTCATGCTTAAATCCTAAGTTGTTTCATTTTGTAGCCACCTCTCTCTGAGTGATTTCTACTCTTGATTTTGTCTCCTTCACAAGAGAAAACTTCTATGGCCCCACTCTTCCCTTGACGCGATATTGTGGGTGTTGTTACCTAATGATCGCTGAGCTTCACTAGTGGTGGAATTAATTGTCATCAAAATGAGAGAAAAATTATTCCTTTTATATAGTTCATGACTAGATTGAGTCTAGAAGAACAACATGTATTTGGTGCATACCATAGCCCTGATATTTTGATGTAACACCTCTCTTCATCAAGAGAGTGATCTAGTTTGAGTTTTCTAACTCTAATTTATTATTTTTCTGCCTTTATTTGTTCTTAGTTTCTCATCCGACTCTTAAACTTGGCCTATAAATCTGTTAGTTGAATTGCAACTGCTTAATTATTATCTCTTTTAATGTTGATCTTATATTTACACACTTAATGAAATAAAATAATGTCATTAGTTCACATAGTTGTCTATATTGTGCATTGTATTAATACGGATAGTGTCGGCATGCCTAAAAAGTTTAATGTTGTAAACTTTGCACATTGGAAAAGCCATATTAAAAAAATGGCTCAAGATGATAGCATTTCTTGACTATTTAAAAAGACGTAAACCTAAACATGATGAAACTAATCTTAAGAATGTTGAAAATGTTGGTATTAGAGGGAGGGGATCAGTTGTGTAGAGGATGTATTCTATGAGCACTATCAAATAAGTTGTATAATATACATTCCACAACTCTTTTCATGACTGGAAAGGTTATCTAGAATATGTTAGATAAGAAATACAAAATACAGAATTTGAGTGTTGAAAAATATTTTGTCTCTAAATTTCTTAAGTTTCATATGGTAGACAGTAAATATGTTTATGATCTAGTACATAATTTCCAACTCTTGTGTTATGATCTCTCTAAAGTGGGTACTAAATTACCCAAAAAGTTCATTTTTTACATCTATGATGTAAAGTCCCCTAAGTCTTGAGAGGCCTTTGGTTTGAATATCAAGTACCAGAAGTGTGACATAACACTAAGTGAACTTTTCTATATATTTAAATAAGGGAGGATACTTGAAAGAGGTGGAGTCAAGGTATCTATTGATGCCAGTCCTATTGTAAATCTTACTACTACTAAGAACAAGGACAAGAAAAGTAAGAACATACATACACCTAACTCCAAAATTTAGAAGAAAACAAACAACAAGCCTTGTTGGACTTGTGGACAAGTTGGACAATGAAACAATAATTGTCCTATAAAGAAGGAAAATAGAGATGCTACATATAAAATTGAGGAGGAGGTGGTAAACATGATGAGTACTTCCTTGAACCTCAATTTCAGGTATGTAACTATTTAACATGAAATCCTTTATATATTTGATCCACTTTACTAGATTATATATGTTGGGGCTGACACATATGTTTGTGTTGGTAAGTCTATATTTGTGTCTTACCAGGCCACTTCGGGCCAATCCATGACTTCGACTGATGCAAGATTTGTAGAAGTCACGGATGAAGGATAGGTAGATCCACAATTTCCTTTGCTAAAAGTTCTTATTCTTCGTAGAGTCATACATTTTCCATATATTCAAAATAATATAATATAATTTGGGGTGTAATATTAGTCAATGATTGTTTAATAATAGGTTGAAAATGGAATAAATAATTTATTACTCATGTTTGAGATGATTTATTCTTTATCAAGGAGCACTTATATGTTTTGAAGAATTTTCTTAAGATGAATGTAGAACCTACTGCTTAAAATGATGTTCTTAATTTGAATGAAGATTCTATTCGCTTGATCTTGTTTTGTCTGATTTTTGAAATTTCCATTTGGGTCATGTAAATGTCAGCTCGATAAAGTGTATGATCAACTTGGATTTAATACCTAGATATGAAACTAATAATATGAATTTTGAAATCGGTGTGAAAACAAAATTGCCTATAAAACCTTTTCATACCGTGGATATGAATTCTGAAATACAATTTTTACTGCATACTAATATTTGCAAATTTAATGGTATTGCATCTTGGTATCATACTTGTTATTCTACAACTTTAATTAATGATGATAGTTATATTGTTATGTATATTTCTTTAAGAGTCAAGATGAGGTGCTAGAAAAAAATAAAAATATTCAAGAAATAAGTAGAAACACAAATAAGTAAGATACTTAAAAGATAAAGATCTAATAGGGGAGGAGAGTATACCTCAAACTTGTTCTTAGAATTTTTTAATTCTTTGGCATAGTTCATGAGTTTGTCGCTTCTTATACACCAAAATCCAATGGGATTGTAGAATGCAAGAATCAAAATCTAATGCACATGGCAAATATTTTGCTCCAAAATTCAGCTCCATACAACTCTATGTGGGGGGATCCTTGAATATGGCTAGCTATATATTCGATAGAGTTCCTCATAATCATTATGAGAGTAGTCTGTTCGAGTTAAGGAGAGGTAGAAAGGTAAGTCTCAAATATCTTTGAGTGTGGGGGTGTCAACCAAAGGTACTTTTCTTTGATCACAAAAGAAAGAAGTCGGTACCAAAAATAGTGGATTCCATTTTCTTGGATTATGTAAAGAAGAATCAGGCCTCTAGATTCTTGATTATGAAATCTAAAATCTCAAGCATTGATGCCAATATTACAATCTCAAGGTGCAACTTTTTTTTCAGGATATTTTCCCCATGGAATCTGGTGTTCCCATGGTAGTTTCTCGAAAAGATCAATTTATTACATGTTCTATTATCAAGAATGTGGAAAGAATCACAAATATAGGGGAAGAATCAAAACATACCATCTCTAAATTGGATGATTCTGAGGAAATGGTTGAGCCAAGGAGAAGTAAACAACCTAGGACATCTAAGGACTTCATAAGTGACCTCTTCATTTTAATTATTGAAGAGAATCATGTATCCTTCAAACAAGGTATGACTCACAAGAGGCTAAGTTTCAGAAGGAAGACATTAATAATGAAATCTAATACATTCTCTTGAATGGAACTTGGGAATTGGTAAATTTGCCTCCTGTTTGACACCCAATGCTACACGAATGAGATTATTCAAAACAAGGCATGTGATCAACATCTAAACCATCAAATAGCCAAAAAAGTAGAGTAATGAAAACTAACTGCAACATTAGCATGCTTCTTAGAAACATTTTACGTAAAGGTTCATCAACATGTATACAACACATACCATACCAGGTATTTACATCATTTTTCAATGGCATCAACCACACCTTGTATATAAAAGATCATTTTGAACATATACATGCCATCTATACAAACACAGTCATGCTGCCAAAACCATATGTCGATACACACCATCTACAAAACACATTCGTTCCCAGACCTGAGAGTACATGGACGACATTAGGACTCTACTACAAACAATAGCTAGAAGCTATCCAACCTTCTGTGTCTACTAATCTCCAAGATGTTATTCCTCAACACCACAATCCTAACCACGCCACTGGCAACCACCCAAAAATATGTGGTAACTCACGAGGTGATACCTATGTCCCAACGAGATATATAACTCTCAACCAACAACTATTGTTTACAATAGGTATCATTATTAAATAGGATGAGAAGATTTAGCTAAATGAGCAAGTTAAACATATTAAGCAAATTAAGCAGTTAAAGCTTATGAAATTATTCCAGTAGGTTAGGAAGATTAAGCAAACTAACTAGATAGGCATACCAACATATGTGACTAGAAGGAATATAAAGAACTTGTAAGTCTATCACCTCTAGATAGTATAAGAAACAAGGCAAGGGTTAACATCCAATATGAAGTGTGTTCAACCTTAAGTAGATATACTACATGACTGTATTATGTCTTTTATTAATGCCCTAGAGAATTGCGGTATACCACTCAATTCTAGCGGACCGCTTCTAAGTCAAAATCATTGCCATAAAAGATCTATAGGAGAGTTGGATTCCTTAGATCTCATCCTCCCTCACTTAGTATGAGTCCTCTGCAATGACATATCAATCCAGATGCAAAATATCCTAGCTCGCCCTTGGTATATAGGTTGTGACACTATTGAACAACCTATTTCGTCCATAAAAGGTCATGATACTAGTGAAACCTGGATATACAACCCAACATTTGAGGTACAACCGCATCTGTCCTCTATCACATCATATATACTGAGACACAACCCCATTCGTTCTCTTTCTAAGGCATGACCACAACCATCTATAAAACCTTGGGATCAAGATGTCAAGGGCACTCTATCACTTATGCCTCACATATTCAGCAGTATGCGCTCTGTGTTTCCATGAGAGGAATACTGGTTTCACCATCCAGCAAGTTTTGACACTGGAATGGATCTATGAAATTGGGAAACTTCATGATTAGGGTTTTCCTTTATTAGATATGTTCATTCATGTGATTTAAGGTTGGATCAATCTTGTGTACAAACCCTATAAAGATGCTACAAAGATAAGGGTAGATTACAACTTCTAAAGATATAAAACATATAAAGTATGACCTTGTCACATCATCACATGGTAATGTTCCACTGCCATACATGAGACCACTATCATAATATTATCATGGGATACCAATCCCTTATCACATCATCAAGATGATATCACCTCGATTAGGGTAGAAACCATGTCTATGTTTAGAAGACTATTCACATTTTTCCCTGTAGGAACATCATCATCTCTCCAGTTCTCATCAAGGCTCACCATTATCACCATACACGTGATACATAAACTTATATACAATGATTCATTACTATAATGTTTGTTTAACAGCAAATTAGGATTATAACACTAGGAAAGAGAAAATATTCCAGCATCATGCTAATTACTCAATAAAGCTAAGTAACATCATTATGTAGTTGAGTTAGGGTTATGTTCAATAAGGTAACTAAATTAGGGTTTTAAAATTAGAAATTAAAGATAAACGCTACTTATCATCATCTTCAACAATCATGGGGAGAATATCTTAAAGCCCATATTCAAATAGACAATAGCCATCATGACCATATAGACCAAAAAACAGCATCCTCCACTTGGGATTAGTGGTGTCAACGATCATTGAAAACTAGGTTCCACCACCTTGGAGACTGAAGAGGTTAACCACCTTGGCGACCACTTAGGTCAAGCACATTGGCATGGATTTGACCAAGGACCACCAATTTCATTGACTACTAAACATGAAGCAAGGTTGGCGACCGTTGATGCTAGAGTCACCACTGTCATCGACCGCTAAGGGTGACCATTCGTCAGCGACCAGTTAGGTAGGTGACATCATCCACCGAAGAGAACATGAAACCATTAGCGACCTTAGAGAAAGTAGGTCATTGGTGACCGATGAGAAATCATCATCCTTGGTGACCATAAAGCTAGTAAAAATAGAGACCTCAAGGAGGTGTAAAACTCATCAACCACTAAGGAAAACTTGGCGACCACTCAACATAAACACTCTTGGCGATCTGAAAGATGTCAACCTCCTTAGCAATCAAAACATGGGGTTAAGTTTGGTGACCATCACGAGAGAGAAAAACTCATCAACCACAAGGACCAAATGAGTTGATCACCACCATGAAAGTAAAGTCCATCAAGGTGTAAAAAGCAAGAAGAAAATCAAATTTAATACCCGAGTTATTGTCCATCATGAGAGAAAGCAAAACCATGATTTAAGAGAGAGAAAACCAATGTTTCCATAAACATGCAAGGACCAAAACCTCCATCACCAAAGTTAGATTTTGTACTCCATGATTAGGGTTTATCTAAGAGAAGATATCTACTCAATATCACTAAGTAAACACAAACCCTAGATCAGAGATATTGTCTCTCTACTTGTAACTACATATTTAGGGTAGATTATGTGCATGCCAGATGAGTGTAAGCAATAACAATGGAGAAAGTTATATAACTCGCCTCAAAGGAGATGAAGCAACTCTAAATAGAAAAGAATCTTGAAGGAACGAGGAAGGAACCCTAGATTGATCATCACTCTTGGTCAAGCTAGCCCCACCACCAAAAGAAAGGAAACCCTAGGTCAAAGGAGCAAGAAAAGAGATAATCTCTAAGCTTTATCGTAAGCACTAGCATGGAGAAGCATGGATTCATCCAAGAAGAGAAAGAAGAAGAGGGTAGAGCAAGAAAACGAATATCAAGAGGGATATCACTTTACCAAAACCAAGAATTAAAACAAAGATTACACCAAATAATCGCAAGAAGGGTTGTTGCTCCAAACCCTAGCTCAACATGCAAGAAGAATCTGTCACCTTCTCCAAGCTTGAGATCCACGTTCACTGCCAAACACAAAGGGGACAAGCTTCAAGGGAGAGAGAAATTAAGAGGGTGCAAAGGGTTTAGTTGCATACAAGGAGAGAGGTTTATATAACATAGGGTTGGAGAGAGAGAAAGAAGTAAGGTGTCATGCTAACACATGCCATGTGTCCACCAAAACTCGTCCATGCAAGCACCAAACTAAAACATGTAACTAGGGTGTTAAAATCAAGAAAAACCAACGACCAACATGGTTTAGAAAAAGCCATAGACTACTGAGATTATCAGTGACCAACCTAGCCAAAACTGAAATGGACGCTTAAGATCAGAAAAGCAATCAGTCGCATAGAACCAAACTTAGGGTTTCTTGGCGACCGAAGAGGATTCATGGGCTCATTGATCACCAAGACCACTAGTCCCACACAAAAAATTGTCGAACACCAAGAATCATGGATCATGAGATCCTTGTAGACTACCAAGATAAGGGTTCTTTAGTCAAACACATATAAATGCCAACCATCAACTAGGGTATCCATGCAAACCCTAATCCTCAACATGAAAGGTCACCACATCAAACCAAGGTATAACAAGGTGCCCAAAAGCACCACTCTCTCCAACATGATGTAAAAACATGTAAGGAACAACAAAAATGTGACAAATTGCAAGAAAAACCTCAAATATGGTAAATTGCCATTTGGTCCAAAACAAACACATACATGCAAAACTAGCTCAAACAACATCCAAACTGGACCAAACTTAAAACATAATCTCATCACATGTTATAAAAGCACATCATGAGGTTTGATTAAGGTTTTAAGAATATAAATATCCTAAGCAAGCAAGATCAACCAAGAGATTCGGTCAGGGGTCTTTCAACCATAAACCCCTAACAAGGATTTCTCCCGCAAAATCCTACGCAAACAAAGATGGGTACTTCCTACACATCTCATCCTCTAACTCCCATGTGGCCCCTTCCATAGCACGGTGATCCACAAAACCTTAACTAAAACTATATCGTTCTTCTTCAACTTCTTCACCCCCTATCCAAGATCAATATAGGACCCTCAATGCACGACACATCCTCATCCAGCTCAACCTCCACCGGCTGTAATACTTGCTCTGTATTGGGGTGACACTTCCTCAACATGGAAACATGGAAGATAGGGTGCAACCTATGCAACCCAGACGGTAGCTCCAAATTTTATGTCACCTTCCCAACATGTGCCACAACAAGGTATGGTCCCATTAACATAGGGGCCAACTTACCCTTCTTACCAAACCTCAACACACCCTTCCAAGGAGAGACCTTAAGATACACATAGTCTCCAACTTAGAATTCAAGGGGCCTATAGCAATTGTCAACATACAACTTCTATCTACCTAGGCTTCCTTCAACTGTTGTTATATCACTTTGATCTTCTCTGTAGTTTGATATACTATCTCGGGACCCAAAATCTTAAATGCACTTGTCTCATACCAGCACAACGGTGATCGAAAACCTCTCCCATACAAAGATTCATATGGTGCCATGTATATACTCCTTAGATAACTGTTGTTGTAGGAAAACTCTATCAAACTCAGGTGTACATCCCAACTACCAAGAAACTACAAGACACATGCTCTCAATAGATCATCCAACGTCTGAGTGGTTCACTCAGACTAACCATCTATCTATGGGTGAAAAGTTATATAGAACCTCACATGTGTCCCCATCACTGTATTCAAATGTTCCCAAAAGTGTTTGGTAAATTGTGGACCTCTGTCAGTTACTATGGTAACTAGGATACCATGCAGACGAACTATCTCATCAACATATATATGTGCCAACTTCTCTTTTGTATATGTCATCTTGACTGGCAAAAAGTGATCTGACTTGGTCAACCTGTGAACTATCAACCAAATGGAATCATGACCCTTGGATGTCTAGGAAGACCAATCACAAAGTCCATAGTGATATCATCCCATTTCCACTATGGTATCGACATGGGTTGTAATGTCCATGTAGGCTTCTAATGCTCTACCTTGACCTGCTGACAAACTAGACATCTAGCAACAAACTCTACTACATCACACTTCAAACCAGGCCTCCAATAAAACTCCTTCAAGTTATTTCTAAGATGCATCATGTACATTGAGGAATGAGCTTCCTCAACTTCCATCTTCCTCAAACCATCAGCATTTGGAACCATTGTCTTGTTATGAAAACATATTATCCCATCATTTGTCTCAGGGAAACCATCATACTTTGTGCTGCCAAACTTTGCCCTGATATTCAGTACCATGGTGTCATCTCGTTGTGCATCTGTGATCTACTGCATCAATGTAGGCTTCACTTGTAACTGTGCCAACATAGAAACCTCCAACCATACATTCATCTGGCAAAGCGACACCAACATGTCTCGCTTGTGACATACCAAAGCATGCAATTGTGCCTTGTCTGCAGACGATGACTGAGATGACTTCTTGCTTAACACATCTTCCACCATGTTCACATTTCTTTGATGGTATTCTATCATGCAATCATAGTCCTTGATCAACTCCATCCATCTCCTCTTCCGCATGTTCAACTTCTTCTTTAAGAAGATATACTAAAGGTTCTTGTGGATGATGAAGATTTGACACTTATCTCCATATAGGTAGTGCCTCTAAATCTTCAAGGCATGAACCACCACTACAAGCTCCAGATCATGTGTCAGGTATTTCTCCTCATGTTTCTTAAGTTGTCACGAAGCAAAAGAAATCATGTTCTTGTCTTACATCGGCACGCATCCCAAGTTGTTCTTTGACGCATCACAGAAGACTAGGTCACCTTTCCCTTGCTCTCGCAAAACTAAAATTAGAGCACTGGTCAACTTCTCCTTCAGCATCTAGAAAGAAAGCTAGCACTTATCATCCCAGATAAAAGGAACACCTTTCTTTGTTAACTTGGTTAGGGGTAATGCTACAACACTGAAGTTCTTTATGAACCCCTTGTAGTAGCCTGTCGAGACAAGGAAACTCTGGACCTCCATCGCTATTTTGGGTTGTTCCCACTCCAACACTGACTCAACATTCTTAGGGTCCACATAAACACCTTAAGTAGATACCAGAAAAGACACCTCTGACAACTAGAACTCACACTTGCTGAACTTGGCATACAACATGTTCTTCCTCAACAACGTCAACACGTGGCATAAGTGTTGGTCATGTTGATGAGTATCTTTAGAGTATATCAAGATTTCATCTACAAACACCACCACAAACTGATCTAGATACATCCTAAACACCCTATTCATTATATCCATGAAAGCTTCCAGTGCATTAGTTAGCCCAAACGACATAACTACAAACTCGTAGTGACCATACCTAGTCCTGAAAGTTGTCTTAGGTATGCCATCCACCTTGATCCTCAACTATTGATATCCTTAACTTAGATCTATCTTATAGAATATTGTTTCACCTCTCAATTGGTCAAACGTATCATCTATCCTTGGCAATGGGTACTTGTTCTTGATCGTGACCTTGTTCAGTTGTCGGTAGTATACACACAATTGCATGGAACCATCCTTCTTATTCACAAAGAACATGGGAGCACCCCAAGGGGAAGTTCTCGGTCTAATGAAGCCCTTATCTAACACCTCTTGTAACTATTTATTCAACTTTTGCATCTCTGTTGGTGTCACCCTATAAGGTGACTATGCTATGGGTTGTGTCCTAGGAACAAGATTGATCTCAAAATAAATCTCTCTAGGAGGGGGAACACCAGGAAAGTCCTTGGGAAAGGCATCATCAAATTCTCACACTACATTCAACTCTGGATACTAGGAGTCCTCACCTTGGTATCCACAACATGTGCCAAGAAATCCTCACACCCCTGCCTCATCAACCTCTCTGTTGTCATAGCTGACACCAAGCACATAGGAAGAATCTTCCTATCTTCTTGGAAGACCCACGAGACATGCCCATCATGAAATGTCTCCACCTTAGAACCACAGTACAAAACAACCTTGTACTTCTCCATGATATCCATCCCAAGGATTACATTGAATCCATGCATGTCAAGTGGAATAAGATCCACTTGAATGCTATGTCCCAAGAAATAAAGAACATAAGATGGACACACCTCCAAAAACTCGACGGAACTAACAAGAGGGGTTTCTAATAGAAGATTATCATATCTACTACAAATGGGAAGATACCAGCTATTATCCCCTCTTTGGTGATAGAAGAGTGTGTTGTACCCGTGTCAACAAAAATAGAAACAAAAGAGGATAAAGATCAAAATGAAAAAGTACCATATGACTTGTCATAACATGTGGATTGACCACTCCCTCTAGATGACTCATAGTGTAGAATCTAGTGATCACCTACTATCATCCACGTCCTCTGCTAGTTGGTCTAGAAGACCCGACCTGTGATGCCTGACTGTTTCCTTTACCACTACCACTGTTGAATTGTTGTTGTTGGGAACCTCGCTGACTTTGACTCGATTGTTGTATCCCCTCCTCATCCTTCATAGGGAAAGACCACCTGATATGCCCTAGTTGTACACACTTGTGACAAGTCCTAGAATCATACTATGGCCTAGACAGTGATGTCACTAACACAGATGTTGCACTACATGCTCCTACAGGCAGAAAACTACATAATCTTCCCATGATCGAGTACCAATGTGATGACATACCTTATCTTGGCTTGGAAAAAGCAAACCTCTATTGAGACTGTGATGAAGAAAACCTTGGCTTCTTAAAGCCACCAGACGACTGTTCTTGAAAATAAGCTGGCCTCTTCTTAGCATTGGATTCATGCTTCTCAATAGAAGATCACTCTATCCTCCTCACCAGCTCCACAAAGGTGGAGAACCTCTCCTGCTTCTCTAAAGAAGACATCATTGTTGACAACTCCATACTCAAGCATTTCTCAAACCATTAGATTCACTCCTTAACCGTTGTCGCCATGTGAGGACAGAAACCCAATAGCTCCATAAACTTAGCCTCATACTTGTTTATAGACATCGAACCCTATTGGATCTTCTTGAACTATGATATCTTCTCATCCAAATATGTCTTTTGGAAATATCAACCCACAAACTCTCCCCAAAACTCCTCCCAACTGATTAGAACTCCAGGTCTCTTCTCTTCCTCAATGACCCACCAATGGCTAGCACTGTCCTTCAATAGATAAACAACATGCTTCACATTGTCCTCTTATAGGATATTGAGGATCTAGGAAGCTTTCCTAAGCTCCATAATCCACATATTTGCATCCACCCGGTATGTTGTACCCACATACTCAATTGCTCCAACACACCTCAACCGCTCAAACATCTTCCCAAAACCCTAGGATTTTGCATAAGCGACATCTGCCCTAGCTTGGGGTACGGGTGCTCTATCCGCCATATGCAAATTCATGGCCATCAATTGTCCAAACATGGATTGGAAAGTTCAGTTGGCCATGTTGGCTAAATTGGACATTATTATAATCCCTTTGTTTTAATGATGACAAACATTTCATTCTTGTGGTTTTAACGTGCTATTTGAGTGTTTCAGGAATAAGCATAAAAGGTGGTGGATAGCAAAGATTTGGAAGATCCTTATGCTCAAATTTGCTTTATTTTCATGATTGTAATCAATGTAAAAACGTGTACAAGTTTATAATGTACAAGTACTTAGATATCATGTAAATCAAGCGTTTATATCTTCCTATGCACTCACAATACTTAAATAGGTCATCCCCCAAGATACTATCACAATTGCACGTTGATACACACACTTAGTACATAACTAGAACCACCAAAACAGGGACTATCTTGGTCGAACTATTTATCGACCGAGAGAAAATCAGTCAAAAAATAGTTCGACCGAGTATGTCCTCAGTCTAATGCATGAACACCTTTGCATAACCTGCTCAATACTATCACTGAGAAGGTTTCAGTCGAACTTTACTTCGACCGAGATTGAGTGTCTGGCAGGTTCTATAGCGATTACACTTGGTGGGAAAAAGTGGTTGGGAGTTGAGTTGAATGTTGCAAATCCACTAACCTCAGTCTCCTACTTGGTCAAAGAAAAGTTTGACCGAGATCAACACGGTCGAAAAAGAGTTCGACTGAGCTACATTTTGGATGGCACTTTTTAGCATTAAACAAATAATCATTGCAATATAATTAGTAGACACATAACGGCTAGTTGAGCACTAAGAATAACCTAGAAGGTGTCTAGAACGTCCCCAAACATTAGCAAAACACTCCTATAAATAGGACAAGCTATAGGACACCCAAAGTATCACTTGTGCATACAATTACACTTGAGATTCATTATTTGAGAGCAACTAGCTGAGCTATACTTGCAATCTGTTACATTGAGCTATACATTAGTGTCCTATAGCTTAGTATCTCCTAGTCACCACACTACCATGTTCATCCACAGTGGATAGGAGATCAATACGCTTGATATAGGATCAAAGGACTGTACTCAATTGGTAACATTGTTTCTTTCTTCCAATCTTGTTCCTTATATTATATTTTGTTCTCCTTTGCTACTCCTAGGTTGGAGGCTGCAGAAAGGAGGTTGTTGGAGCTTCTTCAGGTGGTGAAGGAAGCTCGGTGGACTTAGGATTACTTCAAGAAGGTTGTTTCAACGAGAAGCTACTTCAAGAGGAAGGCTACTTCAAGAGGGAGCTTGGAGTTACTTCGAGGAAGGCTGCTTCAAGGTTGGTGGGACTACTTCTAGGTGAAGGCTATCCTGAGGGTTGTGAAGGTAGTTGTATCTTATGTAACATCCTTGCCAGGTAATAAAATACAATTTCTTTCAAAATCCCAGTTGGGAACGGCCGGGTAGTGGACTGACTCCCTTACTATTTTCTAAGGGTGGAACCACTCTAAACACCTTGCCTCCTTCTCCAATCCTTTTATGGTTGTTTTGCTTAAATAATTTTTAAAATTATCATAAAACCCTATTCACTCCCCCTCTAGTTTTTTTCAATTGGTATCAGAGCAGTTCTTCAAGGATCCTTAACAGGTCTTGAAGCATGGGGGATGGTGTGCTCAACCACCTAAACTTGGAGGGAACCTACGTAGCTCATCAACCACTATTCGATGGAAGCAACTACAACTATTGGAAGAGAAGGATGCAATTGTATTTTGAAGGCATCAGTTGGGAATTTTGGAGAATGGTTTCAAATACCTATACTCTTCCTCAAACGGAGTATGCTACATGGGATGCAAATACGGTAAAATTAGCCCAATTGAATGCAAAAGCCGTAAGTATCCTTTATTGTTCAATTTCCGTAGGCGAGTTTAATAGAATATCAAATTGTGAAACTACATATGAAATATGGAATAGACTCTCTATTACTTATGAAGGAACTGTTCAAGTAAAGAACTCCAAAATTAGTATGCTTAAACAAAAGTTTGAACAATTTCGTATGGAACCAAATGAGTCTATTAGTGAAATGTATGCAAAGTTTTCTTCTATTTTTAGTGGTTTGAATGCATTATGTAAAGCCATTAGTGAAGAGGATCAAGTGTCCAAAATTCTTAGGTGTTTGCCTTCAAATTAAAAACCAAAGGTGACAGCCATTGAACAAGAAAATGATCTCACAAGATTGAGGATGGAACAACTCATTGGCAACATGGAGGCTCATGAAGCCACCCTTGAAGAAGAAGAAAGATTCACAGCTGAACACAAAAAGGAGAAAAGAAAGGACATTGTATTCAAAGCATCAACCAAGATTAGTCATGACATAAGTGAAGGAGATAGTGAAAAAGAAACTCTCATTATAAATGGTAAGTAGTATAGAAGATCTAAAACTAACAAAACTCCTAGTGTTTCTTCCATCCAGGTGCTTTGAATGTGGCAAAAAGGGACACTTAAATGGTGATTGTCCTAAACTTAAGAATGGAAAGAACCATCTCACAAGAAGAAAGAAAAATCCTACAAAGATGCATGGGATGATTCAAGTGATGATAGTGAAGATGAAGAAGAAGAAGTGGAGCGCCTTAATGATACAACAAATGAACAAGAATATGAGGTAAGTCTTTTTGATCTATCTAAAGAAGAGTTAATTGCTAGAATTGAGGAAATACATGATAAATATATTGATTGTAAAAAAGAAACTAAAAAGAGTTACTGAAACTAATGAGGACTTGTATGCTCAATTAAATGATCTTGCTTTTGAAAAGAAAAATATTATTTCTGAAAATTCCACCTTGAAATCATCTTTCAATGATTGCAATATAAATTTTCTTATTCTAGAAACAAACTATGATATTCTTTCTCAAGAAAAGATTGAACCACTTGCAAAATTGAATGATCTTCAAATTCAACCTATATTGTGTTCTCAGTTAGATTATGATGTTGTTATCAAAAAAAGAGATAGTTTGTTTTCTAATATAGACCAAGCAAAGTTAGATGTTAAAAGAAGAATGAATGAAATTGCTAAATTACAAAAGGAAATTAGTAGCTTGAAAAACAATGGTATTCTTGATAAGATCCTAAAAGATTCTTCTGGTCAGATTGGAACAAGAGGACTAGGTTATAAGCCCAAAGGAAAATCCTATCAAAAACCTAGTGAGAGGACACAAGTGCCCAAGAACAAAGTTATGTATGTGCCTAAAGAAAATCTAGCCAAGAAGAGAAATGAGATTGATTCAATCTGTTGTAACTATTGCTTAAGGCTTGGACATTATTCCGTCTCATGTCCTTACCAGAAAAAGGATGTTGAGTTGGTATGGGTTCCAAAACCCCCAAACTAAATGAATAAAATTAAGTTGAGATATGACCAAAGACTCTAATTTGACTATCTTTATGTCTTATCTCAACTAAACATAATAGAAAAACAAATTGACCAAAGTAATTTAAACCATAACTTGAATAAGCATATTTTTGAACGAACTTACAGAGATACTCTCGGTCGACAAACAATTCGACCGAAAGTAAGTTAGTCGAGAAACTATTAGACCGACAAAGGCTCTGTATTGAACCTGAAATTACTGGTAAAATAGTAACTTATTTGGTCAAAGTAGAGTTCGACCGAGCAAATACCCGGTCGAGAAATAGTGGACCGAATCTGACACTGATTCAACCTGATAAAACCTATAAAAATAGCAGAAAACTCGATCGAGAAAATCGTCGACCGAAATGTATTTGATAGCAGAAAAGTTTGACCGAATAAAGTCATGTTGAACATGCTTAATCGATTTAGTTTGCTATCAGCATACCTAACTAAACTAATTAGTGGGATTAAAGGAAACCTTTTGAAGAAAAGAACATTGAGACAAATTTTTCAAATCAAAACATATTTATAAGTCTTGCATCACAACTCAATAAAATTGTGAGATAATACAAATGATGTTCTTACCCAAATTGATGCAAATAATGTTGCTTACCAAGATTAATGATGTTGATTGAAAATCTATACTCTTACTGCAATTGGACATGCTTCAATACAAATATAGCATAGATTGCAAGTTCATTTTCAATTGCTATGATCTTATACATGGTTTGCCTAAAAGTATTTCTTGGCGAATCTAAAAATTATGAACCATTTTGCCTTGAGAAAACTTCATAAATGGAACTTATGGACTTGTTTCTATTGATTAAGAAAGATATTGTCATGGCTCACAGTTTTGCAAATAGAAATGATGTTATTTTGCTATAAGATTGTAAATCAAATACTCTACTTGCAATTTTGTGAAATAAAACTTTACATGATAAATTGTTATAAGTATTTAACTTATATAGTAATTTCAAAGCTATATTTCTTGCAAATAAGACTCTCTTAAAAAGAATTTTTCTTTATATGAAGAAAATACATACTTTATGATCATAATTAAGAAAGTTTAAATGGGAAAATTAGTGGAATAAGAGGTCTTGCTTAGAATAAAATTATTTCAATATTATATCTAAAGCCTATTCTAAGCACATCAAGAACAAGACACCATTTCAAAATCAAATATTGCTCACCTGAATTAAGTTCTATACAAGGTTGATCCTAAGCTATAATCTTTCAAATTGATATAAACTCTTTCAAATTGGTATCCACCTGTTACATAAAGGCTTTATATTCAATCAAGTGGATTATTGTGAATGCTTAAACTGGAAATCTACATAAATGCCTCTTGATCAAAAAAGAGTTTGACCGAGGGGCGCCATGGTCGAAGTCATGGTCGGCCTAAAATAAGCCTAACAAAATGCTTAATTGTAAATCATTTCTTTGCACTTAATCTTACTATATTGGTCCTAAACTTGATCATCATGTTGAAAAAATGATTTTATTGCAAATCTCTCATAAAACATTTGACTTATTGTAATAAAACTTTAATGCTTATCATTCTTAAACTATCTTGATTATAAGATTAAGGGGGAGCTCACAAAACTTTGTAAACATTATGACAATCTTGATCAAATCAAACTTCAAAAACTAGCAATGACCTTAGGATTATTGAATTGTCTTGACCTAAAATGGACTCTCTATATCAATATGGGCTTAACATCCCTCATTATTGATTAGAGATATATTTCTTGATGTTACTATGCCGTAAAGAAAATCTCATATCATTTTCAGGGCTTAACATGCCTTGTAAAACGGATGAGAAATCAATACAGGTATCCATCATGAGCCTAAATGGATCTCATATCATTTCAGGGGTTAACATCCCTTGTAAATGATTGAGAAATAAAAATACATATACCATGAATCTAAAAGGATCTCATATCATTTCAAGGCTTAATATCCTTTGCAAATGATTGAAAAATAAATTGTGGCTAAATTTGACATAAAATAAGTGGGTTGCATTAAATTGTGTTGATTATCCTTGCTTTAAAAACTGAGCATCAAATTATCAAATTAAGGGGGAGAAATAAAAGTCTTAGCTTGGTTATCTTTTTGAAATGACAAAGGGGGAGAAATAATATAAATCATTAACATAAAGTAAAATGACTTTCATCATCTCTTGGCTAACACACACTTCACAAATAAGAGAATGGCTACAAAAGGTAAACTTCAGGTATGAAACTCATATGATTTATATTTCCTTGATTTATATTTTAGAAATCCTTGTCATCTTCAAAAAGGAGGAGATTGTTGGCTAAATTGTACATTATTATAATCCATTTGTTTCGATGATAACAAACATTTCATTCTTGTGGTTTTCACGTGATATTTGAGTGTTTAAGGAATAAGCATAAAAGGTGGTGGATAGCAAAGATTTAGAAGATCCTTATGCTCAAATTTGCTTTATTTTCATGATTTCAATCAATGTAAAAACTTTTACAAGTTTATAATTTACAAGTACTTAGATATCATGTAAATCAAGCGTTTAGATCTTCCTATCCACTCACAACACTTAAATAGGCCATCACCCAAGATAGTATCACAATTGCACTTTGATACACACACTTAGTACATATCTAGAACCACCAAAACAGGGACTATCTCGGTCAAACTATTTCTCGACCAAGAGAAAATCAGTCGAACAATAGTTCGACTGAGTATGTCCTCAGTCTAATGCACGAACACCTTTGCATAACCTGCTCAATGCTATCACTGAGAAGGTTTCGGTTGAACTTTACTTCGATAGAGATTGAGTGTCTAGCAGGTTCTATAGTCGTAAGACTTGGTGGAAAAATGTGATAGGGAGTTGAGTTGAACATTGCAAATCCACTAACCTAAGTCTCCCACTCGATGGAAGAAAAGTTCGACCGAGATCAACTCGGTCGACAAAGAGTTCGACCGAGCTACATTCTGGACTGCACTTTTTAGCATTAAACAAATAGTCATTGTAATATAATTAGTGGACACATAACGGCAAGTTGAGCACTAAGAACATCCTAGAAGGTGTCTAGAATGTCCCCAAGCATTAGAAAACCACTCCTATAAATAGGACAAGCTATACGACACCCAAGGTATCACTTGTGCATACAATTACACTTAAGATTCATTCTTTGAGAGCAACAGGCTGAGCTATACTTGCAATCTATTTCATTGAGCTCTACATTAGTGTCTTATAGCTTAGTATCTCCTAGACACCACACTACCACATTCATCCATAGTGGATAGGAGGTTGTGGAAAGGAGGTTGTTGGAGCTTCTTTAGGTGGTGAAGGTAGCTCAGTGGAGTTAGGATTACTTCAAGAAGGATGTCTCAATGGGATGCAACTTCAAGAGGAAGGCTACTTCAAGGGGGAGCTTGGAATTACTTCGAGGAAGGTTGCTTCAAGGTTGGTGGGACTACTTCTAGGTGAAGGCTATCCTAAGGGTTGTGAAGGTATTTGTATCTTATGTAACATCCTTGAGAGGTAATAAAATACAATTGCTTTCAAAATCCCAGTTGGGAACAACTGGGCAGTGGACTGACCCCCTTAGTATTTGCTAAGGGTGGAACCACTCTAAACACCTTGCCTCCTTCTCCAATCTTTTTGTGGTTGTCTTGTTTTAAATATTTTTAAAATTATCATAAAACCCTATTCACCCTCCCTATGTTGTATTTCAATTAGTATCAGAGTAGGTCTTCAAGGAGCCTTAATAGGTATTGAAGCATGGGGGATGGTGTGCTCAACCACCTAAACTTGGAGGGAACCTACGCAGCTCATCCACCACCATTCGATGGAAGCAACTAAAACTATTGGAAGAGAATGATGCAATTCTATTTTCAAGGCATCAGTTGGGAACTTTGGAGAATGGTTTCAAATACATATACTTTTCCTCAAATGGAGTATGCTACATGGGATGCAAATACGGTAAAATTAGCCCAATTGAATGCAAAAGCCGTAAGTATCCTTTATTGTTCAATTTCCGTAGACGAGTTTAATAGAATATCAAATTGTGAAACTACATATGAAATATGGCATAGACTCTCTATTACTTATGAAGGAACTGTTCAAGTAAAGAACTCCAAAATTAGTATGCTTAAACAAAAGTTTGAACAATTTCGTATGGAACCAAATGAGTCTATTAGTGAAATGTATGCAAAGTTTTCTTCTATTTTTAATGGTTTGAATGCATTATGTAAAGCCATTAGTGAAGAGGATCAAGTGTCCAAAATTCTTAGGTGTTTGCCAAAGTACAAATCAAAGGTGACATCCATTGAACAAGAAAATGATCTCACAAGATTGAGGATGGAACAACTCATTGGCAACTTGGAGGCTCATGAAGCCACCCTTGAAGAAGAAGAAAGATTGTCAGCTGAACACAAAAAGGAGAAAAGAAAGGACATTGCATTCAAAGCATCAACCAAGATTAGTCATGGCACAAGTGAAGGAGATAGTGAAGAAGAAACTCTCATTGTAAATGGTAAGAAGTATAGAAGATCTAAAACTAACAAAACTCCTAGTGTTTCTTCCATCCAGGTGCTTTGAATGTGGCAAGAAGGGACACTTAAAAGGTGATTGTCCTAAACTTAAGAATGGAAATAAACCATCTCACAAGAAAAAAGAAAAAGCCTACAAAGCTTTGTGGGACGATTCAAGTGATGATAGTGAAGATGGAGAAGAAGAAGTGGAGTGCCTTATTGCTACAACAAATGAAGAAGAAGATGAGGTAACTCTTTTTTATCTATCTAAAGAAGAGTTAATTGCTAGCATTGAGGAATTACATGATAAATATATTGATTGTAAAAAGAAACTAAAAAGAGTTACTAAAACTAATGAGGACTTGTATGATCAATTAAATGATCTTGCTTTTGAAAAGGAAAATATTATTTCTGAAAATTCTACCTTGAAATCATCTCTCAATGATTGCAATATATAGTTGCTTAATCTAGAAATAAACTATGAGATATTCTTTCTCAAGAAAAGGTTGAACTACTTGCAAAATTGAATGATCTAAAAATTCAACCTATATTGTGTACTCATTTAGATTATGATGATGTTACTATAGAAAGAGATAGTTTGTTGTCTAATCTAGAGCAAGCAAAGTTAGATGTTAAACGAAGAATGAATGAAATTGCTAAATTACAAAAGGAAATTAGTAGCTTGAAAAACAATGGTATTCTTGATAAGATCCTAAAAGATTCTTCTGGTCAGATTGGAACAAGAGGACTAGGTTATAATCCCAAAGGAAAATCCTATCAAAAACCTAGAGAGAGAAGGACACAAGTGCCCAAGAACAAAGTTATGTATGTGCCTAAAGACAATCTAGCTAAGAAGATAAATGAGATTGATTGAATCTGTTGTAACTATTGCTTAAGGCTAGGATATTATTCCTTCTCATGTCCTTATAAGAAAAAGGATGTTGAGTTGGTATCGGTTCCAAAACCCCCAAACTAAATGAATAAAATTAAGTTGAGATATGACCAAAGACTCTAATTTGACTATCTTTATGTCTTATCTCAACTTAACATAATAGAACAACAAATTGGCCAAAGTAATTTAATCCATAACTTGAATAAGCATATTTTTGAATGAACTTACAGAGATACGCTCGGTCAACAAACAATTTAACCGAAAGTAAGTCAGTCGAGAAACTATTCGACCGACAAAGGCTCTATATTGAACCTGAAATTACTGGAAAAAAGTAACTTATTCGGTCAAAGTAGAGTTCGACCGAGAAAATACCCGGTCGATAAATAGTGGCCCGAATCTGGCACTAATTCAACTTGATAAAACATGTAAAAACAACAGAAAATCTGGTCGAGAAAATCGTTGATCGAGATGTATTCGATCGAAGAAAAGTTCAACCGAATAAAGTCCTGCTGAACCTACTTAATTGATTCAGTTTGCTAACAATATACCTAACTAAAATGAGTAGTGGGATTAAAGGAAACCTTTTGAAGAAAATAACGTTGAGACAAATTTGTCAAATAAAAACATATTGATAAGTCTTGCAACACAACTCAATAAAATTGTGAGATAATGTAAATGATGTTCTTACCCAAATTGATGCAAATAATGTTGCTTACAAAGATTAATGATGCTGATTGAAAATCTATACTCTTACTACAATTGGACATGCTTCAATACAAATATAGCATAGATTGCAAGTTCATTTTCAATTGCTATGATCTTATACATGGTTTTCCTAAAAGTATTTCTTGGCCAATCTGAAAATTATGAACCATGTTGCCTTGAGAAAACTTCATAAATGGAACTTATGGACTTGTTTCTATTGATTAAGAAAGATATTGTCATGGCTCATAGTTTTGCAAATAGAAATGGTGTTATTTTGCTCTAAGATTGTAAATCAAATACTCTACTTGCAATTTTGTGAAATAAAACTTTACATGATAAATTGTTCTAAGTATTTAAATTATATAGAAATTTCAACGCTATAATTCTTACAAATAAGACTCTCTTAAAAAGAATTTTTCTTAATATGAAGAAAAGACATACTTCATTATCATAATTAAGAAAAGTTTAAATCGGAAAATTATTGGAATAAGAGGTCTTTCTTAGAATAAAATTATTTCAATATTCTATCTAAAGCCTAATCTAAGCAAATCAAGAGCAAGACACCATTTCAAAATCAAATATTGCTCACATGAATTAAGTTCTATACAAACTTGATCCTAAGCTATAATCTTTCACATTGATATGAACACATTCATATTGGTATCCACCTATTACATAAAGTCTTTATATTCAATCAAGTGGATTATTGTGAATGATTAAACTAGAAATCTACAGAAATGACTCTTGATCAAAAAAGAGTTCGACCAAGGGGTGTCATGGTCTAAGTGATGGTCGACCTAAAATGAGCCTGACAAAAAGCTTAATTGTAAATCATTTCTTTGCACTCAATCTTAGTATATTGGTCCTAAACTTGTTCATCATGTTGAAAATATGATTTTAGTGCAAATCTCTGATAAAAGGTTTGACTTATTGTAATCAAACTTTAATGCTTGTCATTCTTAAACTATCTTGATTATAAGATTAAGGGGGATCTCACAAAACTTTGTATACATTATGACAATATTGATCAAATCAAACTTTAAAAACTAACTATGATCTTAGGATTATTGAATTATCTTGATCTAAAATGGACTCTCTATATCAACATGGGCTTAACATCCCCCATTATTGATTAGAGATATATTTCTTGATCTTACTATGTCGTAAAGAAAACATCTTATCTTTTTTAGGGCTTAACATCCCTTATAAAATGGATGAGAAATCAATACATGTATCCATCATGAGCCTAAATGGATCTCATATCATTTCAGGGCTTAACATCCCGTGTAAATGATTGAGAAATCAAAATACATTTGCCATGAATCTTAAAGGATCTCATATCTTTTCAAGGCATAATATCCTTTGAAAATGATTGAGAAATAAATTGTGGCTAAATTTGACATAAAAATAAGTGGTTTGCATTAAATTGTGTTGATTATCCTTGCTTTAAAAATTGAGCATCAAATTATCAAATACAGGGGAGAAATAAAAGTCTTACTTAATGTTTAGCTTGGTTATCTTTTTGAAATGACAAACGGGGAGAAACAATATAAATCATTAACATAAAGTAAAATGAGTTTCATCATCTCTTGGCTAGCACACACTTCATAAATAAGAGAATGGTTGCAAAAGGTAAACTTTAGGTATGAAACTCATATGATTTATATTTCCTTGATTTATATTTTGGAAATGTTTGTCATCTTCAAAAAGGGGGAGATTGTTGGATAAATTGGACATTATTATAATCCCTTTGTTTTGATGATGACAAACATTTCATTCTTATGGTTTTAACGTGCTATTTGAGTGTTTCATGAATAAGCATAAAAGGTGGTGGATAGCAAAGATTTGGAAGATCCTTATGCTCAAATTTGCTTTATTTTCATGATTGTAATCAATGTAAAAATGTGTACAAGTTTATATTGTACAAGAACTTAGATATCATGTAAATCAAGCGTTTAGATCTTCCTATCCACTCACAACACTTAAATAGGTCATCCCCCAACATAGTATCATAATTGCACTTTGATACACACACAATACATATCTAGAACCACCAAAACATGGACTATCTCGATCAAACTATTTCTCGACTAAGAGAAAATTGGTCAAAAAATAGTTCGACCAAGTATGTCTTTGGTCTAATGCACGAACACATTTGCATAACCTGCTCAATGCTATCACTAAGAAGGTTTCAGTCAAACTTTACTTCGACCGAGATTGAGTGTCTGGCAGGTTCTATAGCCGTTAGACTTGATGGGAAAAAGTGGTTGGGAGTTGAGTTGAATGTTGCAAATCCACTAACCTCAGTCTCCCACTCGGTCGAAGAAAAGTTTGACTGAGATCAACTCGGTCGACAAAGAGTTCGACCGAGGTACATTCTAGACTGCACTTTTCAACAGTAAACAAATATTCGTTGCAATATAATTAGTGGACACATAACAGCTAGTTGAGCACTAAGAACATCCTAGAAGGTGTCTAGAATGTCCCCAAGCATTAGCAAACCACTCCTATAAATACGACAAGCTATAGGACACCCAAGGTATCACTTGTGCATACAATTACACTTAAGATTCATTCTTTGAGAGCAACAAGATGAGATATACTTGCAATCTATTTCATTGAGCTCTACATTAGTGTCCTATAGCTTAGTATCTCCTAGACACCACACTACCACTTTCATCCACAGTGGATAGGAGATCAATACGCTTGATATAGGATCAAAGCGTTGTACTCAATTGGTAACATTGTTTCTTTCTTCCAATCTTGTTCCTTCTGTTGTATTTTGTTCTCCTTTGCTACTCCTAGGTTGGAGGCTATAGAAAGGAGGTTGTTGGAGCTTCTTTAGGTGGTGAAGGTAGCTCGGTGGACTTAGGATTACTTCAAGAAGACTGTCTCAACGGGAAGTTATTTCAAGAGGAAGGCTACTTCAAGGGGGAGCTTGGAGTTACTTTGAGGAAGGTTGCTTCAAGGTTGGTGGGACTACTTCTAGGTGAAGGCTATCCTAAGGGTTGTGAAGGTAGTTGTATCTTATGTAACATCCTTGCAAGGTAATAAAATACAATTGCTTTCAAAATCCTGATTGGGAACAACTGGGTAGTGGACTAACTCGCTTAGTATTTGCTAAGGGTGGAACCACTCTAAACACCTTGCCTCCTTCTCCAATCTTTTTGTGGTTGTTTTGCTTAAATAATTTTTAAAATTATCATACAACCCTATTCACCCCCCTCTAGTGTTTTTCAGGCCATGGTTGTTGGGTCAAACTAAGGCACCATGAGATGCTACAGCCCCATATCTAGCACTCTATCTTCTCATTCATGCCTCCCCGTACCACCTCTTGGCACAACATAACAACTCTCAACATGTTCTTCATGTTCTCTAGACGTATCTACATAAGCATAATATATAATCAAATATGTAGGATTATGTAAGAACAAACACAAACCTAGTCCTATATCCCTATAGACTCAGTGAACCTAGAGCTCTGATACCAACCTATCATGTGACATCGAATGCTAAACAAATGAGATTACTCTAAACAAGACACGCAATCAATATCCAAACCATCAGATAACCAGAAAAGTAGAATAATTAAAACCTATTGCAACATTCACATTATGCTCGGAAGCATTTTACATAAAGGTCCATCAACCTGTATACAGCACATACCATACCAGGTATTTAAGTCACTATTCAGTGCCATCAATCACAACCTATAAACAAAAGATCTTATTTCACATATGCATGCCATCTATACAAACATAGGCATACTGCCAAAACCTCGTGTTGATACAAAACACATCCCTTCCTGGACCTGAGAGTATGGGGACGACACTAGGACTCTGCTATGAATAAAAAATAGAAGGTATCCAACCTTCTATGTCTACAAATCTCCAAGTTGTTCATCCTCAATACCATGATCCTGACCACGCCACTCGTGACCACCTAAAAAGATGTGGTAAACCATGAGGTGAGACCCATGTCCCAGCAAGAGATATAACTCTCAACCAACAACTATTGTTTTCAACATGTATCATTATTAAACATGATGAGTAGATTCATCTGAATGAGCAAGTTAAATAGATTAAGCAAATTAAGCAGTTAAAGCTTATGAAATTATTCCAACAAGTTAGGCATATTAAGCTAACTAACCTAATAGGCATAGCAACATATGTGACTAGAAGGAATATGAAGAACATGTAAGTCTATCACCTACTAGATAGTATCAGAAACAAGTCAAGGGTTGATATCCAATATGAAGTGTGTTCAACCCTAAGCACATATACTACACGACTGTATATTATGTCTTTTATTAATTCCTTGAGGAATTGAGGTATACCACTCAATTCCAACTGACGACTGCTAAATTGAAATTAGTGTCATAAAAGAACTATTGGAGATTTAGATTTCTCAGATCTCATCCGTCCTTAGTCAATACAAGTCTGCCACAACGACATGTAAGTCTAACTGCAAAACAACCTAGCTTGCCTTTAGTGTATAGGTCACAACACTAGTGAACAACCTAGTCTATCCATAAAAGGTCACGGTAATAGTAAAACCAGGGTATAAAACCCAACATATGAGGTACTACCATATGTGTCCTCTATCACATCATATATATTGAGACATGACTGCAATTGTTCTCCTACTGAGGCATGATCGTAGCCATCCTCAAAACCTTGGGATCAAGATGCCAAGGACACTCAATCACTTGCACCTCGCATACTTAATAGTATGCGCTCTGAGTTTCCATCAGAGGAATACTCATTTCAGCATCCATTAAATTCTGACACTGGAATGGATCTATGTCATATAGAAACTACATGATTATGGTTTCAATTGATTAGTTAAGTTCATTCATGTGATTTAAGACTGCATCAATCAAGTTATGTACAAACCCTAAAAATATTCTACAAAGATAATGGTAGATTACAACTTTAGAAGATATAAACCGTATAAAGTGTGAACTTGTCACATTATCACATTGTATTGTTCTACTTCCATACATGAGACTACTATCATTACATCATCATGGGATGTCAATCCCTTATCAACAGCAAGAGGATATCACTTCAATTAGGGTAGAAATCATGTCCATGGTCATAAGACCATGCACATTGTTCCATGACTCATCAAATCTCACCATCATCACCATACATAAGCTGATATAACAATCAATCATTATCTATGATTTTTTTAATATAAAATTAGAGTTACAACATGAGGAGAGATAAAATGTTCCATCATCATGCTAATTACTCAAGAAAGCTAAGTAGCATAACTATTTAATTGAGTTAGAGTTAAGTTCAACAAGGTAACTAAATTAGGGTTTCAAATTAGAGATTTAATATAAACACTAGTTATCATCATCTCCAACAATCATGGAAGTAAATAGGTCAAACCCCATCTTCACATAGACAACAACCATCATGGACATATAGACTAGAAAACATCATTGACCACTTGGGATTAGTGGTGTCAACGACTGCTAAAAACTAGGTCACACCACCTTGGCACCGAAGAGGTTAACCACCTCAATGACCACTTAGGTCAAGCATATTGGTGATCAATGAGACCAAGGTCCACCGTATTCATCGATTGCTAAACATGGGAGCAAGGTTGGAGACCATAAGGCTAGAGTCACCACTCTCAACCACTGCTGAGGGTGACCATCTTCAACGACCACTTAGGTAGGTGACATCATCAACCAAAGAGAACATGAAACAATTGGCGACTGTAGAGAAAGTAGGCCATTGGCGATTGATGAGAAATCATCATCCTTAGTGACCATCAAGCTAGTAAACATAGCAACCTCAAGGAGGTGTAAAATTCATCTACCACTAAGAAAATCTTGGCGACCACTCAACATCAACACTCATGGCAACCTCAAAGATGCCAACCTCCTTAGCGACCAAAACATGGGGTTAAGCTTGGAGACCATCAAGAGAGAGAAAAAAAATCATCAACCACAAGGACCAAACGAGTTGATCACTATCATGAGACCAAAGGTCATCAAGGTGTAAACTACAAGAAGAAAATCAGCTCCAAAAACCTAGTTGGTGTCCATCACGAGAGAAAGCAAAACCATGATTTGCGAGAGAGAAAACCAACATTTCCATAAACATGCAAGGACCAAAAACCCCATCACAAAGATAGATTTCATGAACCAATATTAGGGTTTATTTGAGAGAATATATTTACTCAAGATCACTAAGTAAACACAAAACCTCAATCAAAGATATTGTCTCTCTACTTGTAACTATGTTTTTAGGGTACATTATGGGCATGCAAGATGAGTGTAAGCAGTAACCATGGAGAAATTTATATAACTCGCTTCAAAGGATATGAAGCAACTACAACAGCAAGGAAGATCAAAGGAAGGAGGAAGGAAACCCTATATTGATCAACACTCTTGGCAAAGTTACCTCCATCACCAAAAGACAGAAAACCCTAGGTCAACGAAGCGAGAAAAGAGATGATCTTCAAACTCTAACTCAAGAAGTACCATGTAGAACTATGGATTTGGCCAAGAAGAGAAAAAAGAAGAGTGTAGAGAAAGAAAATGAAGATCAAGAGGGAGATCACTTACCAAGACCAAGAAGGAAAGAAAAGATTACACCAAACAATCATAAGAAGGGTTGCTCCAAACCCTAGCTTAACATGCAAGAAGAATTAGTCACCTTCTCCAAGCTTGGGCTCCACCTTCACCACCAAACACAAAGGGGACAAGATCCAAGGGAGAGAAGATATAAAGAGAGTGCAAAGTTTTTAGTTCCATGAAAGGAGAGAGGTTTATATAACATAGAGTTGGAGAGAGATAAAGAAGGTTAGGTGTCATGCTAACACAAGCCATGTGTCAACCCAAATTTGTACATGCAAGCACCAAACTAAAACATGCAACTAGGGCATTAAAACCAAGCAAAACCAGCGACCAATATGGTCCATAAAAAGATATCGACCACTGATATTCTCAACAACCAACCTAGCCAAAAATCAAACACTCACTCAAGATCACAAAAGCAATCGGTCCCATAGAACCAAACCTAGGGATTCTTGGCGATCGGAGAGGAGTCATGGGCTCGTCGACTGCCAAGACCACTAGTCACACAACAAACATAATTAAACACCAAGAATCATGGATCACAAGATCCTTGGTGATTTCCAAGACAAGTTTTCTTCGGTTAAACACATATCAATGTCAACCATCAACTAGGGCATCCATGCAAACCCTAATCCTCAACATGAAAGGGTACCACATCAAACCAAGGTATAGCAAGCCACCCCAAAGCACCAATACCTCCAAAATGATATAAAAACATGTGAGGCACAACAATCATGTTACAAATTGCAAGAAAAACAAAAAATATGGGTAAATTACAATTTGGTCCAAAACAAACACATATATGCAAAACTAGCTCAAATAACATCCAAACTGGACCAAACTTAGAACATAAGCTCATTACATGTAACAAAGCACGTCATGAGGTTTGATTAAGGTTCTAAGCATGTAATTATGCTAAGCAATCAAGATCAGCCAAAAAGTTAGGTTAAGGGTCTTACATTCTAGTTGTTCCGTAGTGGATGCAAATGGATCCCTAAGAAGGTCAATGTAGACGAGACAAACAATAAGTATAAGGATATATTTGTTTCCAATGAATACATACTAAGGGAGTGAATATACTATTTTGATTGCTATTCTCATGTGTCTTGCATGATCATAATTTATGTGCTCATAGCACTAGCTTCCATTTATAATCTTACTATCCATAAGATGGATGTGTAGATTGTGTTCTTACACAATGATCATCAAGAGGAGGTATAGATGGAACAACTAGAGGTTTTCATGGGACGTGGTAATGAGTCCAAAGTGTGTAAACTTGTTAAGTCTTTGTATACCTTAAAACAAACCCCAAAGCAATGGCATAAATTTTTTGATTCTATGATATCATCTTTTGAATTCATTTATAATGATTTTGATGAAGGTGTTCTCCGCAAGATTATTAATGATAGATTCACCATCTTATTCTTATATGTAGACAACAACCTTATTTTTGGTTTGGATATGAAATTAGTAAATGAGACAAAATCATTCTTGTGTATCAAGTTTGAGATGAAAGATATTAGTGTCACTGATGTGATTTTAGGTCTTAAAATCACTAGGTCTACTAATGGCATTACACTCTCTTAGTCTCGCTATGTTGAGAAGATAATGGAAAGCTTTGAATGCACATTATGCAAAACATTTAAGACACCATAAAATTCATCCAAGCCCTTGTTCAAGAATGATACTAGATTTTCTACATCTTAGTTATGATACTCTCAGATTATCAGAAGTTTGAGGTATCCTATGAACTGTACACAACTAGACATTGTGTTTTCTATGAGCAAGTTAAGTAAATACACCAGTATTCCCGACATGACCCATTGTAAGCTCTCGATAGAGTGTTGAGTTATATCAACGGAAATAGTTCTCTCAGCTTGCATTATGGTAATATCCTTCTATAGTCAAAGGATATAGTGATGCAAACTACATTGTCGTGAATTATGGGGGAAATAGTCTCTCTGGATATGTATTCTTTTGTGGAAGAGATTATATTTCCTAGATGTCTATTAAACATACCATATTTTCATGGTCCAGAGTTGTGTGCATTAGATCAAACTGGACTGGAAGCTGAATGGCTATAAGAACTTGTTTTTGGTATATCTATGGTAAGTAAATTGCTTCCTAAGTTTCAATTACTTGTAATATAACAACAACTATAGTCAAGATCAGGAGTCTCAATAGAATCAATAGCATTAGAGACACATCCATGTTTGACTTGAGTCTATAAGGAAGCTAGTATCTAATGGGATGATGGTTTTAGGCTATGTCGGTACCAAAAATGATACAATCGATCCTTTGCCATAAGATCTTTCCTTAGCTTTATTTGGGAAATCTAGTTTCGGAATGGGACTAAAACCCCTTATTATTCATAAGAAATAGCAACGTAACTCAAACGAGCAGAGATTTCACAAACTGGGTTCAATGTGGTAACAATAGGCTATCAGATGAATTGGATGACACTATATTATTTTCTTGATTCTTTAGGCATCTATGTGTTTACCCCTACAAACTTGTTAATTTCATCACTGCAAGTTAGTAAGTGATTAGTCCTTGGATAGTGTCAAGTCCTAGGATAAGACTCTAGAAGTACATCCTTATAGGCTTCAAGTAAGTGATTGATGTTATGTAGGAAACCGTAGGGAAATTAGGTTGTTCCCTGATCAACCATGACTCTTGATTTGGATGTATAGCTTTTAATGCTTCATTTTTCTTTTATACCCCTATCTTTATTATTTTGTTACCAAAATGTACTCTTGTGTTAAAGGTTTAGGTTCAATATATAAGTTCACCTAGTTTTTATGAGAGTCTACATTGGACAGCCCGAACATGGTTCAAGCTAAAAGATGCCTATTAAAAGTATAATATGGAGGATTGGATAGTTAAACACACTATACATTGGCTTTGTAGGGGATTATTAATTGTAATGACTTAGATAATATTATTAGCAAGCCTTAAACCAAATGCATATGCAACTAGGACATATTGTATGTGGAGGGTAAAAATGATTTTTGTCTTTTGTGCATATAGAAAGAAGGGTTAATCCCACACTGCCCACCTCTAAAGTGTTTTTTTTTTAATTTTAGGTAAATATATTTCCAACCTACAAGAGGGATGATGTGGAATATTATCACACTAACAAACTCACTCAGGGTTGAAATCCCTGAGCTTTTACCAAAACCTTGTGCAATAATACCACCCGCAAGCGGACGGGTCTTATCGAATTATAGTTGAGGATCAAATCCCAAGAGACAACATTTTTAAGAATCATTGTTAGTCGAATCTAGCTCAAGCAAGACTAATATTTAGAATGGTTGGTTAATTTGATGTTAATTAAACTAATTGCGTGGATGTGGATGTATCTGGATCGAACCTTGCATTTTGGGCAGTCTAGCGACGTCCTAGATTTGATGCCCAAAATGAGGACCCTGTTGGTCCTATTTATAGGCACTAGTTGGGGTCCTCATGTTTTTGGTGTGACTCCACTTTAAACGGTTTTGGAGGACCCATTTTAGTTCTTAACAATTTGGACTTGATAAACGATCTTGCTAGCCTGACCAAATGGTCTCTACATTCTATCGTTCTTCACAACCCAGCCTTCACATTTTCTATTCCAATCGGGCTTCTTGTCCAAATGGTTTGGTGACTCTCTCCCAAACCGTATTGAGTAGTATCTTTCAACCGATCTTCATAAATGTTCTTCCAAATGGTCTCTATGTTCTATCGGTTTGCCAGGTCACATCCAAACGATCTTGAGTCAGCGACCATACAGTCTCCATCCAATCGGTCTTAGGCATTCAGCGGTCTTAACGGTCTCGAGGATGGGGTGCCACCTCATGGTCTCAAGACTGTGAGGGCTCACAGCGTCTTGGGCGGAGGGGAGATCGTGAGTGCTTGCAGGTGCAGCTATCGGTCGCGATGATGGTGTCCTATGTTGCAGTGGCAAACGACAGTGCTTTTGAAGTCGGCGGAGGCTCGACGGTATTGTAGGTGCAGGGAAATGGAGAGGAAGAGGAGATATCGACTGGTGTGAGGATAACAGTGCCATTGGGGTTGTTGCAGATGGTAATGCAGGAGCTGGAGGAGTTAGGGTTACAGATCGGGCGAAAGGAAGAAGATGGAGGATGAGGGCCTCTGTACGCTCTCATGTAGGCAGTTGGGCGACGTTGTTCTTCATGGTCCAGGGATTGCAGATTCCTAGCGGTCTTGGATAAATGGGTGTCCATACGGTTTTGAGACCATATGGAAGGGCAAGACCGTATGCAGGCAAACTGCAAGGGGGTGGGTCGTTGGATCAAGATCGAGCGGTGAAACCATTAAGGCAGACCATTTAGGTGAAACTATTTAAGCAACAGACGGAGGTGATGATGATGGTTGAGTATGGAGAAGGTGGAAGGATGATGTTGGTGAAGATGGAGGTGGTAAGGGTTAAATGGAGGTGGTATTGATGGTGAAGTTGATGAAGATAAAGGTATAATAAGCTTGCGGTTTTGAGACCAGTTGAGTAGACTATTTGGTCAAGATCGTTTGGTCAAACCAATTTGGTCAAGACCGTTTGGTCAAACCGTTTGGTCAAGACTGATTGCTCAAGACTAAGGCTGAGAGGATCTTTAGTGAAGGTCAGTTCCAGTTGATGGTTTAACCTCATCATGATCTGCATAAAGTTGATATAAACCTAGTTAATAGCCTTGGTAATTGAATCAATTAAGAAATCTTGCATTTTGTAAGATTTCAGAGATGAAAGTGAAAGTATTGAGTCAAAAATGGCCCCAGATGGCGACTCAAAATCACGATGAATATGCATTCATCAAAACACCCCGAACTTAAATGTTGCTCGTCCTCGAGTAACACAAAATATGAAATAGTCGCCAACTGAATACTTTCGGGTCATGTGATTGCCTCCTCTTCTCATCACGATTGTTTCCTTTCTACTTAACATGACTAAGCATATCAACTTCTTGAGACCACTAAACACATCTTACCATATCGTCATTCCTGAGTTTGTTTTCAAACATCACTTCCTCCTCACTTTTTCCAACAACAAGCATTTCTAAGAGTTTTGTAAGAGTCTAGAGGTACTCGCAGAACAACAAGTGTGCACTTGATCTGACACTGGTGTTTTTCAGGATAGTGGAGGCATTCATTGTGCCTTTAGGTGGAAAAGGGAGTGAAGGGTGGTATGGAAGGAAGAAATAAATCTCTCCTCTATTCGAATCGAGATTTTTATTATATGATTTGCAATTTCATTTATCGCATTTTTTGTGTGAATCTCTCCTCTATTCGACTCGAGATTGCATTTATTTGTGTGCACTTTGGCATCTTTTTGTGGTGGTACGCCCCTATTAATTTGTGAGGGGTATGGAAGAAGTGGATATAGAGGGAAGTGGCATGCCACCCCGAACTTAGGGTTTGGCACTATTTTTTCTATTTTTGTTTCTTTTGATGGATGGGGGGGTACGAAGATGATAGAAGAAGTATAGCAGAGAGTTCAGATCAGAATGCAACTTGATTTACAATTCAGTGCACCAGGTTGTTCTCTTTATCGTACTCTTCTCAAATAATGACTTGATGATCATCCGGTGGAGATTCCATACTATTGTTCTATTAGTCAGTTAGGAAGCACGACATGTTTGATCCCTATCAGTTTGACAGACACTTGCCATTTTGCATAAGGATCATGATGTTAGGAATCATAAGCTTCACAAGATGATTTCAATCAAAAGGCTAGTTTCAATAAAATGGTCCTTTTGAGGATCTTCTTCGAATAAGGAGGGTATAATGATTCAAAAAGCATAGAGAGAAAAACTAGCCAGCTAAGTAATGGATTTTATTGAAACGAAAAGCATCAAAACTTCATCAAGTTCCGGTTCAAATTCTTTGAAAAACTTTTGAAAATTTTGATCAAAAGTGCAATGATGAAATCTTAAGTCTAAAATAGATGGGTGTAGGTGGAAAGTAAAGTATGTACCACCCACCCTCCACCCCGATCTTAGAAATTTGCTCATCCCAAGCAAACTCTAAATCTGAGATGGAGGGGAAAATTCATGCCGGTTGGACCACTAGATGTGGTTGTGTTCCACTCAGTGCGCGTCCTCCATCTAAAAATCTCAAAAATGAAGACTAATTAGAACTTAGGATAGCATCCCGAGATGCAATTTTTATTCAGTGCAAAATTTTCTAAAAATTAAAAACAAAATTATTGATCGAGTTGCCTCCCGACAAGCGCCTTTATTTTACGTCAATGGCTCGACTTGATTCCTTCAATTTTCTGGTCGATATGTTGGATTGGTGAGATCCATCATTGCTTCGGTTCCTATGTTAGATGAGGTGAAATATCTCTTCAAGCGTTGACCATTGGCCACAAATTCACCTGACTTTTCACTCCATAAAGAGAAAGCACCATGTGGGTACATGCTCTTGACAATGTAAGGTCCAGACCAGTGAGAACGGAGTTTCCCTAGGTATAACTTCAGTCTTGAGTTGAATAGAAGAACTTGGCCTCCCACTCGTAAGTCTTTTCTTTTTAGATGACCATCGTGCCAAAGTTTTGTACGTTCTTTATAGATTTGTGCATTTTCATAAGATATCATCTGGAGTTCTTCCAGCTCCTAAAGTTGCAGAATCTTGGCTTGGCCTGCTTTCTTTATATCAAAATTTAGTTGTTTTATTGCCCACGATGCTTCGTCTTCGAGTTCTACAGGTAGGTGGCATGACTTCCCATAGATTAACCAAAATGGTGTGGTACCAAGGGGGGTCTTAAAAGTGGTTCGGTAGGCCCACAATGTGTCATTGATTTTCACTAACCAATCTTTTCGATTGCCGCCTACTGTCTTTTCCAAAATAGAATTGAGTTGATGGTTAGAAATCTCTACTTGTCCACTTGTTTATGGATGGTAGGGTGAGGCTATTTTGTGTGTTACACCATATTTTCTCAGCAATGCTTCAAAGCTTCTTTCCAGGAAATGAGATCCTCCGTCGAATATCATGGTGTGTGGGACTCTGAAATGGGGGAAAATAATATCTTTGAACATTTTGATGATGGGTTTGGAATCTCTAGTGATGGTTGGTATGGCTTCTACCCATTTTGAGACGTAATCCACTGCCACTAGGATGTAGGAAAATCCATGAGAATATGGGAATAGACCCATGTAGTCCATACCCCAAACATCAAATATCTCGACTTCTTACCACAACTTCAGTGGCATCTCATCTCTCTTTGTTATGTTACCCATTCTCTGACACTTGTCACATGATAAGACAAAGTTGTAGTAATCTTTGGATATGGTTGGCCAAAAGAAACCACATTGCAAAATTTTTATAACAATTTTCTTAGAACTCATATGACCTCCAACTGGGCTTGAGTGACATTGCTCTAAAATGAGTTGGGTTTCTTCCTCAATGAGACAACGTATGTAAAGACCATCACCATAGAGCTTTAGAGGTACGGCTCATCCCAGTGATACTTCTTCACATCATGCATGAATTTCTTCAGTGCATTTCTGATGCATTTAGGGTGGATGACACCGGCGGCGAGGTAGTTCACATAGTTCGAGTACCAAGGGGTTGCTTCTGAATCTTTCATTAGTTGGTCATCCGGAAGAGAATCATTAATCGGGATCTTCTCGGTTTCTAGAGTGTTGATACGAATCAAGTGGTCTGCCACAACATTTTCTGTACCTTTCTTATCTCTTATCTCTAGATCAATTTCTTACAGGAGGAGAATCCATCTTATTAGCCTATGTTTTGCATCTTTCTTTTTCAGGAGGTAACAAATAGCAGCATGATCTGTATAGACAACGACCTTCAAACCAATGAGGTAGGATCTGAACTTGTCAAAGGCATACATGACTTCTAGGATTTCCTTCTCAGTAGTTGCATAATTCCTCTGATCTTCGTCAAGGGTCTTCGATGCATAGTAAATGACATGATGTTTCTTCTCTATACATTGGCCTAAAACTACACCCACAGCGTAATCACTGGCATCACACATAATTTCAAATGGGTGATCCCAATCTGGAGCTCAGATGTTGGGTGTTGTTGTAAGAGCATGCTTCAGGTTGTTGAAACTTTTGATGCATTCTTCATCAAAATGGAAAGCAGTATCCTTTAGTAACAAGTTGGTCATAGGCTTGGTTATCTTGGAGAAATCTTTGATAAACCTTCTGTAAAAGCCTGCATGACCAAGAAACACACGAACCTCTCTTACATTGGTTGGGATAGAGAGTTTGGAGATCACTTCGATCATGGCCTTGTCCACTTCAATTCCTCGGTTATTGATCCTATGGCCAAGGGCAATGCCTTCTTTTACCATAAAGTGACATTTCTCCCAATTTATCACAAGATTTGCTTCTTCACATCATTTTAGGACCAGGGAGAGGTGCTTCAGGCATGATTCGTACGAATTCCCATATACAGAGAAATCATCCATGAAAATTTCCATAATGGTTTCAGTGAGTCCAGCAAATATGGCTGCCATACAGCGTTGGAAAGTGGAAGGAACATTACAAAGTCCAAACGGCATCCTTTTGAACGCATATGTTCCAAATGGGCAAGTAAAGGTTGTTTTCTCTTGGTCATCTGGATGTATAGGTATTTGATAGAATCTAGAGTAACTGTCAAGATAATAGAAATACTCTTGGTGAACCAACCTTTCTAGGACTTGGTCAAGAAAAGGCATTGGGAAATGATCTTTTCGAGTCACCTTGTTCAACTTCCTGTAATCAATACACATCCTCCACCCTGTGACTATTCGAGTGGGGATGAGTTCATTGTCTTCATTCTATATCACAGTAGTCCCACCTTTCTTCGGGACAATGTGCATAGGACTTACCCATGGTGAATCGGAAATCGGATAGATAATTCCTATCTTAAGCAACTTTATAACTTCATGGCATACAACTTCTTTCATATTCAGATTAAGCTTCCTTTGGTGTTCAAAAGTTGGCTTGTGATCTTCCATCATGGGGATTTTGTGCATGCACAGTGCTTGACTGAATCCGATGAGATCACTCATCTTGTAGCCTATGGCTTTTCTTCTTTCTTTTAATTCCGTCAAGAGTTTATCTTCTTGTTCTGTCATTAGATCAGAATTTATGATGACTGGGTAGACTTTGAGGTCATCTAGAAACACATACTTCAATCCCTCAGGTAGGGGTTTCATTTCAGGAACTTATGGTTTTTCACACGGTTCTTCAGTGACATCCATAGCTTTGAGTTCCTCAATCCTGGCTTTAGGATCTTCTTCAGTTGTATCGAGGTGGAGAACACAATCCTTTATTTGTTCATCAATGGAGTTATCAGCGGATGGGTTTGTTAAAGACACTTCTAACATATCGGTTTGTTCATAATCCTCTTGCGTAAGTAGTTTCATCTTCTCTATGCACTCAATCAAGTAGACTTCTTCTTGCATACTCGGTCTTCACATACTTTCAAAAACTTCAAATTTGAGGGTTTCTTTTCCTAATATGAGCAGCAAGGTTCCTACTTCAACATCAATTAGAGCTCTTGCAGTGGCGAGGAACGAACGACCAAATATGAGAGGGAATCTAGTGTCTTCCTTTATGTCCATGATGACAAAGTCACAAGTGACATAAGAATCTTTGCCAACCTTGATAGGGACATCCTCAATGATTCCTAAGGGTAGAGTCACAGTGTTATCTGCAAGTTGTATTGTCATACCAGTCGGGAGTAGTTCAGCAAACCCTAGCCTTTTGCAAAGGCTAAGTGGCATGATGGAGATACTGGCACCAAGATTGGCCAATCCTTTCTTACACGATGAATCACTAATGTGGCAGGAGATCCCAAAAGATCTTGGATCTTTCTGCTTCTTGGGCATCTTACTCTGGATGATGTCTGAAGTAGTTGTTGCTAACTTGACTATTTCATATTCTTCTGTTATATATTTCCTGGTGAGAAGTGACTTCAAGTACTTTGTCCAGGCTGGTATCTCAGGCAGCGCATCTAGAAAAGGTATATCAAAATGAAGCTTTTTCATGGCTTCCTTAAACTTATTGAAACAATTATCAAGCATGGTTTGCCTTAAACGAGCAGGGAAAGGTGGATGAGGTTTGTACACTAGCACATCCGGCTCTGGTATTTCTTTCTCGATACCAGTAGGTTTTTTAAAACTTTCCTCGTCTATCTCATCAGTTGTTGCTATCCCTTTTGGTTGAGACTCAGGTGTTTTAGAGTCTTGAACAATCATCGGTTCATCCTTGTCTGTAATAACCACAGGTGTCTTGACAGGAGGATCAGAATAGTCTTTTCCAGACCTTGTGGTGACAGCATTCAGTTGCTCAGGGTACTTAGGATTATTTTCTAGTTGGCCAGCAAAGGCTCCAGCAGGTGGCTTCATGCTAGTTGCAACTTGAGCTAGTTGAGATTCAATAGCCTTCTCATGAGCTTGTTGGTTAGCTATCATAGTCTGTTGTGACTACAACATCTTCTCAACGTCTGTTAGTTTGTCATCTGGAGAGATAGGATTGGCTTGTTGTCCTTGTGGTTGATAGGGAACCTGGTTGGGATTCTGAAATTGAGAATTATTCTGATACTGGTTGTAGTTCTTGTTCTGAAAGTTACCCCTAAAGTTTCCTTGAATCCCAAAATTTTGTTGTTAGTTATACTGGAATCCTGGTGGGCCACATTGTTGATTGTTTGAACCAAGTTGTCGTGAGTTTTCCGCCCCTGAAGGATTTCCATATTGAAAACCAGGATGATTCCTATTCTGATTCGGAGTGTAATATCCTTGATCGGGGATAGTGTTGACAGCATTAAGATTTTCCATTTGACTATTATCTCCTTGACCATAAGCATTGCTTAGAACAACATCGTAGAGAACATTACATGCTAATGTGGAATGATCAGTTCCTTTACATGCTTCACAGAACAGCGAAAGATGACTTGATATGTTCTTGTTGTTGAGGGGGTGGATGTCTTCTTTCATAGGCGGAAAGGGACAATTCAATATGGTCTTGTTTGGCAACTAAGAGTTTGAGGGTTTCAGTGATGGACTTGTACTCTGGAATAACTTCAGCCATAGCTACCTTCAATACTCCTTTACCTACAGATCTACCCCAATTTGCTTGATTTTCAGCTCCAAGGGTGACAACCTTCCATGCGTTGTCATAACTTTGACACATGAAGTTCCCTCCAGATGAGGAATCTAAGAATCTCTTGATATCGTCATCCACATCCCTATAGAAGATCTCAATGAGTTGATTCTTGGGAATGCCATGGTGTGGAAACTTGCGTAGAAGCTCTTTATATCTTTCCCATGCTTCCGCAAGGGTTTCTCTAGGGGCTTGAGTGAACATTGTTATTCGACTCCTAATTTCATAGGTGAGAGAAGGAGGGTAAAATTTTTCCACAAAAACATTTTGAAGTTGTGACCATGTAGTGATGGGCTCGCATTGCAAGGAGTTGTACCAACTTATAGCACTATCAACAAGCGAATACTTGAAAAGATGGAGTCTAATGGCATTGTCAGACACTCCATTTTGCTTTGTCATGGCACATAGAACAATAAACCTCAAAAGATGTTCTTGACTATCTTCTCCTTGCTTACCATAGAATGGGTTGTTTTGAATCAAGGTAATCCAATGTGCTCGTATCTCAAATTTGGGAGCATTGATGGGAGGAGGTTGAACTAGGTGATGAACATCAGCACCTTTAGGGATTGAGAACTCCCTAAGATCCTTTTGCAGTTCTACTGCATGCACTGCTGCTTGTGCTACTAGGATTTCTTCTTGAACCGTAGCTATGGCTTCTTGCACGAGCCTTTCTCTTTGTTCATTAATGGCTTGAGCTACCCTTCGGGCTATTTCCACCTCTTGAGCCATTCTTGCTTGATTCTCTATGTTTTGATGATGAAAGGTCCTATCTATCTCGGGGTCAAAGCTAGCAGAGAGTTTGGGACTATTCAAACGGTGCATATACTGGTCTTTGGTGGTTCCTGAGATGAAAAGATCTGAAGTAAGATTGATGGAGTAGAGTGAAATTCAAGTGAATGACCGATTGTATTAAAAGAAAAGGTAAAAACCTTTAGTCTCACACACTAAAGGTCCCCGGCAACGGCGCCAGAATTTGACGTAGAATATTATCACACAAACAAACTCACTCAGGTTTGAAATCCCTGAGCTTTTACCAAAACCTTGTGCAATAATACCACCCACAAGCGAACGGGTCTTATCGTAGTATACTTGAGGATCGAATCCCAAGAGACAACATTTTTAAGAATTGTTGTTAGTCGAATCTAGCTCAAGCAAGACTAATTTTTAGAACAATTGGTTGATTTGATGTTAATTAAACTAATTGCAAGAAAGTAAAGAGCAGAATTAAAGTTGATCTAGATTTAATGATATGGGATCACTGGGGTGGTCTCGGGTTTCACCACCATTGCATATGAAAACACACCCAAACACATAACATCCAGGCAAGATCTAACTATTCAAATAGAGCTGCTGCAAAACCCCCCATACAGGCGTTAGGCTTGTGTAAGCATCACCTTAGGCATCATATGTCTCGTCACCATCCAGATCACATACTTACGACTCTGAAGATACAAAATCCAACTAAAGTTGTGGCCCTCCTTGGGGGATGATTAGGCACACAGAAACGTCACCGTAGGCTAGATGTCTCGTCCCCTCATGGAACATACACTTACGACCTCAAGGAATCCCATTCTATTTATAGTTTGGGTGTCAACCGCGTTAATTGACATTCTATCCTACATATTGAAGGTCTCACAACATAGGAAAGAACAAGATAAAAGCAAGAAGGTGATCAATCTACAAGCAAACATTCACGATTAACAACAAAATGAAAACATGGGTGTGGATGTGGATGTATCTGGATCAAACCTTGCGTTTTGGGCAGCCTGGCGACGTCCCAGATCCGATGCCCAAAATGAGGACCCTATTGGTCCTCTTTATAGGCACTGCTTGGGGTCCTCATATTTTTGGTGTGACTCCACTTTAAACAGTTTTAGAGGACCCATTTTAGTTCTTAATGGTTTGGACTTGATAAATGATCTGGCTAGCCTGACCAAATGGTCTCTGCGTTCTATTGTTCTTCACAACCCAGCCTTCACGTTTTCTATTCCAACTGGGCTTCTTCTCTAAACGGTTTGGTGACTCTCGCCCAAATGGTCTTGAGTAGTATCTTTCAACCGGTCTTCATAAACGTTCTTCCAAACGGTCTCTACATTCTATCAGTTTGCTAGGTCACATCCAAACGGTCTTGAGTCAGCGACCATACGGTCTCCATCCAATCGGTCTTGGGCGTTTAGCAGTCTTAATGGTCTTGAGGACCAGGCGCTGCCTCATGGTCTCAAGACCGTGAGGGCTCGCAGCTGCTTGGGCGGAGGGGAGATCGTGAGTGTTTGCAAGTGCAGCTACCGATTGTGATGATGGCATCCGACGTTGCAGTGGTAGGCGGTGGTGTTGTTGAATTCGGCGGAGGCTCGGTGCTATTGCAGGTGCAGGGTGATGAACAGGAAGAGGAGATTCCAATGTTGTCGGTGTGAGGACAACAACGCCATCAGGGTTGTTGCAGATGGTGATGTAGGAGCCGGAGGAGTTAGGGTTACAGATCGGGCGGAAGGAAGAAGATGGAGGACGAGGTCCTCTATACGGTCTCGAGTAGGCGGTTTGGCGACGTTGTTCTTCATGGTCTAGGGATCGCAGATTCCTAGCGGTCTTAGATAGATGGGTTTCCATACGGTCTTGAGACCATATGGGAGGGCAAGACCGTATGTTGGGAAACCGCAAGGGGGTGGGTCGTTGGATCAAGATCAAGCGGTGAAACTATTAAGGCAGACCATTTAGGTGAAACCTTTAAGGCAATAGACGAAGGTGATGATGATGGTTGAGTATGGAGAAGGTGGAAGGATGATGTTGGTGAAGATGGAGGTGGTAAGGGTTAAATGGAGGTGGTATTGATGGTGAAGTTGATGAAGATCAAGGTGTAATAAGCTCGCGGTTTTGAGACCAATTGATTAAGACCGGTTGAGCAGAACGAATGGGAAAAATGATTGGTCAAACTGTTTGGTCAAGACTGATTGCTCAGGACCAAGGTTGAGAGTATCTTGAGTGAAGGTGAGTTCCACTTAATGGTTGAACCTCATCATGATCTGCATAAAGTTGATATAAACCTAGTTAATAGCCTTGGTAATTGAATTAATTAAGAAATCTTGCATTTTGTAAGATTTAAGAGATCAAAGTGAAAGTATTGAGCCGAAAATGGCCCCATATGGTGACTGAAAATCATGATGAATATGCATGCATCAAGGGATAAAGTTACAAGCTACAAACTTATAGCTTACATGATAAGGCAAGAATAATCAATTCTCTAAAACAAAAAGGAATTGGTTATAGTTCCCAATTCCTAATTGCAATAGGAGAGATATTGACTAACTTTTCTTTATACATATTATAGAGAGATTTAATTTCTCTCTCAACAGTATTAAAGAGCATTAGATAGTCATTACTTTGAGCCCCATCCTTCCTATTGTTTCTTTCTTACCAAATAGTTTGAACACAGCCAGTGATCGTCCATAATACCATAGTATCCAAAGCTCTCCCTCTTGAATTAGATACATTAAGGAACTCGTATAAATTGTAGGGCATTCTGACATTGAGCTTGAGCTGAGTCCGACCCTAGATGTATCTCCAAAATGAACAGCCACCAAAAAGGTGGTTTATGCTTTCAGTTCCTAGAAGACATAGGCAGCAAGTGTCATTAACTTCTGGATTCCAAGCTTTAATATGGTCCATGGTTGGTAGTAGGTTCTTAATAGCTCTGAAATAGGTTAAGCTCCATCTTGGGCGGTGATATTTGAACCATAGTTTTGAAACCATTATCAATGTTATTCTTTTGCCGACAACTTTCCTAAAGAAGTTTATCATCAACATTGATGAATTGTGGCCATAGCTTGACCATCCTTCTCCAGGTTGTGGAATAATCCCATGTTTGAGATGGGTTAACATCAAGGTTATTCCCATATCTTCGTCTCATCTAGATGCTCCAAATAGAGTCACCGTACATCAGTTTTTTAATTCTCCTAAGTGTGTGAAAATTAGCAAGCCCATTAAGGTTCTTGAGATTGAGACCACCCTCATTCCTTGGAAATGAGAGCTTGGACCAAGATGCAGGATGCACCGGATTGCACCAAATGAAGTCATTCATCATTATCTCCATTCTATGTAGAGCTGCGAAAGAGACTTCACCTTGATGTAGCCAGTAGTTAATCAAACCAATAGCACAATAGTTAATAAGAACTAATCTCCCTACCATAGAAATCTTTGAACCTGGCCATCTTGCAATCATGTCTTTTAGTTTATCTAAGCATTCATGGAAGTGTATGCATCTAAGATTGTCACCAGCCATAGGAAACCCGAGATACTTAGTTGGCCACTCGCCCCTTTGAAAGCCAAGGATGGAAATTAATCTCTCCTTATCCCTACAAGATTTTGGTAGATATATGTGCATTTTGTTTGGGTTATGCTTCATGCCTGAGACCTTTGCCAAAATCCAGAAGGAGATATTTAAGGTTCTTCAAACAATGTGAGTGGCCCTCAATGAATATAAGGACATCATCAGCAAACAGAAGGTGGCTCATGACTCTAGTGCGTCTTATAGTATAGGATTTGAGTAGACCCAGTTGATGAGCTTTATCAATCCTTCGACTCATCCCTTCCATGGCAATGGAAAATAGAAAAGGTGACAATGGATCGCCTTGGTGAAGTCCATTAGAGTTTTTGAAAAGGCCAACTGAACTTCCATTCAAAAGAAGAGAGAAAGAGGGTGTCTGAATGCACTGTTGAATCATGGAAATCCAAGAATCACTGAAACCCAGGCCATGAAGAGAATCCCATAAATAAGACCAACAAACTGAATCAAACACCTTGGTGATATCAAGTTTAACACAAGTTGAAGGAGAGTTGTTCTTATGATTGAAATTTTAGGTAAACTCTGAGGCTAGCATGGAGCAATCTTCTATGCTTCTACCGTTCACAAATGCACCCTAGTTCATGGAAATGACCTTTGGTAACGCTAAATCCATCCTTTTAGTAATGATTTTGGTGATGATTTTGTATAACATTGAGCAACATGAGATAGGACGGAAATCAGCAGGTGAAGTGACAATATCCTTCTTAGGTATAAGTGCAAGGAAGACATGATTGACTTGCCGGAGCATATTGCCACCTTTGAAGAACCATTGCACAGATTCAGTTAAGTCTAAACTGATAAGGTTCCAATTACTCTATAGAAATACCCATTGAAGCCATCGAGCCTTGGACTTTTATTTGGTCCAATGTCCTAGACAGCATCCTTGATATCTTGAAGATCAGGTATTTTACATAGGGCTTCATTATCAGCATTAGTAACTAGCTTTGTCCATTCACATTCAGTAGTAGAGCTAGCAGCATCAGAAGGTGTAGCATCGGGTATATCCTGGTTATATGGACCTTCAAAGAATTGAAGAGTTTCATTAGCAATCTCTTGCTCATCGTCCATAGAATTACTTGCAACATAAAAAAACTTAGTAATATTGTTAATGGCATCTCTTCTCCTAACCGTAGAGTGGTATAGCTTGGTTTTTTATCACCATTAGCTATCCAGTCTAAGTGGATGCGTTGCCAGAAATACTTTTCTTCAGCCTTGGAAAGAAGTTTGAGTCTCTCATGAATGACCTTCTCAGCAAGAATAAGATCAGTATCAAGAGGGTTCCTCCTTAGAGTGGTAGATATATCATCCATCTCCATGAGCTCTCTAGAAATAAGGATCTATAGATTGACGAATTCTTTCGATCATCTCTTAAGTTCAACTTTGACTAGCTTGAGCTTCTTGGTGAATCTAAACAAAGGATTACCTGGAAATTGGTTGAGCATGTTTCATTGATAATCGATCTACATCCAGGCCAATCCAACAAAAAATTTAGGAAACAGAAAGGCCTTTTCTTCATTGTCAATTTTCTAAGATCGACATTAATGGAAGAATGATCAGAGAAAGTACATGTTCTTAGTTTCATTTTGGTACTAGGGAATCTACTCAACCAGGCATCATTGACTAGAGCACGATCAAGCTTACAAGTAATACGTTTAGAAGCACCTTGCTTATTATGCCAAGTGTATATCTCATTGCCCACAGTTGGAAGTTCAACCAGGTTGCAGTAATCAATGGTAGTGTTGAATGTGCTAAGTATACGAGCAGGAACTTCCCTACCTCCAACTTTTTCTTCTCATTTTCTAATGTTGTTGAAGTTGCCTATCACTAACCATGGGTCAGTGATATTAGAGTTGATATTCTCTAGTGAACTCCACAGCACAAGACGGTCTTAGGCTAGGTTCCTAGCATATATAATAGTAAGAATAAGAAGAAGACCACTTTTATTAATGTGTGACATGGTGATTTGATAATCATCCATGTGCTGAACATTGATATCCCAGGACTTAGGATTCCATCCTATATAAATTCACCCATTAGGATCCTTCTCATGATTAGTAATCCATCTCCAACCTTTAGGAAGAAGCTTCTCAAACGAAGCTTTTAGGTAGTTTTTTATTTTGGTTTCTACAAGAACAGTAATAGATGCCTTCAATTCACTAATAGTTCTCCTAACTTCTCTTTTCTTACATGGTTTCCCTGAACCACATACATTAGTCATAATGAAGGTCATTAATGACCGCTACCAGATGATCAGGTATGACGTGACCCGTTCACTCTAGCATTATTGTCCACCTTATTCCTTGAGCTTGGTGTCTTATAGATTTCACCTTCTTCTTTATCATTGCCAAAGGGAACAGTGGGTGTGTTAATTGCACCATTAACAGTCACCTCATATGTTTCCTTTGCGGCTTCACTGGTTATAGTCATAGTATCCATGACATCAGTCGTAGTGTCCACAATAGGTTCAACATTGGAGTCAGCTACTGCATCTTCCACCTCCAGAGTCACAAAACTATTTCTTATTGGAATCTTAGTCATCTCCGAGGTCTTGTCAATATCCTCACCTGGAGGTTTGTTCTTTCTATTACCAACAATCTTCCATACTCTAGTATCCTTAGCTGGTACAGACGGAGAGATTTCGGGCTTCAGTGGGTAGTCATCTGAGTTGTGGCCAAAGACTTTGTAGTATGGGCAGCATTTAGGTAGATGCTTGTAAGTAATGGCTACAGCCATTGGCTCATGTCAAGGCATATTAACCCAGACTTCTTCAGTGGGAGGTTCATCAGATTCAACCTTGACCAGTGTACGAGCCTAACCCAGGGATTCATGGCCAATAGATCGGTAGTCAATCTTCAGTAGTTTCCCCACTCCACTGGCCACTATGCCAATGACACGGGGGGACCAGTTCTTGCCCATACTAGGGATATTAATCCACACTGGAATAGTGCTGAATTGATCCTTGATTAAGTCATCACCGGTTTTATAGTCTTTGATGACCACAAGTTGTCCATCAAACCATCGGGGGCCACTTTCTATAATGTTCTTCTTGTCTTCGGCAGTGTTGAAACGCAACAGAAAGAACTGATCTGGCTTAGAATACAGATCAAATTCACCCTTAGGTTTCCATATTTTGTTGATCTAGGCAAGTAGATGATGATAATATGGTCTTTTGCCCATTACATAGAGGATGACAGTGTGTTCCCATGAATTTTCCATTGCCTCATATGTTTTGTCATCAATGGTGACAAACCTCTTACCTTCTATGTTCTCCAGCGGAGGATAGTCATGAGCATGGAAGGAGTCTGAGCTACCAAGGACCTGAGCTTAAGCTAACCTATCAGCCGTGGGGGAGGAGCTCGTCATCTCTTTGGTGGTAGCCATAGGTCGAAGGTGGGAGGGGAGGGGGAGGGGACCCCCTCTCCAGGAACCTGGGAGTCGCTTCTTAGATCACCAGAGTGATCAGAGCAAACCCTAGGCGGCGCGCTTCCCCGCCTCTAAAGTTTTGGTGCTCGTATAAGTAAGAAATAATATGACACTATTATATAAAAGTTCTAGGGGATGGTATGCTCACCCTTACGGTGGGCATGGTAACCACACATACACACATGCGCACATGTGTGTGCGAAATTGTGTGGCATTGTACCAATTACAGGCACGACCACAGAACTCATGGATCATCGGTCGTGAGGATTGCCTTCCATCTCATTTTACACAACATGATAACTACTTAATTAATAGTTAACTATTTATATTCAAATAGGAAAGTGACTCCTTATATTCTTTTTACATGTATAAGTGTGGTCATGTGATTGTGTAAAATTGAAAATAGAATTGAGTCTGGGACTGCTATAAGTAAGGTCCTGGTTTTAGCATTATATATAACTCTAAATGTTTGTCTTTCATGTTTGAATGCTAAAGTCATTGCCTTCCATAGTCGTTGCTCCTTGTGCAATTTCTCTCATGGAGTTTGTCTCCTGTGCTAGAGATAATGTTTTCTTCCCCTCTTCTTCATAACATGAACTGTTGGGATGTGGTTTGTAATGACTACTGAGTTGAACCAGGGTGTTTTCTTATCATAAATGTAAGAGTGAGACAATGTCTTTCAATAGGTTTGTGGCTGGATTGAGTCGGGAAAAACTTCATGCATCTAGTGAATAATGTATCACTGGTTTGTTTATAAAACTCTCTAATCGTCAAAAGAGTGACCTGATCTGAGTTTCCTAACTATATTCTATTATTTCTCCTACTATGTTCATTCTTATGTTGCTTATCTAAATCTTATACTCAAAATGTAAACATGTTAATTTAATTTAGTTGCTTTCTATTACTTGTATGGAACACTTTTAATTCCAACATGCTGGTCAGAATTTGAAATGCCAAATTGTTTCCAAATGGTATCCTTGCGCCCCCAACAAGCTTGTTCCCTATGTGTGGAAGGAAGAAATCTCCTTTCTATGGTTGTAGAGATATTACGTAGGGTTATTCTACTTAAAGTAGGAGAAACTCAGAAAAGAGTGATTTTCTTAATTGTGAAATAGGTGAGGTATTGGACACTTTAAAAAGACGTCTTGTTAGGAAAGAGATATTATCATCAATGAAGACTCATGTTCATTGTTTAGTTAGAGAAAGGGAACACTTTAACAATGTCTTTTTCATCATTCTTGTTCTGAGAGTGTAGATTGAATGATGTAATTATAGCCCTTAGACTTCATCAGTTTCCCTGTCGACACACGACAATGCAAGAAATTCAACCATTAATAAAGTTGTAGTATTTATGATGAAAGAGAAAATCTATGTCAGGAAATAAAGACTCTTGACCAATCGAGGAAACCACTGTCGTTCCAACTGCATATTCATTCCATTAGGCCAGTGACAATGAGAAGTCAACCAAAGAGGAAATGCGGGCAAATTATACATGAATTCATGTATTGTTTCCCTTCTGTATATCATCGATAGTCTTCAGTCCATTCTTTTCACCGCACATGTCACTTGTGTGTGTTTCATTTCTGTAGTCCTCGCTGACGTACAACTTGAATCAATTGAGTGATTTGGTCCTTGCCATATGTCTACAGTACAGGGCTGCAGTCAGCACAGCAGCACGCTCGAGTTACTACCATGATCGATTTGGTCATGCACATTGAGTGATCGTTGTGACCAAGAAGTCATCAAGGAAGACTGTCAATAAACATAAATGAAAGCTGAGCAAAGAAGTACATGAGATGAAAGTCGAAGCAAAGGATATCCCAAATTGATATGGTCGTATTTGGCTAATCGAGGCCTTACTAGTAGCATGTACTCCAGCAGTGGCGGATTCAGGGGGTCAAGCAGGGGTACGTACCCCCCCCATCAAATTTTGGATTTGATAAAGATATATATAATATATATTTAGTATGGTATCACAATAAATATTTATTTTTAGATGTTATCTAGAACACATGCTTATACATATAGTGACATATTTTATAGACTTTTAAAGACACATAATATCATTACAAATGTGGTATAAGTAATAAAATACAAATAGAAACACATTAAAATAAGACAAGTTTCATATAAACTATGACATTTTCTTACTTTTGTGAATAAATCTTCATATTTATGAATTTATATTAATTTTAATAAACATATTTACAGTTATATCACAAACACATACATTAATGTCAATTTATTGACTATAAATATAATCATATATATTGATCAAATAAATAACCTAACATGAACAGTTAGTGATATATTTTATTAGAATGTCAAAATTCATATATCACATATAAATAATTAAATATATAACATGTATAGTTAGTATTTATTTATATGTGTGTATAGTCATGTGTGTTGATAATGTAGTTTGATTTTTCTCTGAATCAGATATAATACATGCTAAAATAGATAAATTATTACTCAATACTAATATATTTCCCGATATATAGTTAATAATGTTGTTAAATACATGTTTTTATATATTTTGGAACGTCAAATGTATTTGATAAAATGATGACACATCATATATTATTATATGAAAAATCCTAAAAAATATAATGTAAAATAATAAAAAAGAGTAGAGAGTTATTGCATATTATTTATTCTTTAAAATATGACTATCAGTTACATGTTATTTTTTCATTGTTACATTACCTTTATTTTACAGCATGTCTTGAATCTAAATCTTTTTTTTTAAAGACACAACATTCATTACATTAAAGCCATACGGCATCTACATGTAAAGGGAGATACACCAACCGAACACAAAAAAGTAAAGAGCAGATACAATAACCAGAAACTCATATCGGAATGTGATAAGTACAATGATGTATTGATCTCTCTTCTATATCGCTGACCAAAACATCTTTTTATGAGAGATTCTTCAACCTGAGATTATATCTGATATAAAGTATATGTGCTCTAAACCAGTGACCGAAGAAGTGATCACCTTCGCACTTGCTGCCATATAACAAAGAAACAAAAAAAACCTAACATGAAAGGAGGACACAAACTACACGACAACATAGAACCTATAACTCACTAAAGAAAACTTCAAACAAAGAGAAAGATAACAGATAACAGGCCACACTACGACACCAGCAGAAAAAGCCACTACGGATCCCTCTCAAGGACAAGCAAAGGAGTAGAAAAGGTCGGAGGAAGAACAAGGATGGGGGATAGAAAATACAGCAGAACCCCACCACCACTCACCAAGAATCCTAACTCGATCACAATCGAGAGAGGAACGGAAGCAACGCCTCCAAACCCAAGACCCCTGATTATCCCCTACCCCAGCAAGCCAACAGGAAAAATGAGGGCACACCCACCAGGACTCAGACGGCAGAACAGACACAAACAAGACACACCAACAAACCATTCAAAACCGACAACAACCAAACCTCCACCACACCACCACAACCTGAGACTAGAAAGAAAAGAAACACGAAAGCCCGTGGAAAGGGGGAAAACCCAAACAAACAAAAGAGGTCACCAGCGGCCCCCTTTTACAAGACCACACACCTAGCTGAAGATGAGGGCTCACAGCACGAACCCAGGCAGTGCAATAGCGAAACACAAAACAAAAGAGGCAGAGGAGAAAACAAAAGATAAAAAGGAAAAAGGAAAGGAGAGTCGTGGTCGCTTCGAGCCCCAGGCACCGGGACAGCCCTGGATGGAGACTGCCGAAGCTAGGACCGACTTAACAGGGGTGAACACAACGGCCACTATGGGTGGGGAAACCACCACGAGGCCCCAATGCCGAGCACCCTAGCTTTGCCGCTACCGCACAGGAGCACGCCTAATCGCACCGAAGAACCGCAGTCGACCAGACCTCCACGGAGATGGAGAGGGAAAGGTGGGAGGGGAAGCGAGAGAGGGCCCGGGGGGAGAAAGGGAGAATATCGGCCGCCACCCCTCTCCCCCAAGTCGGGCGAGTTCACACGGAGCCCTAGTTGCCTGGGCAGCCGCAAGAGTAACGCCGCAAACAACAGAATCTAAATCATTAATATCTTACTTATTTGGATATTTTGTCTTTTTTAGTAGATTGACTATGTAGTCATACTTCTATATACAATTTCATACAAATGTTATTTCTTTGAATTACATATATTATTTTTATTATAATGTAAGGAATAATGTTTATATTATTTTATTTATTTTCATTATTAGATAGAAATGGTTATATTTATAATTCAATAATTAAAAATATTCATAACATGTATTTAATTTTAGATGAAAATAATGAGTAAGTTAATGTCATGATGCATATATTATTTTTTTTAAATCTATTATATTACTTATCTCTCAACTTATATAATATATTACTTGGTATCAGTTTATAATTTAATTTTATTAAATTCTATATTAATGTTAATTTTGACCTACTAGACCTGTCGAAATCATCACATATGAAATCATTTGCACGATCTTAGAAAATAAATAATAGTCCACAAATAATGTTGAACAAAATATACATGTAGTTTTGTTAAGTTGACAATCATGAAGAACTAATTTAAAGAAGTGGTGGTCTCATATAAGAAAAGTTAAATATTTTCTATGCTAGTGGTTGTGGTTTAGAATGTATTCTAATATGTGTAAAATATTTTAAGATACATTATCTTAGTTAATAATATATATAGTTATATGAGTGTTCTAATTGTAGATACATTAAAATATTTTAAGTACGGAGCTATATCCCCATCTTTTTCTTATCAATGTAAGATCCATTGATTATACTATCCAAATCAGGATAAAGAGGTTAAAATAATTCTTTGAGACAAGTAGACACTCTCATTGTCTCATGATAATAATTAAAGACATATCTCACTAATGATGTAAATAAAGAAATATTAATTTAATATGAACTTTTAATTCCTCCTCATGCATGCCCCCCCTCATAATAGGGTTGGCTCCGCCACTGTACCCCAGAAGGAATAGTCAGTCAAGCCACCAGGTTACACCAGTCTTCTACGTTCTCACTCAATCCCAAAACATGCTCTATTTTCAAACTGCACTAGCGCCCCATGGAGACCGCAACTGCAAATGAGCTTTCCATAATCGTCGCCTAACATAAAAGATTACATTAATCAGTCCTCGTGGTAGTATGTTTGTAGATTACAGCTAGTTTAATAAGCTGTAATGAGGTTACAGATCGCAAATTGTTAAAATACAATGGAAATGCACAGCTTGTCATCCGACTTCACCTAACCAAATATTCTTTATAACTTTCAATATACTGTGATTTTTCTTAATGGAGATTTACAAAGAAAATGTACACTACATACATATGACATATGCTTGTCAGTTATTAAAGTATGAAAGTCACAATAGGGTATTAAAGACTTGCCATTTAGGAAAAGCATAGGTTTCGCTTCAATTCAATGTCAAGCTTCTAATGGAGGAAATGATGTCACATATAGTCTGCAAAATTTAATTTTAAAAAAAATGGTAAAACACATGACACATCAGTTGGAAAAGAACTGAAGATGCAGCCCTTTTCAGAAATAAATTTACCTCCAAAAATTATTTTTCGTCAGTTATTCTCTACAAAAATTGGCGTCATGTGCCATGTGTCTCGTAAAAAATTGTACCTCCTAAAATCATGTGATGTCGGGTTGTCCTGTAGGTACAAACGATATAAGATTCCCATGACACGTCCTTTGAAAAATTGTTTCTCCCTAAATTAGGTTATGTCGTCAATTTTGTTCTGGAAATCAATGAAATAAGTTTAGCGAGGTTGACATTTAACGGGGATAAGGACCTATGGCATCCATTTTTATATGAACAACCACTAACACAATTGAGCTTACGTCATCAATTTGTTGCTGAAAATGACGACATAGAGTTTAGCATCAATTTCCTAATTATAATCGATGAGCATGTGCTACTTAATAGCACATGCTGAAATTTCTTTCACACGTTGTTTGTTTCATCGCATGATACCTAGGTTTTCTCTGGCAACAACGATGAATATCTTTTATCTCTCTCTGTTGCTTCTAGACATCTTTGTCCATGACAACCATCACCATCTTTCTCTACCCACCAATAACTCCTTTCTCCAACTCCTACCCTCCTCTTATGGTACAACCGCCTTTGCTCCTAGTTGGAGATGTTGCAACTGCCTTTGCTACTGGTTGGAGACGTCACCACCAACTATGCTCTTTCTTGCCGATGTTGCTACCGCCTCTAATAGCTGACATTGTTTCCTTTTGGAATTAGGATCTTGGAGCTTGGACGCCTCTGCCGCCTCTACTTACCTCTCGCTATTGTTGTTGGTCGCCATTCTCTATGGCTAAGGTAGTTAAATTTTTTTTTGCAATAATTATTTATTTGTGTGTATTATGAATTATTACATGCTTGTTAGCTCACTAAATTTGAGTGTCTATCTAATTAGAATTGAAAATTATGCTTAGGAAAATACATGAATTGTTGTTTTTTTTATTCTTCATATAAATCTTGAATATTATGTCTATCTAATTAGAATTGAAAATTTAGGATTTGAATGATGATACTAGGATCATATGCATAGAAATGATAGAATACATATACTCTATTGGCCTAAAAGCTTGTCTAAGGTTTACTCATTAGGAGTGAATTTTAGATAGTCCCCAGTTTGGGATTGCACTTGAACACTTAATCTCACTTATAATGTAAGTGTATAATGTGTATTTGGTTTTCAAGATGTTTTGTTAGACTTCCATGTTTATTTTCTAAGTACATATGTAGGTGGGTATTTTTCTATCTACATAGGTGTACTTAGAGAACTGTGAGAAAATATTGTCAAAATATTTTTGAAAATAATATACACTTTATACACTTACTAGTGAGATTAAGCACTCAGGAATGAGATAGGTGGTACACATTCATTATCAAACCCTAATCCCTAATATGTAAACACTATACCTTAAACCCTAATCTCTAAACCGTAACCCTAAACCTATTTGTTGGATCCTAGGATGGGTGATTGGATGCTCTAGAGGGGGCGTGAATAGAGATGAATGAACTTAAATAAAATTCATTAGACCTTCAAGATATATCACAAGATAAGGTTGCTAAATAGGAAATTTGAGTGCAACTAAAACATACATAGAAAGGGAGAGAGATTGTACAAGTACCAAGTGACAAGCTATGTAGAGTGGTTCCATACTCCAAACTAGGAGTATGTCAATCCACTACCTAGAGAGAATTTATCCTGGAAGTAAAGAACTACTAGGATTTCGAAGTGTGTCTTTCTATATATATTCACTTATATGAGTTACAACACATGAACCACTAAATGACTTACCTATCCAATACAAAGAGTCTTCAACCGTACTAAGGACTTACCCACTTTTCAACAAGTCTTCGGCTTTATCCAAGGACTTACCCACTCTTGCACAAGTCTTCAGTCTTATAGAAACTACCCACTCTTCTGGATCTTCAGCCTTTGATTTCACATTCACTTAGAGAATCTTTCACCAAGGACTTACCCACTTAAACAAGGAGTCGACTTCCTTCACCAAGGGCTTACCCACACTTTATCATGGTACATATTTTTGTCTATGTGACTAGGAAATTGAACATGTTGGATTCGGTTTTCTTGCATTGGATGTATCCTTTTGAACTGTACATGAGTATTTTCACAGGTGATGTTTGGAATCTTTATTGGCCCAAAGGGAGTATTATTGAGTGTTATGTGACTATGGAGGTTATGGATCTTTGAAATGACTTTTTGAGTTGTAATGAAGCTTTTGCCAATGCAAATAATATTGACACTTATTCCATCAAAGGGACTTTAGGAGAACAATTGTAAAGTAATTACTCATGAATGGTGGGAACAAGCACACTTGTATCTTTTATAGAACATCGATTAAGTGGGTATTTACATAACCAAACACAATTACTTTATCAAGAAAAATTATCCTCAAGCCAGTTCAATGTGGCTTGCTAGAGATCATAATAGGACATTTAGTCTTCCTTGAACTATCTCAAACACCAAATCATCATTTTTGAAAATATCAAATGAATATTATATCTTATAAAGGGTTTGACAATAATCAATTTTTATACTACTCAAAATGACTATATGATAAGAGTGTCATCCAAAACAAGGGGTAAACTTTAAAGTGTCTTCCCAAAAGCCATTAGTTACCTAACTTAGCCACTACTCCCTGTGATGCTTCTCTTATGGAGTTTGCCTTATGCGTGAGAGAAAGTTTTCCATACTCTCTCTCTCAAAGATGCACCCTATTAGGTGGTAGTACCTAATGATGATTTAACCCCACCAATTGTGTTGTTTTTCATCATCAATGCGGAAGCGAGATGACTCATTTGTATAGGTTCTTAACCAGATAAAGACCAGAATAATAGTGTACATCTGACACATTCTGGGGCACTTATTTTTTTTAGTAACATCCCTCTTTGAAAAAATTGGTGATCTAGTTTAAGGTTCCTAACTCTGTTTTATTATTTCTCCTACTCTATTTGATCTTATAGTTCTTATCTAGATCTTAAACCTGACATGTAAATTTATTAGTTAAATTGTAATTCGTTGCTTTTTGGTATTGACAATTTAAAATCTAACAATGTTATAGAAATCTACAATATTGTTAGTTAACATGGTTGTCCATGGTTCTTTTCATCCGAAGATTGATACCTCTATTATGCCTGAAAATTTTGATGCCATCAACTTTACACGTCGGCTTAGATAGATGGAAACTTGGTTAAAATGAGACGGTATTTTCATTATCATAAAAAGTATGAACCTGAACTAGATGAAAATGTTGAAATAAATGTTTATTGGGAGGAGAATATTAGTATGTATATATTTGTATCATTAAACAAATCATTTGATCTATACTTCAAACCTCTTATTATGGAAACCAAATTTCTATGGTATACATTATATAAAAAATATAAAATAGAGAACTAGGATGTTTACATATATTTTTATCTTTAATTTTCTTAGGTTTCAGATGGTAGAGGGGAAATCTAATTTTGATTGGATCATGATTTTCGAATCTTGTGTCATGAACTTCACGAAGAGGGGTGGAGTTGAGGAAGCAGTGGTCAACATGGTGACTACTTTTTGAACCTCAATGATGGGTACATTTATATTAAACCTAAAATCCTTACTATATTTGAATCCCTTTATTGGATTATAAACATTGGGATTAATGTGAATGTTTGTGTTGATAAGTCCTTGTTTGAGTATGGTGTATGATTTATTGCTCTGGAAAATTCATCTAGAGAGATGTTCTTAGATTTTTATCTTAACTAAGTGTATTATAACCCCATCAGTAAGCAGATGGATTTTATTGTAGTATAGTCCAGGAACAAAGTACAACGTATTTAAGAATATATTATTCAAAGCAACCAAGAAAGAGCTAGTATTTAGCATATCATTAAATTGGGTTATTGATTGAACTAAGAACACAAATAATAAAAGGGTTGATTTAAGAGTTTATTATCATACGGATGGGAACACTAGGGTGGAATGGGTTTCACCATCACTGCCTAACATTCACTCTCTCACTGCATCACTTTAAGTATAGGAATGCATACATTGAGCCTAGGAAAATTCCCCTTTCAACATTAGGATTTAAACCCAGACAGATATCAAGCTAAGCTTTCTATCGCATTACCTAGAGATCATACATCTATCGCCTCAAAAAATACCCATCATAAGTTCTCATCAAGGGTCTAACATGAATCAAGTGATATCCTAGATCCTAAGTTCAAGGTTCTCTATACTCAATATATAATAAACATTTAAACTTGATGATCGAGCAAGAATACAAGCATAAAAATGATTGATTCTAAACATATAATAGTCCATACAGTAGTAAATGCAGTAAATAGAACAAATCAGGTAGCATGGCTACTCCCCATACACTAGCAAGAGGACTACTCGCTCTGGCAATAGTAACATAAAAATAGGGGAAGAAAGAAGGAAGGCCATCATAGTAGTAGAAGATGGAGGTCAATGCTATAAATAAATCACTCTTATAACATTCATCGGAGGAGATCTTGAGGGTGTAGTCTTCTTTCTCTAAGGATGGATCTGACCATTTTGAGGAGATAGTAGTAGGATAATGATGACACATGTCGTCAAGAGATGGAAATAGGCTCCTTAGAACAAACCTCTTTAAGGATAGGATCTTAGAAGCTTGGGATGGTAGACATGGAAGGATCTTTGGTAGACGTTCATCAACTAGTGGAAATGGTAGATGGTTTCTAGAGTGGAATTCTCATGAGCGAAAATGACAACCAAGCAAAATCATTGTTAGACCCCTATTTTAGAGGAGGTGGCCTTTTAATTATAGGCAAAGGCTAGGGTTTGGAACCATCCCATCTTCCTTGGAGTTAAGTCTTAGTTGTCATGGAGGTGAAGAGACAATGACGATGTGAGGAAGATGATGGGTCTTACATCCCATACAACTTTTTTCAGTAGGTGAAGGGTCAGGAGGACCATTAGTACGCAAAATGCTAGGACAACCATCAAAAGATGAAGTCTAGAGTTATGTAGGTTTTTAAGTGTTGGATATGCACACAAGAACCATCAAGAGGAAAGAATGGGTAGTTGGGTGTAGATCTTTCATCAGAAGGCACACACAACACAACCTTAAATTGGCAAGTGCGATATTTCCTTGGAAGACAAGAGCAGAACACCCAATGGAAAATGAAGCAGAAGTTCCATCATTATGTGACTCAACATTCAATTAGAAGTAGGGTCAGGATAACCATTGAAATAAGTTGCACTAGGTATCCTTCCTGAGGAAACCATTGGTGGGCAAACGCTAGACTTCCAGCATTTGTCAACTAATGGATCGATCGAGTGATGAAAAGTACATGCAGATGCAATGCAATTGATGGTTTGAAAAATGTAATGCAAATCAATGGTTCACTAGATGTAATGCAAATGGACGGTTTGTAAGATGTTATATAAAGTGATGGTTTGGTAGACGACACACCTAAGTGAATATTGGTGTATGTCATAGAGTCTCTTCCCAAGAGGCAGTAACCAATGGAGGGATAGATTGGTGGAACTATCATCTATTTCATTAGAAATTTCTTGGACCCACTAGTTGTGGTAAGCGGGACCACTGTCTCCTATGTCGGTGTATGAATATGGAATTCAAACTTGCTATAAAAACCAGGAACTTAGATTTATTTTTTTACAAATAAACATAAAACTAATAAAACCTAAATGTAATCCAGTACTAAAGTAAACTGATGTAAATGAATACAAAATTAAGTTGAAAATGCAAATAAAATTAGGATGAATATGCATTCATCAGTGTATTACCACACGTCTTTAGATAAATACATGACTTTGTATGTTGCATGTTTTATAGAAATCAAGGGTGAAGGACAAGTGGATTTGCAGTTGCCTTTGGGAATGATTTTGACGCTTCATAGAGTCAGGCATGTTCCATCTATTCAGTGTAATATAATATGTGGTGCAATTTTAGTTAGAGATGGTTTGAGAATAAATATTTTCTGAAATGGTTTTTCTTTGGCAAGGGGTATTTATGTGATTTAAAGAACTTGTTCAATATTTAAGTTGAATCTATTGTTCCAAATTATGTTCTTAATCTGAATGAAACTTTGGTTTATCAATTTTTCTGTCTGATGTATGGCATTTTCGTTTGTGCCACGTGAATGTTGGATCAAAGAAATGTACGATGAATTTGGATTTAATTTCTAAATATGACATTAAGAATAGTAGATGTAAATTTTTTATGCTAGCTATATAATCTACAAAACCTTTTTCCTTTTGTAATTAGGAATTATGAAATATTGGATTTATGCATACTGGTATTTGTGAGTTAAATGGGAGAGCAACTAGGTATCATAAATGTTATATCATAAAATTCATTATAATTCTAGTAAACACTTTTGCATCTACTTGCTTAAAAGTAACGATGAGGTGTTAGTAAAAATATCAAATATTTAAGAAACAAGCATAAAAGGAAACTAGTTAGATACTTAAAAGATTAAGGTCTGATTAGGGAGGAGAGTATACCTCTAACTTATTTTTTGAATTTCATCAAATATATGGTATAGTTCATGAGGTTATTGCTTGTTACTCCAACAATCCAATGAGATTGAAGGACGTAAGAGCCAAACCCTGGTATACATTGTAAATACTATGCTCCAAGCTTTAGGCTTGCTCAAATTTATGTGGGAGAAAATTTTTAATACAACTTATTATATTATAAATAGATTTCCCTACAAACATAAAGAGAGTAGTTCATTCAAGTTATGGAGAGAAAAAAGATAAGTCTTAAATATCTATGAGTGTGGGGGTGCTCCATAATGGTACTTGTCCCTAAACAAAAAAAAGGAGAAATTGGAACCAAAAATGTAGGTGTCCTCTTCTTGTGATACATACAAACAAGTTATGCTTATAGACTCTTACTTTTAAAATCTGAAATCTCAAGCATTGATGTCAATACTATAGTGGAACTTCATGATGCAACATTTTTCAAGGACATTTTTCATATAAAATCTGGTGTTCCTAAGGAATTTTCTCAATAGGCTCCAATCACCACAAGTTCAATTGTTCGACAAGTAGAAAGGATGACAAATGTGGGGGGGGGGGGGGGGGCAATTCAGAATATACTATTCTGAATCTGATGACTCTAAGGAAATGGTTGAACCAAGAAAAAGTAAACAAATAAAGACATCCAAGGACATTGGAAGTGAGTTCTTCACTTATAATTTTGATGATGATCATATATCCTTCAAACAAGCCATGGATACTTCAGAGTTTATGTTTTGGAAGGATGTTGATAATGATGAAATACAATCAATTCTTCTGAATGAAACTTGGGAATTGATAGATTTTCCTCTTGGTTGTTCTAAAACTGGATTTAAATAGATCTTTAAGAAGAAACTAAATAAAAACGAGACAATCAACAAGTATAAGGCTAGATTGGCTTCTAAGGGGTGTACAAAAAGTAAGGAAATAGTCATTGATGATACCTATTCTCCTATTTATTTCATGACCACAAATCAAGCATTCATAGGACTGAGTTCTATTTATGACATCTCTATCCATATGATGTATCTGAAGACCGCAACCTTACATGGTGATATTCAAGAGGAGATATATATGGAATAAATGGAAGGTTTTTTGGGTTGTGGGAATTAGTCCAAGGTGTGTATAGTTGTCAATTTTTTATATGGACTAAAAAAAGCCCTTAAGCAATGACATAAAAAGTTCGATTATGTGATATCATCTTTTGGCTATATTTCTAATGATTTTGATAAGTGTGTTCACTAAAAGACATTTATTATAGATTCATCATCCTATGCTTATATATAGATCATATTCTGCTTTTTGACTCAACTCTAGAAGGTAGCTAGTGTCTAATGAGGTTACGGAATTCTAAATACAAACAAAAGTAGCATAGACAAATCTAAGTTAGACTCAACTCTAGAAGGTAGCTAGTGTCTAATGAGGTTACGGATGTAAACTACACAGCTACAAAGGAAAATATAGTTGATCTTTTGACTAAATGTCTTGCCTTGGACTTAGTTGAAAAATTCAGGTTGGGGATGCAATGAAATACAATGTGTGTTGTTTCCTCGGTCCTTGCTTCGCTCTCTCCCAATTTGTAGCAACCCAACCCAAATAGGTGAAGATCCTACGAATTAGATTTGATGTGGTAATGGGAAGTTGTCGGGTCAATTGGGAGACACTATTTTTTTTTTATTCATTTAGCACCCGTGCATGTATCGCCTGAAAAGCTATTGGTATTATTACTGCAAGTTAGTAGGGATAAGTCTTTGAATAGTGTTGAGTAATAGGACATGATGCTAACAACACGTTCTTGATGATTCCAACTAAATGATTAATGTTGTATAGACTACAACAGAAAAATTAGGTTGTTCTTTGATATTAATCATGATTCTTAATTTGAATACATTTTGATTTCATTGTCTTTATTTTATTTTTACCAACTGATATTCGTTGAGCCGCATCGGTTTTGTTGTTCGTTGTCAAAGAACGAGCGAGACGAATCCCTTTTTCAGATTCCAGACCAGATCAAGACTAGAACAACAATACGCATCCAATGCATACTGGAGCCAGGATTTCTATAATATAACATCCCTCTTTGAGCCAGAGGGCAATCTGATTCTGATTTTTTTAACTCGGTTTTATTATTTTTCCTGTTTGATCATATGTTTTTATCTGAATTTAAAATTTGACTGATCTGTTAATTAAATTATAATTCATTGCAACTGTTTGTATAAACGATTTAAAAACCCAACAGAAACGGCAACCAACAGAAGAGTGTAAGAAGGGGTCTAAAGTTGCTTCATTCTTGCTAGAAGTAGTGTTGGTCCGTCGTGGCGGGCTATGAGGATGAGTGGTCTATGGCGCGCTGTTTGCGTGCCCACTACACAATACGATTGCAATGCTCGTGCCGATTACTAGCAACGCATTCGAGACGCCGTGCATGAGTCAGCCGTCGTGGTCTATGGAGCGCTGTCATACCGGATGAGCAGGAGAAGGAGAGAGCGACAGTTTCCTCGGTCCTCCCTATCTGTCTCCGTCTGTATCATTCCCCTCCTCGGCCCACTTCCGTTGATGTCGCCATTGATATTGCCGTAGCAAGCCAGCCACAACCAGCTGACTGGATCAGCAGTCAGGATGGGGGTGGTGGTGGAGTTGGTGGGCCTGCCGTTCATCAGTGGTAGGGTGGCGTGTGATGGCCATTAATTGCGTATATGGCTGCCAGTTTGAAAGCTACCGTGCGAGCTGGATATAAGATTTGATACACGAGGCAGACAAAACATTCTGAATCAATCCGGCCGTATCCGTCGTACACGTATGTACATACGCATCGCAGGGCAGCACTGTTTGTATGTGAAAAGCACGATTTTTTATGTGGCTTTTATGGAGACGAGTATTTTGCATGTTTTTTATTTCATTATCTTGTTGTTCCGGATCTTGGTAAGATCACATCCTTCACTCACAGAATGCAACATCTTTTGAAAAATGCAAGACTAGATTTCCCTGCAGTGAAGAAATGCTAAATAAATGTGGATAAAGGAGCTTTCTTATGCACTGTCCAGATGCTATATATATTTTAAATGTATTATTAAAAAAGATGAAGAGAGCCCCCATGAGGCCACTTATTGACGCGTACCACTTTTTCAACAAACTTGAATATTTTTAGAGATGACATGTAATTATTATAGATCAATTCAGTTACATGGGTATTTGTTAGAGAATAAACTGTACTAGATAAACTTACTTTGAGAATCAAATATGGAAGTGATGTCATGGCAGTCATAGTTATATCTCAATGTGGAAGTGGTGACTATGATCCTTAGACATAAAGTCACAACAACGATCACATGTTATTTTGTGTACTTTAACACTACCCAACGTGACTCTGAATAAGGGTTGCAATACATGTAGTGATTGGATGTATTAAACACTTGTATATTATAATTAGTGATGTAAATAGAATTTGATCCTCCCTTGAAGAGATATCCTAGACACTTGATAAGTGAGACTATAAAATGTGTGTCGATGTGATATTGAGCTCACACAATCTTAATAGTATGTTCTAGTTCAAGAAGCATAGATCAAATGCTAAGAGGACAATAACTCCAAGCCTTAGTTTTAATATTGGTATCTTTGACAATGGGATTATAATTTCATGGTAACATTGGTCACTTTACACGTTAAAATTATTCTCCAATTTATTTTGATTACTTGTGTGGTAATGATGTGTTGCTAGATGCTAATCTTTGTTGATGAGGTTTTCAATATCACTTCCGACGTAAAAAGGAACTTACTGAGTCACGCAGATAAGGATTCTTAAAGGAATTGAAGTTTGCAATCAAAGATATAATTACAATGGTTCTAGATCATCTACAGATGGATCTCTACCTAATCGAGTGACTGAGAAAACCAGTCGACCGATTGTATGGTTTGTGTAACGACCCCCACTTTTCATTGTCCCTCAATTAAGAGAGACCTTAAAGTAGAGGATCATGAATCTAAATTTCTAGGATCAAATTTAACAATAATCTAAATTTCTAGGATCAAATTTAACAAAACTGATTGCGGAAAGCATACATGAGAGAACTTTTGCAACCAGATCCTGCAGAGAAGTATGTTATATAAACATTCACAAGCCATGTTATAGATCCACAGCTTGTCGGAACCAGCTGTACTGTCAGCACCAGAGTTCAACACCTATTTATACATACATAACGGCCACGTACGGCCAGCAGCAGGGTATACAAAAATTACAACTGCTAAACATCGCAAAACGTCATCAAAACACTTCTAAGGACCTAAGAGTACATGGATGACTCTAGGACTCTACTACAAAACACCAAAACAGCAGTAGGTCCATCTCTTGCCTTCTACTGCTCTTCTTGATGCTCGGTTGCAACTCACGACCACCACCACGTCTAGAACGATCACCTAAAAAGGGTATAAACCAGTGGGGTGAGACACACAGTCCCAGCGAGAAACATAACTCCCCGCCAAAACTATAAAACCTCAAAAGGTTAAAGCAGATAACAACAGATAACTGATAAAGCATATAACAAGAGCAGCATACTGAGCAAAGCTATCATTACCATCAAGCTCACCAAGATATCCGGGAGGCATATAACCAAGTATTTCTTTATGGAACATGATTGACAAGATAAGCTTTATAAAAACTTATCACAGAATATAAGGATCATACACATATATGCAAGGTATAACTAGATCAGCTATATAAGCAAGGCCTCAATCAATGTTCTGTGTTTTGCTTTAAGCAAGATATACTATTCGGATGGATTACATTTTATTATGCCATGAGGAAGTGAGCCTTCCCTGCTCAAGTCCAACCATTGGTTGCGAAGCCCAATCTGGTGCCATACAAGGTCTAAGGAGATCCAGACTCCATGACCTCACCTTCTCGTGGTCAGTACATGAATCATCAAGCGAGACCGCAGTCTTATGTTTATAGGGCCTCAGCCTCTGGGTCAGCTCCACAAGCTACCCATATCTCTAGCTCACCTCATCATAGGTGCTAGTACATACATCTGAGCCATGAACGCATCATGCTCATCATCCCATATCCTGAGCCATGGGCCTGTTCACCATGCTCTATATATCCCGAGTCTGCAACCGTAGTTGCACTCAACCCTCCTATTTTAGGCTAGGGGAAACCTCACATATTCAACAATATGTGCTCCATGTAATCCCGTAGGATAAACCTATTTCACCATCACCAAATACTGACGGTAATGGATCTATGGCCAGGGCAAACTACATGATATGTTCATCTATAATTGATTAGTATATTTTAAGCCAATTGTTGAGGCAAAACTAAGTACAACATAGCCTTATAGAATTACATCATTATTGCCATCAACATACTGTCATGGGACCTCAATCCCTCATGATATCAACCACTGCCTCTCAAGGCATCACAACCATGCATCAGCATCCTGGGAATGCATCCCTTATCTCATCATCAGGGGATAACACCTCAACTAGGCACTCAGCCTTATATCATGTCCTCAGACCTATCAGCTTGTTGCCACATCACCACATGGTGCTATTCCAGCACATACATCTCATAGCTCTTATCAGGCTATGAATCCACATGAAATACTTGCATGGTTAGTATACACATTCATAGAGATTACTGAAGCCATCATGGATTAACAGAATGATCATGCTATCAAGTATAAAGAAGCATCCATGAGTACATCACACATAAGCTTTATCATTCATAGTATTATTATCAATCATGGGCATATATTATTCCTTATACTTGTGACCATATGCATGTGTCACGTCATTATGTGAAGCAACATCATAAGCTTCCAAGTTTCCTCGTTCACAACCTATCATTTTAACTCATCATCATATTTGCAGGATTTAAGGTGATTAAATCATATCACTTGTGTTATCATTATTAATAGAGAACTATCAACTATATACGTTCTGGGTTATCAGAACCCTCACCAAAACTCTGGAAACCCTCACTATAAGTATGGCGAGCAGCACCAACCCTCACCAAAGGGTGTACCGGCTAGGGTTCCAAACCCTAAGGTATATGTACCATCGAAACGGCCAACAATACATCATCCTATCATGCACTAGGGTTAGGGTTTCTATCAGCCAACCCTCTCAACAAGGAGCATGTCAACTAGGAGCATGGCGCCCAAGACGCCCTAATGTTCAACCATCACCCATATCATTCAAAAGACCCTTATGTCATCCAAGGCACTCCATCGGCCAAGAGCATGGTGACTACTCAGGCACAACAACGGCCAACTCACAAAGGGTGTGTCGGGAAAACACAACCCCATGCTCGACACAAGGTTACCCATCCTACTCATATCATCCAAGGAAAGGGCTAGGGTGTCTCCCACCTAACAAGCAACACCTTAAGAAGACATGTCGTTCAACTAGGTCAAACACCTCATATCGACCACCACTAAGGCGTCGTCTAGGGTTCTTATACAACCATCATATCGGGCACCAAGCCACCAAGCTCATCATAGAATATCAGCCAAGATCATCACAAGATGTGTCGTGCAGGGCACACATCAAGGTGTAACGCCCAAGCCCCAAATCCACAAAGAGTATCGGCCAAGCCCAACTAGGCATATCGGTCAAAGGAACAACACCACTAGGATACTCACTATGGTGCACCATTTATCCCATATCGAGCATCACCACAACTAAACCCTATCGCCCAACACAAGGATAGCCTACTAGGCTCCATATCAGCCAAAGCATAACGGGCACCAAGCCAACTATCTCAACTCCATATTGGATCGGCCAAAGATCAACACAAGGTAGGGGTATCGGGCAACCTTACTTCAAGATGTATCATTCAGAGCACAAGATATAAGGTGTATCACCCAAACTCTATCCCAATCCAGGAGGACCATATGGGCATCAAACCAACCATCTCAACTAGGTGTGTCGCCCAAGGGTACAACTCAAAACAAGGCTATCGGGCGGCACTATTCCTGTTACGACCCCACCTCCCGATAACCCCCAATTAAGGGAAACCGAGAGGTTGAGCCGCACCATTAATCCCGGATCAAAGGTTCGACATATAACCATAAACAATTATTAAATTCTAACAGGCTATACTGAAAATGGTAATAAAATTTTTCTTTACATACCTTTTGAAAACTTGGATCTCTATTCTTCTATCCATACTGATTCTAATCTATCTAATCCTCCTTGCACTTTAATTCTTATTTAGTATCACATGGTGCCACTTTACTGTTTGTTCTTTTCATGGTACCTAAAACGCCGACAAACAAAACGTCGGTCAGCCGTAGCTGGTATGTGGGGGAAAACAATAAACATGCAACTATGATAACAATGTAATCATTCAATTACTTGTTTAAAAACCAATATTATGTTTTCGATATAACTCCGCGATCCAAGAGTACCCTATCCTCTGTGTTGTCCCCATTAGACCCCTCATGATCCACCTATAAGTGAACCAATTTCTAGGGTTGAGTCACATGGCACTACTCGTAAGTAGTCCACTCCTTAACTCGGGATTTGCTAAAGAGTCTCTAACTCACGGTAACCTAGACCTTACTCTAGGATTACCCCTTTTTAGCCTTTTCAAAATAACAGAGGTGGACCCGGATCTAGCCAGTTATATTATGCACCTTTATAGTGATAATCGTAGTCACTTTATATGTTGCATGAAATAAATAAACATCCAACAGTTTAGTTGCATTCAATGCGATTAAACATTCGGGAATCCACCGGGAAACTAAAGAGGTATAGACATAAGCGTAACCACATACCTGATCCATAGAAACTTGATGTCCATGCATTTAATATTCAACATAATAAACAGGCAATCAACAATATCCTGAAAATAATGCATAACATCCAAGTGTCATTGTTTTATTCAAACATCCTTAAGATCAACTTTGATTTCTCCTTATGATTTCTAGGCCAACTTTAGGGTTTTATTAGGGTTTTAGCCTTCATTATGCATTTATCACTTTTAATGCTCTTTTAGTTTACAAACCCTAATTTCTGCATCATATGCACAATTGCATGTCAATTAAGTCTAATATGTTTCTTTTATACTAAAATTATTACCTTTATCCTTTTAGGTCATATCCACAACATTAAGGCTAATTATCACCTTCGGTTTCTTTCAAATTGACAAATCGTATTTCATTGTAGTTCAATTCACATATATGAACCTTATTTATCACTATTTCCACTTTATACACTAGGGAACACTAATTATCCAAATAATTCACATTAAAGATCTTTGGTACTCAAATTGGATTTATAACAACATAACATTCTCTTATTCATGGATTTGCACAATTAAATCATTAAAAGGAATATCTTCCTAAATTAGGGTTTCTAAGCCCATTAATGCAAACTTACATATATGAAACCCTAATTTAAGCCAATTATGTGCAATTATCATCCTTTTATTATCAACTTGTTAATATTCGTTCTAAACATTCAGAGAACATCACTATATTTAACTATCATCAATTTCAAGAGTTTTCACCAATTAACCCAGTAAATATGTTAACTTGATGTACTTTTCCAATTTCAAGCATATAAACTCTAAACTAACTAATTATAGGCCAAGTCCATCCTTTTTCTTCCAAATATCCATTTTTATCATTAACATGCTAATATCAACTTTAATCATTAATTAAACCTTGCTAAACACTTTAATCATACCAACATAGGGTTCTTTAAACAATTAACACATTAAAGTTGATATCTTCCATTATTTTTCGAATTGCATAAGGAATCAGGCTTCAATCATAATTTATTTGGGTTCCTCTCGTTCTGAGGATCAAAATTCATATATAACTTGCATTTATACGAGCTATGAATTAGTAGTTATGATTTTAGCAAAATATATACCTTTTGGCCAATGGAAGGGTGCCATGTGTCCTTCTCCATGCAGCTAGCTCGCGATTTGGAAACATATGCAAATGACGACGCTGCCCCCGCTTAAGTCCTTCAGCCTTCATACCCCCAAAGGGTACTTTCGTCCAAACGACCTACAGGTCGTCTTCCTCCTCTGGCTAGCCCTAGCGGCCGTGTGCAACAGCCTTGCACGAGCTTGATCTCCCTCCTCTGGTCACGATCTTCACCGAAAACACGGCTCTGGCTCCGCCATGCCCTCACGCATAGGGGGCGCCACCCATACCAAGTCCAGAACGACTGGTTCGGCTGGGAAAGGGGCCGCAACAAGCTGCTGTGTTGCAGCTGTGCATCTGTTGCTGTAGGTGCTCGTGGTCGACAGGAGGCCGGGAATAGATGGCTGACCTTACGGGGTTGGTCGTGGATGCCCCCCTTGCTTCAAACCAAACCAAAAACACACCCCTTGATGCCCTAGAACAGCCATATACCCTCTTGGTTAGGGTTTAGGCGGGAAGAAGAAGAAACGAAAAGGTAGCATTGCAGGGTAACCCTCTGGATCTCGAAGTAAAGGTTCCACCCTTCATATAGAGGTGGGAGAAGCCCTAAGGCGTGCCTCATGAGGTTTCGAGTCCCCACTAAAAAGGAAACACATATTCCTTGGTTTGTGAAGCAACTACCCTTCTCTCTCTCTTCCTTATATTTTTCTAATATCCTTCCTTATCTAGATGCTTTAGGAATTTCGAAATTCCTTTTATTTACTTTCCCTTTATTCCAAAGGCACGAATTCTCTTTTCTTTTAATAGGAAAATGCTTTCTTTTTATCAATATCACAAATTCATTAATAGTGTATCTCATTATCTTTTTATTTTGCAAATTTGCTACTTTCTCTTTCCACTTTGCAATTATCTCGTTATTTTGGGTCCCTTGGACCTCAAGAAACACTCAAGGCACGGATTCCCACATTAGGGAACATTCGTTTGCCTTTATCTTCCTTTAAAAGTCAATTTCTCATATTATATTTATTTCTTATTAAAATATCTCCTTTTTGAGGATTTCCCTTTATTTCTCTTTTATTTTACTCATTAGCATTCCTTTTAATATTAGAAACCTCATGGATACAAAATCTCCCCAAGAAATCTCATTTATGTCTCTTTTCATTCATTTTCCACATTATATCATTATTTCTCAATTTCTTTCTTCATAAAGAAATACATAATTAATCTTTTCTTTTTCTTATTTCTTTTCTTTGCAACTTTAGACTCCTTGGAACCCAAGGAATCCAAGAGGTACGAAATCCTATTTGGATTTTCCTTCTAGAGGTTTCCATTATTTCTTTTCTCAAATATCCATTTACTAATTGAATTTCCTTTGTTATTTTCCTCTTTATTGGGCCCAATAGCCAATAAAGCCCACAAATCAAATAACAAGGCTATTTTAAACGAAATCCAATTATTCATAAAAAATCACATCATTATTTGTTCAATTATCCTTAATATGAGAAATTTCATTTCTCATCAATTGAACCCAAAAATTGGGGTTATAACATCATTCCCCTCTTATAGAAATTTTGTCCTCAAAATTTAGACAAGCAAACAAACAATTCAGGATAAGACTTTTCCATGTCTATCATTGGCCCCTATGTGGCTTTGCCGTACCCATGGCATTTTCAAAGAACCTTTATTATCACATATTCTTTTTCTCTGAGTTCTTTCATCCTGGCGTCTATAAACTACACAGGTGACTCAGGCCATGTCAGCCTCCCTTGGGGCTCACTAGGTTCATTGCTCAACACATGGTCGGTATCTCACATAGTGCTTTGAATTGGACACATGGAAAACATCTCCCATTACTCTATCCTGAGGGGTAGGGTCAAACCTAACCTTCTCCACACATCCATCTCTAATGGACCCATGTATCGGGGACTCGGCTCTCTTAGATATAACTTAGAGGGGTCGGATTTTCATGTCATATTTTCTCCCACAGTAACTTGTATGTCAGTCTACTTTGCATTTGCTCACGACTCTCATCGTCTCTAGGCTCCTTTCAGCCCTTGCGCAACCAAAGTGACTTCATCTACACGTACTGGGGTCCCTTTTCCTAACCATCATGTGGTCTTTTTCTAACCATCATGTGGTCCTTTCACCAACATTACCTTACTAAAGTGGTGACCGACACAACCTCCCTTACAGAGCTTCATATAAAACCCGATACTGGCTATGGTGGTTATTGTCACATCTTTCATAGGACAAGAACTGTCTCTAGATATCACCCTGAATGAGCACATATGCCCTCATCAGACCCGTTAGTCTGGATCATACTAACCATAGTTAGGGGTGATAAACTATACTAACATTGAGTTCTTCATGTACCTACTTCCACTTTATGGAAGTGAACTTTTAGGTCAAACTCAAGAACCTTTGAACTTGCTTCATGGTGTAGTTGAACCGTCTCTCACATGGGTAGTTCAACTGGATCTGTCCCTCAACAGAACTCTTCCTTATCTAGGTAAGGCGACCTACCATAACCCACATTGTATCTCGACCTTCCTCGATCCAGGGAAGACCTATCACAACATCCATAGTGTTGAGCTCTCATTCCCTCTCAAGGATTCTTTTGTCCTCTATATCGATACACTGGGTTACTGGGGTTTGTCCTTAACCTCTTGGCTTGCATGGCCCTATACCACATGCAACTTCATCTTAAGCATCCAAAGTGCTATTGCCATTTTCCACGGTGTATGATGATCTCCAACCATGACTCCCTGTATGTCATGATTCTTTCAAGATCAACTCCTCGAAACCCTAAACCACTCTAGTCGGGGTTTCATCACCTTCCCTTCCAAAGAAGTACACTTGAGGTTCTACTACCATCCTTTCATTGCATCCAGGACTAGACTGGCTAACCAAACAACCTTTAACTTTTCGACACATCTTGTTTCATCTGAGTGTTATCCAAACACCTCTCTTATCAAACTTAGGGTTGGCCAAACAAACTCTTCTAAATTATAGTCAACCAAGTCTTAATCAGATCATTCATTATCACTTCACATCCTTAGGTAACATTACACTTCCATGTATTTTGCTTATCATGTCACCTTAAACTATATGTTCATCTTCATGGTGTTCAAACTCATTCAGGTATATCTTGTAAGTTTCACATAGCTCATGATAAAAACATCCTCATAAGGGGCCTACCTCATTTCTCTTAGTGTTTACAAACCATCTATGTATCATTCATTCACTTTACCATGGTAAGATATCTCCTCTATCCCCATTTCTCGTGGAAACGCTCCAACCTACATCATCTCTTATCCTTGGTGCAGTATGACATGCATAATGTCCTATCTCTCACCCCCATAACAAGAGGAAATAAGCATTTGGCTGCAGTCCAAATACAGAGTTCCTCCTATTCCAAGAGTAGAGATGGTACATCCCACCTTGCCAGTACACCTTTAAATCTAAGTTGCAACGTGCCACATATGTCTCTTTCTCACAAACATCATGATATCAAACTAGTCTTGAACCTACTGAGGTTTATATTCTTGGTCATTTCCTCTAGGTCTATAGGGTACCGACTCTTTTGGGGTCATCCCTCTTCCCTCATGCATCCAGAGAGTGCCCTACTCATCTGCCCTTTGGGTCCCATGAGTTCATGAAGGTGATCAATCTCCTAACCCATGGCCCTAAGACAATGATAGCTGTTACCTCCCGACCCTATGGTCATGTGCAACTGGGGAATTAGGCAACTCCTACCTTCATCAGACTTATCCCTACCTGACCCTAGGATAGACTTAGGATTCTCCATCGTAGTACATGTTCACTTAGAACCTTACCCAAGTCTTCATCGTCTCTCTTTCTGCATTCATGGGCTGACTCTCATCCGTTCATAGACATCATGGCAACTTGCCTACCTTGGTCAAGCCCCATACCGATTACCTCCATGGTAACTCATTCATATGAAATTAGAGATGGATATCTATGGGTCTACAGGTTCATTCTCATACCATGTACTTTTCTCCTAACTTCTCAAGATCCTATGAGACCTCTTTAGGTTACCTTAAACCAACCAAACTGATATACACCCTTCCAAAGGGGTCCCTCTCCCCGGATGGGAGGAAAACTATCTCCAAGGTCACAAAAGCTCTTAGGTCCAGGGTTTACATCCACACGAGCCTACTCAACCCTAGCAAGCCATTAAGGCACAAGCATATCACTTATTGAACCATACTAGGTCATACTTGTCCTCTTTCCTCAATGTTGGATCAAGGTCATACCTTCCTTTATCATCAACCTATCTATGAGGGGTTCACTACACATACCTTAAACTTAAGGGACTTTCCTTTTCCTTGATTCATAAGGCGTACCATGCTCGAAACTATATAAAAAAAACTTAATTATCATCATGAGCATTAGGTATACCACTTCCCTTCTTAGGCCTAGGAACCCTAGGTTCACTTTTAGGTGTCCAACTGCACGCTCTATCTCTGAACCATGAATCAAACTGGAAAAAGGCATCTCGTGCACTTCCTATCATCCTTCTTCTCGATCAACACTTAGGGTTGGGTCCTCCTTAAGGACAACTAACAGGGTACAAGGCCTCATAGCCGGCTACCACACCTTTCTAGGTCTAAGGAACTCTTCTTCCTACCGTAGCCACATAGGCACCAGATGCTTCATCTTCTATCTCTCTAGGGTTTGGTCCCTCTAAAGGAAACCAAGATATCATCAACCTGCAGGGATCGATCATGAAGCAACCACTATCATCCGTAGTTCAGGGTTTTAGGCTTCCAACCTTCTTGCTGGGTTTCCTACTCTCTCTAGGGCTAACCCTACATTCAACCTCACCATTAGAGGTCCTCTCTTCCTGAAGGTTCATCCTCAAAAGCATGCTCTACATGGGCGAAGCCTAGGTTTGAACTTAGGGTTGCTCAAGATTATCCATAACCCTTTATGCTCTATCATAATTCCTTGTCCAGGGTTTCACCCTACTGTCAGCACTAAGACGTGCCCCAGGTGCCAACTATACCCTACTAGCACAAGCCCATAGGGTTTCTAAGGTCCTTCACTAACCTCATCATCTAAGGAGTTATCCTTTACCCTGACATGCACGATCCTTCCCAGGGTTGGGTTGCCCAAGGTGTTAGGTCATCCATGGATCATATGGCATCCCAAAGGCATGTCCCTTCAAACACCTGGTCCAACTCATCTCTCTCTAACCATCACTTAGGGTTAGGGTTAGCATCATCCTCATAGGATGTGCCAGGTCGCAACTAGAAATGGAGATCTCTATCTCCAAGACTGACTTATCCTCCTGACAAGAAGGTCTAGCCTCAGGTCTCTCCTGAGGACATGCCATCTTATGTCATACGACCTAAGCATGTATCTATTATTTATTTTGCGCTTAATCTATTAAGCTTATGTCCATGACATCTTATTTACATGCTTTTCATTAATTCAGTGGAGGATTCCTTAAACCTTATTGATCTTACCCATACCTCGAGAAGGTGAGGAGAAGAAAGAAAACCCTAATCCTTTAGGTCCTTATCAGAAATTTTATGATGAGAAGAGATGAATAAGATGAGAAGTCCTAAAGGTATCTTATTTCGATTCATACCCTAAGACTTTGGCCAGGCGGTCACACGGGTCCGGGAGTCCTCGTATTCCGACTAGCGGTGTGGAGGAAAATCTTGCCAGCCCTCGGTCGTGATCCCTTTCTAGACACCTCCGTCTTTCAGATACTCCTCTAATAACTCCCTTGGGTTCTATGGAGTTTGTAAAATTTAATAATTATTAATGGTTAAATGAGGAACCTACGCTCTGATACCAAATGTTACGACCCCACCTCCCGATAACCCCCAATTAAGGGAAACCGAGAGGTTGAGCCGCACCATTAATCCCGGATCAAAGGTTCGACATATAACCATAAACAATTATTAAATTCTAACAGGCTATACTGAAAATGGTAATAAAAATTTTCTTTACATACCTTTTGAAAACGTGGATCTCTATTCTTCTATCCATACCGATTCTAATCTATCTAATCCTCCTTGCACTTTAATTCTTATTTAGTATCACATGGTGCCACTTTACTGTTTGTTCTTTTCATGGTACCTAAAACGCCGACAAACAAAACGTCGGTCAGCCGTAGCTGGTATGTGGGGGAAAACAATAAACATGCAACTATGATAACAATGTAATCATTCAATTACTTGTTTAAAAACCAATATTATGTTTTTGATATAACTCCGTGATCCAAGAGTACCCTATCCTCTGTGTTGTCCCCATTAGACCCCTCATGATCCACCTATAAGTGAACCAATTTCTAGGGTTGAGTCACATGGCACTACTCGTAAGTAGTCCACTGCTTAACTCGGGATTTGCTAAAGAGTCTCTAACTCACGGTAACCTAGACCTTACTCTAGGATTACCCCTTTTTAGCCTTTTCAAAATAACAGAGGTGGACCCAGATCTAGCCAGTTATATTATGCACCTTTATAGTGATAATCGTAGTCACTTTATATGTTGCATGAAATAAATAAACATCCAACAGTTTAGTTGCATTCAATGCGATTAAACATTCGGGAATCCACCGGGAAACTAAAGCGGTATAGACATAAGCGTAACCACATACCTGATCCATAGCAACTTGATGTCCATGCATTTAATATTCAGCATAATAAACAGGCAATCAACAATATCCTGAAAATAATGCATAACATCCAAGTGTCATTGTTTTATTCAAACATCCTTAAGATCAACTTTGATTTCTCCTTATGATTTCTAGGCCAACTTTAGGGTTTTAGCCTTCATTATGCATTTATCACTTTTAATGCTCTTTTAGTTTACAAACCCTAATTTCTGCATCATATGCACAATTGCATGTCAATTAAGTCTAATATGTTTCTTTTATACTAAAATTATTACCTTTATCCTTTTAGGTCATATCCACAACATTAAGGCTAATTATCACCTTCGGTTTCTTTCAAATTGACAAATCGTATTTCATTGTAGTTCAATTCACATATATGAACCTTATTTATCACTATTTCCACTTTATACACTAGGGAACACTAATTATCCAAATAATTCACATTAAAGATCTTTGGTACTCAAATTGGATTTATAACAACATAACATTGTCTTATTCATGGATTTGCACAATTAAATCATTAAAAGGAATATCTTCCTAAATTAGGGTTTCTAAGCCCATTAATGCAAACTTACATATATGAAACCCTAATTTAAGCCAATTATGTGCAATTATCATCCTTTTATTATCAACTTGTTAATATTCGTTCTAAACATTCAGAGAACATCACTATATTTAACTATCATCAATTTCAAGAGTTTTTCACCAATTAACCCAGTAAATATGTTAACTTGATGTACTTTTCCAATTTCAAGCATATAAACTCTAAACTAACTAATTATAGGCCAAGTCCATCCTTTTTCTTCCAAATATCCATTTTTATCATTAACATGCTAATATCAACTTTAATCATTAATTAAACCTTGCTAAACACTTTAATCATACCAACATAGGGTTCTTTAAACAATTAACACATTAAAGTTGATATCTTCCATTATTTTTCGAATTGCATAAGGAATCAGGCTTCAATCATAATTTATTTGGGTTCCTCTCGTTCTGAGGATCAAAATTCATATATAACTTGCATTTATACGAGCTATGAATTAGTAGTTATGATTTTAGCAAAATATATACCTTTTGGCCAATGGAAGGGTGCCATGTGTCCTTCTCCATGCAGCTAGCTCGCGATTTGGAAACATATGCAAATGACGACGCTGCCCCCGCTTAAGTCCTTCAGCCTTCATACCCCCGAAGGGTACTTTCGTCCAAACGACCTACAGGTCGTCATCCTCCTCTGGCTTGCCCTAGTGGCCGCGTGCAACAACCTTGCGCGAGCTTGATCTCCCTCCTCTGGTCACGATCTTCACCGAAAACACGGTTGTGGCTCCGCCATGCCCTCACGCATAGGGGGCGCCGCCCATACCAAGTCCAGAACGACTGGTTCGGCTGGGAAAGGGGCCGCAACAAGCTGCTGTGTTGCAGCTGTGCATCTGTTGCTGCAGGTGCTCGTGGTCGACAGGAGGCCGGGAATAGATGGCTGACCTTACGGGGTTGGTCGTGGATGCCCCCCTTGCTTCAAACCAAACCAAAAACACACCCCTTGATGCCCTAGAACAGCCATATACCCTCTTGGTTAGGGTTTAGGTGGGAAGAAGAAGAAACGAAAAGGTAGCATTGCAGGGTAACCCTCTGGATCTCGAAGCAAAGGTTCCACCCTTCATATAGAGGTGGGAGAAGCCCTAAGGCGTGCCTCATGAGGTTTCGAGTCCCCACTAAAAAGGAAACACATATTCCTTGGTTTGTGAAGCAACTACCCTTCTCTCTCTCTTCCTTATATTTTTCTAATATCCTTCCTTATCTAGATGCTTTAGGAATTTCAAAATTCCTTTTATTTACTTTCCCTTTATTCCAAAGGCAAGAATTCTCTTTTCTTTTAATAGGAAAATGCTTTCTTTTTATCAATATCACAAATTCATTAATAGTGTATCTCATTATCTTTTTATTTTGCAAATTTGCTACTTTCTCTTTCCACTTTGCAATTATCTCGTTATTTTGGGTCCCTTGGACCTCAAGAAACACTCAAGGCACGGATTCCCACATTAGGGAACATTCGTTTGCCTTTATCTTCCTTTAAAAGTCAATTTCTCATATTATATTTATTTCTTATTAAAATATCTCCTTTTTGAGGATTTCCCTTTATTTCTCTTTTATTTTACTCATTAGCATTCCTTTTAATATTAGAAACCTCATGGATACAAAATCTCCCCAAGAAATCTCATTTATGTCTCTTTTCATTCATTTTCCACATTATATCATTATTTCTCAATTTCTTTCTTCATAAAGAAATACATAATTAATCTTTTCTTTTTCTTATTTCTTTTCTTTGCAACTTTAGACTCCTTGGAACCCAAGGAATCCAAGAGGTACGAAATCCTATTTGGATTTTCCTTCTAGAGGTTTCCATTATTTCTTTTCTCAAATATCCATTTACTAATTGAATTTCCTTTGTTATTTTCCTCTTTATTGGGCCCAATAGCCAATAAAGCCCACAAATCAAATAACAAGGCTATTTTAAAAGAAATCCAATTATTCATAAAAAATCACATCATTATTTGTTCAATTATCCTTAATATGAGAAATTTCATTTCTCATCAATTGAACCCAAAAATTGGGGTTATAACAATTCCAAGGCCATATCACGCAAGCCACAACCCAACAAGATCATCTTCAACCTCAAGCACAAGGGCACCAAACCCTAATTGATCAAGAAGGTCGGCTCACCTCTCAACAACTAAGAGAGATGGGTTTTGTACAACCGCTATCACAAATCGGGCAACCACAATGACCAACCTCAACATAGGTCATCATCTATTCAAAAGCTCACATCTCAAATCCATGGTGAGAGGAGGGTGTTGCCCAAGCAACTAGAATGTAGACTCACCTCTCAACTAAAATGAGAGAGAGGGGTATTGCCTACATCACTAGAGATCAAACTCACTTCTCTTGACCAAGGATAGAAAGGGGTGTTGCTCAACAAGGAAACCCTAAACCATGGTTCGGCCAACTAGGTGTAAAGGCATATAAACCATCAACAACATCATGCTCATATATCTATAAGATCAACAACATATACTAGAGCAAGAAACATAACATGCAATGGTCGATCATCATCATATATGAAACATGCAACATGGAGAAGGCAGTATAGCTAGGGTAAGAAGTTATGTAACCCGCCTTAAGCAAACTCCTCAAGCTCCAAAGCTCCAAGCTTTAAACTCCTAGCTCCAAGCACACCACTTTCGGCCACCTCAAGAAAAGGAACAAGAAGCATAACCACCATGGCCGAAGAGTAGGCAAGATGGAGAAGAAGATGCTAAGGAGAGAGGGAAGATGCTTACCAAAGAACAAGACCCACCTAGGGTTCGGTCACCAAGCTAGGAAGAAGAAGAAGAACTCCTTCAAGGGGATCGGCCACCAACCTTAGCTCCTCTAAGGGTATCAGCCACCAAGGTTGCAAGGGAGAGGTGTATCGTGCACACAAGGAAGAGAGGAGAAACAAAGAGCTAAAAGGTTCCTAAGGAAGAGAAAGGCAAGGCATATATAGATGGGGGTCAAGGTTAAACCAAGGCAAGGTGTCACCTTACCAAGGGACACTTGTCCACACGTTTTACCACCTTGCAAAACTCATGCACTTGCCATGCCACTACTCACCCAAGGTTCGGCCACATGTCCAAGCTAGGGTGACACAACCAAGGAAAGGAGGTCAAAAAAGGTCAAAGGCTGACACACTACTCCTCCATGGCCGACACACCCCCATGGGCGATACCCCATGGCCGACACAAAACATCCTTGCCTGATACAAGGCTCAACCAAGCAAGGCAAGGCCCAAACAAGGGAAAACAAGGCCCAAAAGAGCTCAACCAAACCCAAGACAACTCAAGGCACGAGCCTAAACCTTCCTCTCAACCCTAGAGGAAGCAAAGAGAGAGAAAGACATCTATCTAGGTGGCAAACTTGCTCTTCAACCCTAACTCAGGTTATTTTGCAAGTAGAACCTCCAGATCTCAACTAAGCACAAGCAAACCCTAATCATCACTAAAGATGATTAGCAAGAAGCCAAGCATAAGGTTTAGGAAAAACAAACAGGGTAAGCCCAAAACGAAGGTTAGGGTCCTTACAAGCCATAAACCTCTACAAAGGGATTTCGTCCCCGAAATCTGAAGAGAAAAATGAGGGATACTTCCGCCTCATCTCTTCCTCAAGCTCCCACGTGGCTTCCTCAACACCACGGTGATGCCAAAGAACCTTCACAAGAACCAGGTCCTTCCTCTTCAGCTTCTTTATTCTTCTATCAAGGATCGCCACCGGATACTCCTCGTAGGTCACGTCTTCATCAAGCTCAACCTCAACTAGCTGTATAACTGTCCTTGTATCTGGATGACTTTTCTTCAGCATACTGACATGGAACACTGGATGCAACCTGTGAAACTCTGGCAGAAGTTCTAACTTGTAAGCTACCTTGCCAACACGTGCTATTACCGGGTATGGCCCCATATACCTAGGTGCCAATTTTCCTTTTCGGCCAAACCTCAACACGCCTTTTGTTATAACCCCAATTTTTGGGTTCAAATAGTGAGAAATGTTATTTCTCATATTAAAGCTAATGGAACAAATAATGATATGTTTTGTTTTGATTAAATGGATTCCATTCACAATAGCCTTGATTGGTTGTGTTTCGGGCTTTGTTGGCTATTGGGCCCAAATACCGAGGAAATTCAATTAGTAAATGAATAATCAAAATTCTAAGAAAAGAAATATGTGGAAACCTCTAGAAGGCAAATCCAAAGAGGATTTCGAGCCTCTTGGGTTCCTTGGGTGCCAAGGAGTCCAAGGTTGCAAAAAGAAAGCAGTAAGAAAAGAAAAGATTAATGAAGTTTTTCTTTATGAAGAAAGAAATTGGAAAATAATGAGAAAATGTGGAAAATGAGTGGAAAGAGGCATAAATGAGATTTCTTGGGGAAATTTTGTATCCATGAGATTCCTAATGATAAAAGGAATACCAATGAGGAAAATAAAAGAGAAATAAAGAGAAATCCTCAAAAAGAACTAATTTAATAAGAGATAAACAAGATAATGATGAATTATGTGAAGTAATGCATTTAGATGCATCTAAGTGGATAATAAGTATCCAATAAAAAGAATTTCAAAATCATGGAGTGTCTTGGGATCCAAGGAGTCCCAATAAAGAGGAAAGAAAGATAGAATACTAAAAAGGCAAAATAAGAGGATAATGTGATACATTATTAATAAATTTTGTGAAAAGGAAAGTATTTTCTTTTAAGAGAAAAACATGTTTTCGTGACAAATAATTAAAAGGCAAGTATAAACGAGGATAAGGGGGAAGAATTTCGTATTTCTAATTATCTAAGAAATATGGAATGGTAGAGAGAGAGAGAAAGAGAGAGGGAGAGAGAAGGTTCCTTCTCATTGAAGGAATCATATCCTAATTGGAAAGAGGCTTGGTGTCTTCGTGGGCAAGTATACAGGGAGTGTGGTTACCCTCCTATATAAAGGGAAGAGTCCATGGCTAAGCCAAGAGGCGGGTTCCACGCACCTCTCCTACCCTACTTCTTGTTCTTGCACGTATAAACCCCAACGAGGGTCTAAGCCTATCTATGGAGCATCCAAGGTTGGTTTGGTGGTCCTAGTGGAGACTCTAGGGTCCCACGACATCGAAAAGTCGCTTGGTGGCCATCTTTCCGCCCTAACCGATGCGGAGTTGCAGCCGCATGGCTGCCATGACGACCTGAGTTGCAGACCGGTAGCTCTCAAATGAGCCGCCTCTGCCGCGATCTGGGCGGCACCCCATCTGCGCCCAAGAGTGGCGGAGCTAATGGGGGAGTTTCCAGTAAGGAACGTGGTCCCTGGAGGGAGGGGCAGTCCGCGCAAAGCTGCAGGTCAGCGGCCGCGCGGGGTTTCCCTAGGAAGAAGACGACCTAAAGTCGACTGGATGAATTTACCCCTCACGTTACACTGGACCGGCCGGATAAGTGGAGGGTAATCATGACTTTTTGTCATGTTTCCAAGTTCAGCGAGCATGTTGCATGGAAGACGCCTACGTGGCGCGTTCTGATTGGCCCAAAAGTAAGTGATTTTGCAAATTTCATAACTTAAGATTGGAAGCTCAGATTGAGACAAATCTTATATGAAAATTGATCCTCAGAACGAGGGAAATTCAATAAAAATAAGATTAGAGACTAATTCCTGTTGCAATTTGAAAAGTAGTGTAAGTTATTAACTTTAGTGTAATTAAAGATTAAGAAACCCTATTTTGGTATGATTACTGTGTTTAATAGGGTTTAATGGATCTTTAGAGTTGATATTAATCTGTTAAATGTAAAAAGGAACATTTAGTTCAAAAAGGAAGAACTTTGCACGTGATTAGTCTAATTTAGGGTTTATGTGCTTGAATATGCATGAAATTTGAAAAGGGTATAAAGTTATCATCTTTAATTATTCAATTAAGGAAAAACCCTTAGATTTGATGATAGATGGATAATGTAAGCTAATATTAACATGTTGTTAATGAAAGAGAAAATAGGATTTAAAAATATGATCTTTTTATATGTTTGGTTTAAATTAGGGTTTCGTGCATGGTTATGCATTAATGAGCTTAAAAACCCTAATTTTGATGAATATGTCTTTTAATTGGTTTAATTGTGTAAATCCATGAATAAAATAGAGATGTGATGATCCTAAGCCAATTTGAGCATGAAAGATGCTTAATGTGGATAATTTGAGTAATTAGGGTTTTTATGAGTGGATAAGTTGTTTTAGGGTTTGTTAACTTAAAAAGGATAAAGTTCGAGAAATTGATCTAAGAAACTCTAATGCATCCTAATGAGACTTAGAAACCTTAGAAAGGTGTCCCAAGTCAATAAGGATTTGTTTGGGATATGCTTGTGACATTTAGACATTATACATGTTTTCAGGATCAATGTTTGCTTGATTGATTGATTGGCTTGCTTGATTGGACATCTAGTTGGATTTGGATAAATTGTTGCTTGAGATCTCCAAGACAGGTATGTGGTTACTTATGAATAACCGCTTAGTGTTCCGATGGTTTCTCGGACGTTTAATCGCATTGAATGCAACTAAACTGTTTGGATGTTCATATTGCAAATATAAAGTGACTATGACTATCACTTAATGTATATGCCTATAAACTCAGATCCTGGTTCTCTCTGTGGCATAATAGCTAACCTAGTACATGGCTGCCTATGGGTAGGTCCATCAGGTTAGAGAAAGTCCTAGTACATGGCTACCTATTGGGTAGGTCCATCAGGTCTATGGATGACCTAGTACATGGCTACCTATTGGGTAGGTCCATCAGGTCTATGGTTGACTTAGTACATGGCTACCATGGAGGTAGGACCATCAAGTCATAATGAGTTAGGTATTGGGCTATCTTCGGATAGTGCCATGCGACTCAATTACCTAAAAGAGAGGTGATATTCATGTCCACTGCAGGGACATCCCAGAGTTTGAGAATAAGTATGGATTGAGTTGTATGGCTTAAAATGTAATCTTGATTGTTAAATGATTAATTGAATGATTACATGGTTATCATAATTGCAAGTTTATTGTTTCCCCCACATACCAGCTTCGGTTGACCGACGTTTTGTTTGTCGGCGTTTTAGGTACAATGAAAAGAACAAACAGTAAAATGACACCTTGTGAATTCAAGAATTAAAGAACAAGGAGGAACTATTTAGAATAGTTCAGTTGAGGTTAGAAGTTCAGTTTGTTCCAATCTCTTCAAAGGTATGCAAAGAAAAATTTTATTACCATTTTCAGTATAGTCTGTTAGAATGTAATAATTGTTTATGGTTATATGTCGAACCTTTGATCCAGGATTAATGGGTGCGGCTTCAACCTCTTGGTCTCCCTTAATTGGGGGTTATCGGGAGGTGGGGTCGTAACACCTTTCCAAGGTGAGACCTTGAGATACACTTTGTGTCCCACCTGGAACTCTAAAGGTCGTCGGCGATTGTCTGCATAATTGTTGTTGTATCACTCTAATCTTTTCTGTTGTCTGTTGTACTAACTCAGGACCGAAAAGTTGATACTAGCCAGACTCATACCAGCATAAAGGGGATCTGCACTTCCTTCCATATAGAGCGTCATAAGGAGCCATGTCAATGCTCCGCTGATAACTATTGTTATAAGCAAACTCTATCAGATTGAGATGCATGTCCCAACTGCCTAGGAACTACAAAACACAAGCTCGGAGAAGATCTTCCAAAGTCTGAATACTCCTTTCAGATTATCCATCCGTCTGTGGGTGGAAAGCGGTACTGAACCTCAACTGCGTTCCCAACACTTTGTGCAACTGTTCCCAGAAACGACTTGTGAACTGAGGACCTCTGTCAGAGACTATCGTTGCTGGTACACCATGCAAACACACTATCTCGTCTACATACACCTGAGCAAGCTTCTCTGCTGTATACGTTGTTTTTACTGGTATGAAATGAGTAGATTTTGTCAACCTGTCCACTATTACCCAAATGGAATCATGATTCCTAGCTGTATTTGGTAGACCAACTACGACGTCCATGGTTATATGATCATATTTCCATTGTGGTATCGGCATGGGTTGCAACGTACTTGCCGGCTTCTGATGCTCAGCTTTAACTTGCTGACATACTACACACTTAGCCACTAACTCAGCTACATCCTTCTTCAAGCCAAACCACCAATATAGGTTCTTCAAATTATGATACATCTTGGTGACTCCTAGATGCATAGCATACATTGATGTGTGTTCTTCCTCGAGCGCTAGCTTTCTTAGATTATCACCGTCGGGGACCACCATTCTACCATGAAAGCAAACTAGTCCATCCTCGGACTCATGGAACCCATCACGCTTTTCACTGCCAAGCTCTGACCTGATCAACTACACTGTATCATCTGCCCACTGTGCGTCTTTGATCTGTTGTCTTAGTGTAGGCTTGACTTGCATATGTGCCAATAGTCCTTCCAACAAGGAAACTTCCAACTGCACATTCATCTGCCACAAAGAGACAAACATATCTCACCTATGACATACCAAGGAGCTCATCTATGCCTTCTTCGGGGAGAGAGAAGAAGACTTTCTGCTAAGCGCATCGACTACCACATTTGCCTTACCAGAATGATACTCAATGGTGCAATCATAATCATTGATTAGCTCCATCCAACGATGTTGTCGCATGTTCATCTCACTCTGCGAAAAGATATACTTCAAGTTCTTATGATCTGTAAAGATCTGACACACTTCCCCATAAAGATAGTGTCTCCAAATCTTTAATGCATGGACCACCGCTACCAACTCTAAATCATGTTCCTGGTACCAGATTGATCTCAAAATCAATCTCTCGAGGTGGGGGAACACTGGGAAACTCATCAGGAAATACATCTACAAACTCTCGGACAACCATCACCTCCTCAAGGCTAAGACCTTTTGCCTTGGTATCCACAATGTGAGCTAAGAAAGCCGTACAACCTTGCCGCAACAACTTTTCTGCCACCATCGCTGACACTAGACATGTCAGAAGAATCTTCCTATCTCCTTAGAAGATCCACTTCTTTCCGTTGTCATCAAACGTTGCCTGCTTGGAACCACAGTCCAACACAACCTTATACTTCTCTAAGGTATCCATCCCAAGGATCACATCGAATCCATGCATATCAAGTGGTATAAGATCCACTTGTACACTGTGTCCAAAAAAAAAGACACAAGATGGACACTCCTCTCGAAGCATCGAGGAACCATCAAGAGGGGTTTCTAACAACCGGCTATCTTTCGTACAACTAACAGGTAAAGGGAAGCTATCAAGAAGGCTATGTGTGATAAAAGCGTGTGTAGCACCCATGTCAACGAAAACAGATATAAAGTAAGAAGAAGACAAATCAGAATGAAATAACTCCATCTGACCTTTCACCACTCATGGGTTGACTATCACCTCCGGCTGACTCATAGCATAGAATTGAGTTGTTGCTTGTTGTCCACGTCCTCTGCTTCCTTGAGCAAATGATCCCACTTGTGATGCTTGACCACGTCCTCACCCTCTGCTAGCACTGGGTTACTGTCTCTCTGACCCTTGTTGATTTTTTCTCAGCTGTTGTGTTACTTCAACATCTCTATTTGGGAAATTTGACCTTAGGTGCCCAGTCTGTGGCCTAGATGGCTCTGTCACTGCCACAGAAGTTGTACTATGTGCCTTCGACGGTGAATAAACATGACCTCTTCTCTTACTCAGAGACCACTGTGACGGTGCACGAGAACCTCTCATCATGGAAGGTGATGAAAACCTTGACTTCTTGAAGCCACCAGATCTTGGTCCCTGGAACTGAGCAGGACTTTTCTTGGTCATGGACTCTCTTTTCTCCCTAATAGATCATTCAATCCTACAGATGGACTCCACAAATGTGGCAAACTGCTCCCGATTCTCTAAAGCAGCAGCAGGTGTCAACAACTCAGCACTCAAACTTTTCTCAAACTGCTTGATCCGCTCATCATCTGTTGTCGCCATGTGAGGAAAAAACCTCATCAAGTCCATGAACTTGGCTTCATACTCAGTGATGCTCATTGTTCCTTGGCGTAGATGCTCAAACTGATTGATATTCTCATCCAGATATGTCTTCGGAAAGTATCTGTTGATGAACTCTCACCGGAAGATCTCCTCATCGGGTCGCTTCTCCTCCTCGATGGCCCACCAGTGGCCAGCATTGCCCTTCAGAAGGTAGAGAGCGTGCTTGAATTTGTCTGCTTTGGGGATGTCAAGGATCCAGAAGGCCTTCTCAAGACCTGTCAGCCACAGATCAGCATCCGCTGGATCAGCCATTCCAGCATAATCTGAAGCTCCGACTCGGCGAAGCTGCTCAAAGGTCTTCCCAATACCCAATGTTTCACCATGGGGAGCATGTGCTCTTGGATGAGGCATTGGCACTCATTCTACCATGTGATTCATCGTAGCCATCAACTGCCCCATAAGTTATTGGTAGGCAAGATTTTCAAGAATGGTTGGGTCAAGTTGGGGCACCTCAGACACCCGATCTCAATGTGCCTGCCCTCTTGCTCCATCAACTGATGCAACATCGTGTTGGGTTTTAGGGGAGGCAGAGAAGGCAGCGGAAACAAAAAAATTTCTCCTCCCCAAACCCAGAACAAGGAAATGCGTCAACATCTATACAATAGGAAAGGATGGTTTGTGGAATCATACCTTGTCCCGAGGCTTGCTCGGTGACAATACCTCACGGCTTGCACGGTCTTCACCTCCAGTCTTGAACGGTGTCTGTGCAGCTCCTGGTCGCACCGGGACTGACGACTCCTGGTCTCACCGGGACTGTCGGGATTGACAGTTGTCCTTCGAGCGGAAGAAATCTCCCGCCTCTGAAGTAGTCCACACGGACCACCTGGAACTCCAATCTCCTTGTCCCACAAGGAATTGGAAGGATTTGCACCCTCCTGTCGGCTTACTAGTCACCGACACACTCTCCTGCCACCAGTCGCTTTCTGCAGTTGTCTTTCCCTTGCTGTGCCTCCCTTGTCAGGTAGCACTTGCTCGAGCTCTCTCTTGGTTTCCAAAACCAGAGAGAACGACAAATTTACAGAGCAACTCATTGCACTGTGTTGTTCTTTGAGAAGCCCCCAATACCCCTACATAAATAGGAGGGTCATGGGACAGGGTTCTCCATCTCGGGCAATGCGGGACTAAAGCAGGAGTAGAAGGGTTCGGGATTTTCCACAAAAACAAACAACTGTGCAACCTGAACCGATCATTTCATTACTGAAACGGTCAGTTGGGGACCTGAGTCGGTCGGTTGACACCTCAACCGATCGGTTGGGACCCATGAAACGGTCAGTTCACTTCTGAACCGGTCGGTTCATGGTCCTGGTCAGTTCCCGGTTGACTTTTCATCTTTTGTTTCTAATTGGTATCAAATACCAATCCTTGTTCCAATCCAATTGGGCAAGTGAAACAAAAGGAAATTTCTCACCAATCCTACTTTCCCAACTTGCTCAGTTGCATCAGTTGAACCGATCGTTTCAACACTTGAAGCGATTGTTTCACCCTGTCCATGAGCCGATCGACTCACCACTTGATCTGATCGGTTCACCAAGCTCAGCCGATCGGTTCATCATATGAGCCGATCGGTTGGGAGTGCAGATTGTGCATAATCAGTCAATTGCAGTTTCAATCAATCTGATACTCCAATCAATGTGTCCAACACCTTGAACATTATGACATTGAGCTATCAATTAATTGAGTGTTTAATTGAACTTCTAAACTCCTTTAGTAATCAATCTAAACATTGTTTGTGGACAAAACTCCTCTTCCAGGTTAAATCCTATGTGTGTGACCCTGCAGGTCCTTTTCACGTTGGCAGTGAAAGTCCATAATACTTATGACTTCACAAGCAAAGAGAGGTTCTTAGTCACACATCAGTGCTACCCAAGTGAAATAGAAAGTTGGAGAACAACTTTCAATCCTACAATACGTGAATGGTGTTGCAGTGAATATATAATTCCTTTGTCACTGATATCCCGAATGAACTCGAGGCATGGAACGGTCATCCTGTCAACGTTCATTCACTTTCTTGATATCAGAGTAGATTGGAAGAGATATGTATGACATCAATATCACATACTGATTCACACATGTGTGCATGCCTTTATCAATCATACTCATCAAGTGGCCATGGATATCAAACTCCCTCAGGAGGGACAAATCAAATATCTATCACTCACCACTCAAAAGCCCCATGTGTCAAATCCACCCAATCATCACCTTTATAACAACCCATGTTTTAGGACTGCGTTTGATGATGTCAAAGTGTGCCCAACGACATGTGTTGAGTGTAGTAATTTCAGGTCAAAGAATCACACTCACCACCATCACTGTGAGTACTGACTGTGACTACCATGTCATGGTTCCATGTGTCAAACTCACGGTGGGTCTGTCCGGTACACTTGTTCTCTAACAAGTACCTATGTGTTTGGTTTGATATCTCTATATCATGACTAATGAGATTCTGTCATCAATCAACACCACAATCTAGTCGTGTGTGTCATTGCTGTCTATCTACCTTCCACAATGACATCCGACTAGGGACATAACAAGAATGTACAAACTCTTAGCATCCGTATGATCTCATCGTTCAGGTCCTTAACCTGAAAGCATACGTCATTGAGTACTGTCATTCTCTAGACATTCAATCTGTTCTATCACTATCTCATATGACTGAACCAGAAAGAATTGGAAGCTTGCCTTTGATGTTTATCAAATCAATCTTAATGTATCCCACCAATCATCCCATGATTGGCTCTCAGGGCATACATACCAACAGACTCCCACTTGCACTGTGCGCCAATCACCCTTGAATCATATTCATAGTGATCTTCAAACATGTCCCACATGTTACTGTGCTCTAGTGCGATCATAGTGAGTAATGGCAACACCTTACCAAAGTCAGTATAAATTGCATGTCTCTCATCTCTTCATTGTACATCACACGTATGAGATGGAGTTGCCGTAATATGCGATATAGTATTCCTTTGCTAACCTTTAGCCACATTGCATGATCAAGGATTCCATACTTGTCATCAATGACTGAAATATCTATAAGTTCACATCATGAACTTTCAGATCCATATAGTATCCACTGTTGTTCTCTAACGCATAGATACTCAACATTTCCTTTTAAATGGTTTTATTGGAACACTTCCAATTATCAACAAACTTTCACTTTTATATATCCTATATATATTTTGCGATTAATTTTCTGTCCTTTCGGAAGTTTGCATCAATGTAACTCTTTACATTGAACTCTTCCTTATCTCCATAGAACTAGCACTTCTCAAGTACTTATCAAGTTCTCATGGTATTCCAGTAACCTTTACTGGAAGTAGAAAGACATCCACTCGTCATGTCTCACATACGAGTTATCAGGATGAGCACATCATATTGCCATGTCCTACATACAATATGATGAATGCATTTTGTTCTTGCCATGTCGATACATGCAAGATAATGGGATGATTACATACATGATAGATCCACATCTATTCTTAGTGTTCCCATTATTCATAAGAATTGGACACTTGGCCTTGGGATACTAACTCCATGTAACATGGACATGTTTTCTCCCACTGAATATGTGCATACTAAACCCTTCAGTACAGATTGCCAATGTATGCTTTCTCTTTTCAGGTCAAGAGGTTTTTCGAGAACTATCTCTATAGATCTCTATTCCTATCACATAGGAAACATCTCTATCTTCCTTAAAGCAAATTTCCACTTTTGGATTTCCATTCTAGAACATTTCCATTTCACATCAACATGTGGAATGTGAACACGCTCCCACTAAATCACAGATCCCTTCTTTATCTTTGACATATCAGTCAAATCCTTTGACTATATCATCAAAGTAAAGATCCAATTATGAGTTGCTTGTACTCAATCAATCACATTGATTAGTCCATTGTAACTTATAGACTTCATTTGCATTAGTGGATTCATAAACCTTATAGGTTGTGTCACGTACACATCCTTATTTTATTCCTCATAGGAATGCAGTTTTAGTATCCATATGCCAAATGTCTTAGTCATTAAGTTACAATCAACAAGCATCATCCTTCTCAAAATGTTATCCATGTGTCTTAACACTTAAGATTCATTTGCACTTATGTATTTCATCCAATGAGTGATACCATCAAGGTCATACCTTATGGTTCACATGGATGTCATTTAGGATGTAATGTTCGTAAACCATAACTCAAAATTCAGTTCCTAATATTCATCTAGATAGTTGACTCATCACATGAACAACTCATCACATAGATAAATGAGGTGTATCCGTCAAGGATATAAGAACTTACAACTTCTTGTGATTCTTAATGTCCTTTATTAGTGTGGGGTATTCTTTTATTAAGAATAATTCAATTATTTGATAATCATTCTCTAACTCCTTAGAGTATGATTCCTTCTTGATTTAGACATCACCATGCCTTAATCATGAGTTCACTATGATACACTATCATAATCACTCATAAGGATCTCAAACATTTGATCCAAGTATTTCATTCATTGATCTCATCAAGAATTAACACTTTACCAAATTTGCACTTCATCTATGATAATCTTGAACACTTCAAGATATTCATATTGGTATTTCTGTAAACACCATTTGAAGTATTAGCATTTGTTCCAATAGGTATGTAAATACATCACATGTATCATACCTAATAGGATAATCATTCTCCCACTACCTTTAGTGAAGATTGATTAATCATGTCTAAGATATTCATGTCTCTTACTGGTTCTCTAACCAAAAGAATCTAGATTTATCCATCACATGGAAACTAGAAATGAATTTCTCATGATTGATGCTAATTTGATTGTTTGAGTTATCTATAACCTTTAGGTATCATTTTATCTTATGCATATCAAATACCACAAGATAAATAAGGCATTTCCACAAAGATCATATCTTTATAAATTGAAACATCTCTTTATTGATTGTCATCATTGTCATACAATATGGAAAAATAAAGTGTTTCTATCTATTGGAAAATATGAAATAGCAGTTCCTAACTGTATTACATACCTTTTAGGCTAAAAATAAACTAAAGTACTCCTATCTATGGCAGCAACACTTGCCCCATTTATTGAGTGCTTTACACTTTACATCTTGGTATCATATACCTCAAAAAGTGTTACAAGTTTATTTTCATGACACCTTTAAGTAGAGACGTATGTCGCCTCCTTCTTATTTTGTTCTTCCAGATAGAGAGGACAATTCCTTTTCCAATGTCCTGGCTTTTGACAATGGTGGCAATTGCCTTTCTTGGTCACACCTCCCTTGGCCTTGAGAGCTGAAGACGACTTGGGCTCTTGGCTAGCATCAGAACCTTTCTTAGCTTTGCCCTTGCCCTTGCGCTTGGACTTGCCTTTCTTGCTCGTGATCACCATCACAGACTTAGTCTTGTCCTTCTTCATCTGTGTCTTGGCTGTCCTCAACATGCCCAACAACTCTGACAGTGGCCTATCAAAGTTGTTCATGTTGTAGTTCATCACAAACTGACTGTAGGATTCTGGCAACGATTGTAGTATCACGTCAGTAGCCAACTCTTGGCTCAGTGGAAATCCCAGTCTTGTCAGGTTCTCCACATACCCAATCATCTTGAGTGTGTGAGGACCAACTGGATCTCCTTCTGTCATGACACACTTGAATAGTGCCCTTGAGACATCGTATCTCTCTTGACGTGCTTGATCTTCATACATGTTCCTGAGATGCTGAATCATCTCAATGACACCCATGTTCTCATGTTGTCTCTATAACTCATGGTTCATAGAGCACAACATCAAGCACTTTGCATCAATGACATCATCAGAATGCTTCTTGTAAGCATCCCTTTCTGTCTTTGGTGCATTAGGAGCGGGTTCCTCTGGAATTGGAGTATCTAGGACATAGAGCTTTCACTCTTGAATGAGAACAATTCTCAATGTCCTATACCAGTCGTAGAAGTTTGTCCCATTTAGCCTGTCCTTTTCAAGGACCGATAGCAAAGAAAAGTGATTGTTGTTTGTTGTCATGTGTGCTACAAAAGGAAATATGCAATTTTAGTCCAAAAACTCATTTTTGACTTATTTGATTGATTTGAAAAGTTGACGATATAATTAGGCCTTTAATTAATTATCGCTCCCACTATTTTATTTCAAATTGATAGCCCTCACCATCAATTCGGAAGATTGCAGTGTCCAACCTTCTAGTGGGCAAGATCCTGAAATCCTCTAAGTCATGGACCAGCTTGGGCTGTCACCCACAACATAGATCTCTCAGGTAGGAAACTCTTGCCAATTGCATCATATGCAACTCTTGATAAGATGTCATATGCAACTCCTTGCCATGATCATCTCCATGCCTCAAGGTGTTAGATCCTATCTAGGTCACCTTGTTAAGTCTGACCCAAAGCCAACACGATGAATATGCACCCTGCTTGGGCAGACCCACATATCCATCCTTCACGCTTCCACGAGATAGATGGTGCACCACGCTTGGGCGTGCCCACACTTGGTCGATCAATCTTTTCACATGTGTCGCATTTGGAAGGCATCTAAAACATTAATATTTATTGAGGGATTTGGTTTTATATACATATACATATCCAATCACCACAATACATAGTATGTATCATATACATGCTATATCCCACAGAAAACATGCAAAATGATAAAAGCGATGATTATGGCCATCCTAATGTGATTCCTCGAGCCAAGAGGAATCACGATCATCTAGGTCTACATCACATGCAACTTGTACAAGATGAACATTGTGCTTTGCCTTTCTGGGTTTGATCAACTCATCACATGAATGATTGGCTCGCCATCAGGTCGGTTGACTGGGTGCCACCAGCCGATCAGTTGGCTCCTCCAATCGATCGGTTCACCTGGTTATCGTGCATCTCATCATGGCCGCCACCCGCTCGTCTCGCTCCTCGAACCGGTTATCAACCGATCGGCTCACTCCTTGAACCGATCATCTCAAACGTCAATCGATCGGTTCACACCTTGAACCGATCGTCTCAGCTGTCATTAGGATGTCCTCCATTCTTTGACATAACAGGAAATAAAATTCTATCCTATTTTACATTGTAAAAAGAGAAACCTCGAGTTACATTCGAGGGGAGCAAAGGTAGGAAAGAAATCTCGAATTATTTTGAGTTACATCAGGAATAGGAGAAGGAAGATCGGTGCGCAGACTGAGATGCAAGCAACCACATACAACCATACACAGATAGGGTTTATTGGCCAAAACCACGCTATACATCCACCACAAAACTCATTTAAGGGTGGCGCGTATCGAGTACATTAATAATACATATCATATATGTAAATTGGGATTTGTGGATTTAGGATTGGACATGCATAAAGCCAACATTATTCACATCGTATGCAATAAATAAAGGTGACAAACCAAAATCAATCATATCGATAATCCTAAAGTATAGAGCAGTTGATGTGGCTATGATACCACTATTGGGTTTTAGGGGAGGCAGAGAAGGCAGTAGAAACAAAAAAATTTCTCCTCCCCAAACCTAGAACAAGGAAACGTGTCAACGTCTATACAATAGGAAAGGATCGTTTGTGGAATCATACCTTGTCCCGAGGCTTGCTCGGCGACAATACCTCGCGGCTTGCGCGGTCTTCACCTCAAGCTCCTAGTCGCACCGGGACTGACGACTCCTGGTCTCACTGGGACTGTCGAGATTGACAGTTGTCCTCTGAGCGGCAGAAATCTCCCGCCTCTGAAGTAGTCCACATGGACCCCCTAGAAATCCAATCTCCTTGTCCCACACGGAATTGGAAGGAGTCGCACCCTCCTCGCGTACTAGTCACCGACACACTCTCCTGCCACCAGTCGCTTTCTGCAGTTGTCTTTCCCGTGCTGTGCCTCCCTTGTCGGGTAGCACTTGCTCGGGCTCTCTCTCGGTTGCCAAAACCAGAGAGAATGACAACTTTACAGAGAAACTGGTTGCACTGTGTTGTTCTTTGAGAAGCCCCCAATACCCATATATATAGGAGGGTCATGGGACAGGGTTCTCCATCCCGGGCAATGCAGGACTAAAGTAGGAGTAGAAGGGTTCGAGATTTTCCACAAAAACAACCAACTTCGCAACCTGAACCGATCGTTTCATTACTGAAACGGTCGATTGGGGACCTGAGCCGCTCAGTTGACACCTCAACCGATCGGTTGGGACCCATGAAACGGTCGGTTCACTTCTGAAACGGTCAGTTCGTGGTTCTGGTCAGTTCCCGATTGACTTTTTATCTTTTGTTTCTAATTGGTATCAAATACCAATCCTTGTTCCAATCAAATTGGGCAAGTGAAACGAAAGGAAATTTCTCACCAATCCTACTTTCCCAACTTGCTTGGTTGCATCAGTTGAACCGATCGTTTCAACACTTGAAGCGATTGTTTCACCCTGTCCATGAGTCGATCGACTCACCACTTGAGCCGATCGGTTCACCAAGCTCAGCCGATCGGTTCATCATATGATTCGATCAGTTGGGAGTGTAGATTGTGCAGAATCAGTCAATTGCAGTTTCAATCAATCTAATACTCCAATCAATGTGTCCAACACCTTGAACATTATGACATTGAGCTATCAATCAATTGAGTGTTTAATTGAACTACTAAACTCCTTTAGTAATCAATCTAAACTTTGTTTGTGGACAAAACTCCTCTTCCAGGTTAAATCCTATGTGTGTGACCCTACAGGTCCTTTTCACATTGGCAGTGAAAATCCATAACACTTATGACTTCACAAGCAAAGAGTGGTGCCTAGTCACACATCAGTGCTACCCAAGTGAAATAGAAAGTTGGAGAACAACTTTCAATCCTACAAGCCGTGAATGGTGTTACAGTGAATGTATAATTCCTTTGTCACTGATATCCCGAATGAACTCGAGGTATGGAGCAGTCATCCTGTCAACGTTCATTCACTTTCTTGATCTCAGAGTAGATTGGAAGAGATATGTATGACATCAATATCACATACTGATTCACACATGCATGCACACCTTTCTCAATCCTACTCATCAAGTGGTCATGGATATCAAACTCCCTCAGGAGGGACAAATCCCATATCTATCACGCACCCCTCAAAAGCTCCATGTGTCAAAGCCACCCAATCATCACCTTTAAACAACCCATGTTTCATGACTGCATTTGATGATGTCAAATTGTGCCCAACGACATTTGTTGAGTGTAGTGATTTTAGGTCAAAGAATCACACTCACCACCATCACTGTGAGTACTGACTGTGACTACCATGTCATGGTTCCATGTGTCAAACTCACGGTGGGTCTGTCTGGTACACTTGTTCTCTAACAAGTACCTATGTGTTTGGTTTGATATCTCTATATCATGACTAATGAGATTCTGTCATCAACCAACACCACAATCTAGTCGTGTGTGTCATTGCTGTCTATCTACCTTCCACAATGACATCCGACTAGGGACATAACAAGAATGTACAAACTCTTAGCATATGTATGATCTCATCATTCAGGTCCTTAACCTGAAAGCATACGTCATTGAGTATTGTCATTCTCTAGACATTCAATCTGTTCTATCACTATCTCATATGATTGAACTAGAAAGAATTGGAAGCTTGCCTTTGATGTTTATCAAATCAATCTTAATGTATCCCACCAATCATCCCATGATTGGCTCTCAGGGCATACATACCAACACATCGCTGCTCTCGGCAGCATGTTCTTCATAGTTTCCAGACATCTTTAAGCTTTATCTTCCGTTGAGGGCAGAAGGTTATTGTAAGAAAATCTGGATAACTCATAAGAACAGACGAAAACCTACTCCTAGATCCATGTAGACTCAGCGAACCTAGAGCTCTGATACCAAACCAACTGTGACACCCCGCCATCACACAGACAGCGAGATAACACGTGAAAATGTACGGAACCATATATTACTGAAAACACGGGTTAATTAAAACCGATTGCGGAAAGCATACATGAGAGAACTTTTGCAACCAGATCCTGCAGAGGAGCATGTTATATAAACATTCACAAGCCATGTTATAGATCCACAACTTATAAGAACCAAATGTACTGTCAGCACTATAGTTCAACACCTATTTATACATACATAACAGCCATGTACGGCCAGTAGTAGGGTATACAAAAATTACAACTCCTAAACGTCACGAAACGTCGTCAAAACACTTCCAAGGACCTGAGAGTACAGGGATGACTCTTGGACTCCACTACAAAACACCAAAATAGCATCAGGTCCATCTCTTGCCTTCTACTACTCTTCTTGCTGCTCGGTCGCAACCTCACGACCACCACCACGTATAGAACGATCACCTAAAAAGGGTGTAAACCAGTGGGATGAGACACACAATCCCAGTGAGAAACATAGATCCTCGCTGAAACTATAAAACCTCAAAAGGTTAAAGTGGATAACAACAGATAACTGATAAAGTGTATAACAAGAGCAACATACTGAGCAAATCTATCATTACCATCAAGCTCACCAAGTTATCCGGGAGGCATATAACCAAGTATTTCTTTATGGAACATGATTGACAAGATAAGCTTTATAAAACTTATCACAGAATATATGGATCATACACATATATGCAAGGTGTAACTAGATCAGCTATATAAGCAAGGCCTGAATCAATGTTCCATGTTTTGCTTTAAGCAAGATATACTATTCGGCTGGATTATGTTTTATTATGCCCTGAGGAAGTGAGCCTTCCCTGCTCAAGTCCAACCATTGGTTGCGAAGCCCAATCCGGTGCCATACAAGGTCTAAGGAGATCCAGACTCCATGACCTCACCTTCTCATGGTCAGTACACGAATCATCAAGTGAGACCGCAGTCTTATGCTTATAGGGCCTCAGCCTCTGGGTCAGCTCCGCAACCTACCCATATCTCTAGCTCACCTCATCATAGGTGCTAGTACATACATCCGAGCCATGAACGCATCATGCTCATCATCCCATATCCTGAGCCATGGGCCTATTCACCATGCTCCATATATCCCGAGTCTACAACTGCAGCTACACTCAACCCTCCTATTTTAGGCTAGGGGAAACCTCACATATTCAACAATATGTGCTCCAGGTAATCTCGTAGGATAAACCTGTTTCACCATCACCAAATATTGATGGTAATGGATCTATGGCCAGGGAAAACTACATGATATGTTCATCTATAATTGATTAGTATATTTTAAGCCAATTGTTGAGGCAAAACTAAGTATAACATAGCCTTATAGAATTACATCATTATTGCCATCAACATAATGTCCTGGGACCTCAATCCCTCATGATATCAACCACTGCCTCTCAAGGCATCACAACCATGCATCAGCATCCTAGGGACGCATCCCTTATCTCATCATCAGGGGATAACACCTCAACTAGGCACTCAACCTTATATCAGGTCCTCAGACCTATCATCTTGTTGCCACATGACCACATGGTGCTATTCCAGCACATACATCTCACAGCTCTAGTCAGGCTATGAATCCACATGAAATACCTGCATTGTTAGTATACACATTCATAGAGATGACTGAAGCCATCATGGATTAATAGAATGATCATGCTATCAAGTATAAAGAAGCATCCATGAGTACATCACACATAAGCTTTATCATTCATAGTATTATTATCAATCATGGGCATATATTATGCCTTATACTTGTGACCATATGCATGTGTCGCGTCATCATGTGAAGCAACATCATAAGCTTCCAAGCTTCCTGGTTCACAACCTATCATTTTAACTCATCATCATATTTGCAAGATTCAAGGTGATTACATCATATCACTTGTGTTATCATTATTAATAGAGAACTATCAACTATATATGTTCCGAGTTATCAGAACCCTCACCAAATCTCCTACAACCCTCACTATAAGTATGGCGAGCAGTGCCAACCCTCACCAAAGGGTGTACTGGCTAGGGTTCCAAACCCTAAGGCATATGTACCATCAAAATGGCCAACAACACATCATCCTATCATACACTAGGGTTAGGGTTTCTATCAACCAACCCTCTCAACAAGGAGCATGTCGAACAGGAGCATGGCGCCCAAGATGCCTTAATGTTCAAACATCACCCATATCATTCAAAAGACCCTTATGTAGGCCAAGGCACTCCATCGGCCAAGAGCATGGTGACCACTCAAGCACAACAACAGCCAACTCACAAAGGGTGTGTTGGGAAAACACAAACCCATGCTCGACATAAGGTTACCCATCCTACTCATATCATCCAAGGAAAGGGCTAGGGTGTCTCCCACCTAACAAGCAACACCTTAAGAAGACATGTCGTCCAACTAGGTCAAACACCTCATATCGGCCACCACTAAGGCGTAGTCTAGGGTTCTTATAAAACCATCATATTGGGCACCAAGCCACCAAGATCATCATAGCATATCGCCCAAGATCATCACAAGATGTGCCGTGCAGGGCACACATCAAGGTGTAACGCCCAAGCCCCAACTCCACAAAGAGTATCGGCCAGGCCCAACTAGGCATATCGGTCAAAGGAACAACACCACTAGGATACTCACTATGGTGCACCATTTAACCCATATCAAGCATCACCACAACTAAACCCTATCACCCAACACAAGGATAGCCTACTAGGCTCCATATCAGCCAAAGCATAATGGGCACCAAGCCAACTATCTCAACTCCATATTGGATCGGCCAAAGATCAACACAAGGTAGGGGTATCGAGCAACCTTACTTCAAGATGTATCATTCATAGCACAAGATATAAGGTGTATCGCCCAAATTCTACTCCAAGCTAGGAGGACCATATGCGCATCAAACCAACCATCTCAACTAGGTGTGTCGCCCAAGGGTACAACTCAAAACAAGGCTATCGGGCAGCACTATCCCAAGGTCATATCGTGCAAGACACAACCCAACAAGATCATCTTCAACCTCAAGCACAAGGGCACCAAACCCTAATTTATCAAGAAGGTCATCTCACCTCTCAACAACCAAGAGAGAGGGGTTCTGCACAACCTCTATCACAAATCAGGCAACCACAAGGAGCAACCTCAACATAGGTCATCATCTATTCAAAAGCTCACCTCTCAAATCCATGGTGAGAGGAGGGTGTTGCCCAAGCAACTAGAATGTAGACTCACCTCTCAACTAAAACGAGAGAGAGGGGTATTGCCTACATCACTAGAGCTCAAACTCACTTCTCTTGACCAAGGAGAGAAAGGGGTGTTTCTCAACAAGGAAACCCTAAACCATGGTTTAGCCAACTAGGTGTAAAGGCATATAAACCATCAACAACATCATGCTCATATATCTATAAGATCAACAACATATACTAGAGTAAGAAACATAACATGCAATGGTCGATCTCATCATATATGAAACATGCAACATGGAGAAGGTAGGATAGCTAGGGTTAGAAGTTATGTTACCCTCCTTAAGAAAACTCCTCAAGCTCCAAAGCTCCAAAGCTCCAAGCTTTAAACTCCTAACTCCAAGCACACCACTTTCAGCCACCTCAAGAAAAGGAACAAGAAGCATAACCACCATGGCTGAAGAGTAGGCAAGATGGAGAAGAAGATGCTAAGGAGAGAGGGAAGATGCTTACCAAAGAGCAAGACCCACCTAGGGTTCGGTCACCAAGCTAGGAATAAGAAGAAGAACTCTTTCAAGGGGATCGGCCACCAACCTTAGCTCCTCCAAGGGTATCGGCCACCAAGGTTGCAAGGGAGAGGTGTATCGTGCACATAAGGAAGAGAGTAGCAACAAAGAGCTAAAGGGTTCCTAAGGAAGAGAAAGGCAAGGCATATATAGATGGTTGTCAAGGTTAAACCAAGGCAAGGTGTCACTTTACCAAGGGATACTTGTCCACACATTTTACCACCTTGAAAAACTCATGCACTTGCCATGCCCCTACTCACCCAAGGTTCGGCCACATGTCCAAGCTAGGGTGACACAACCAAGGCAAGGAGGTCAACAAAGGTCAAAGGCCGACACGGTACTCCTCCATGGTTGACACACCCCCATGGGTGATACCCCATGGCCGACACAAAACATCCTTGCCTGATACAGGGCTCAACCAAGCAAAGCAAGGCCCAAAAGAGCTCAACCAAGCCCAAGACAACTCAAGGCATGAGCCTAAACCTTCCTCTCAACCCTAGAAGAAGCAAAGAGAGAGAAAGACATATCTCTAGGTGGCAAACTTGCTCTTCAACCCTAACTCAGGTTATTTTGCAAGTAGCCCTTCTAGCTCTCAACTAAGCACAAGCAAACCCTAATCATCACTAAAGATGATTAGCAAGAAACCAAGAACAAGGTTTAGGAAAAACAAATAGGGTAAGCCCAAAATGAAGGTTAGGGTCCTTACAAGCCATAAACCTCTATAAAGGGATTTCATCCCCGAAATCCGAAGAGAAAAATGAGGGATACTTCCACCTCATCTCTTCCTCAAGCTCCCACGTGGCTTCCTCAACACCACAGTGATGTCAAAGAACCTTCACAAGAACCAGGTCCTTCCACTTCAACTTCTTTATTCTTCTGTCAAGGATCGCCACCAGACCCTCCTCGTAGGTCACGTCTTCATCAAGCTCAACATCAACTGGTTGTATAACTGTCCCTGTGTCTGGATGACTTTTCTTCAGCATACTGACATGGAACACTGGATGCAACATGTGCAACTCTGGCGGTAGTTCTAACTTGTAAGCTACCTTGCCAACACGTGCTATTACTGGGTATGGCCCCATATACCTGGGTGCCAGTTTTCCTTTTCGTCCAAACCTCAGCATGCCTTTCCAAGGTGAGACCTTGAGATACACTTTGTCTCCCACCTAGAACTCTAAAGGTTGCCAGTGATTGTCTGCATAAGACTTCTGTCTTTCCTATGCCATTTTTAACTGTTGTTGTATCACTCTGATCTTTTATGTGGTCTGTTGTACTAACTCAGGACCCAAAAGCTGATACTCGCCAGCCTCATACCAGCATAAAGGGGATCTACACTTCCTTCCATATAGAGCCTCATAAGGAGCCATGTCAATGCTCCACTGATAACTATTGTTATAAGAAAACTCTATCAGACTGAGATGCATGTCCCAACTGCCTAGGAACTGCAAAACACAAGCTCGGAGAAGATCTTCCAAAGTCTGAATAGTCCTTTCAGACTGCCCATCCGTCTGTGGGTGGAAAGTGGTACTTAACCTCAACTACATTCCCAACGCTTTGTGCAACTATTCCCAGAAACAACTTATGAAGTGAGGACCTCTGTCAGAGACTATCATTTCTGGTACATCGTGCAAATGCACTATCTCATCTACATACACCTGAGCAAGCTTCTCTGCTGTATATGTTGTTTTTACTGGTATGAAATGAGCAGATTTTGTCAACCTGTCCACTATTACCCAAATGGAATCATGATTCCTAGATGTCTTTGGTAGACCAACTACGAAGTTCATGGTTATATGATCCCATTTCCATTGTGGTATCTGCATGGGTTGCAACGTACCTACTGGCTTCTGATGCTCAGCTTTAACTTGCTGACATCCTTCTTCAAGCCAGACCACCAATACAGGTTCTTCAAATTATGATACATCTTGGTGACTCCTGGATGCATAGCATACATTGATGTGTGTGCTTCCTCGAGCACTAGCTTTCTTAGATTATCACCGTCGGGGACCACCATTCTACCATGATAGCAAACTAGTCCATCCTCGGACTCATGGAACCCATCACGCTTTTTGCTGCCAAGCTCTGACCTGATCAACTGTGCTGTATCATTTGCCCATTGTGCGTCTTTGATCTGTTGTCTCATCGTAGGCTTGACTTGCATCTGTGCCAATAGTCCTACCAACAAGGAAACTTCCAACTGCACATTCATCTGCCACAAAGAGACAAACATATCTCGCCTATGACATACCAAGGAGCTCAACTATGCCTTCTTCGTGTAGAGAGAAGAAGACTTTCTGCTAAGCGCATCAGCTACTACATTTTCCTTACCAGGATGATACTCAATGGTGCAATCATAATCATTGATTAGCTCCATCCAATGACGTTGTCGCATGTTCATCTCACTCTGCGAAAAGATATACTTCAAGTTCTTATGATCTGTAAAGATCTGACACACTTCCCCATAAAGATAGTGTCTCCAAATCTTTAACGCATGGACCACCACTGCCAACTCAAAATCATGTGTTGGATAGTTCTCCTCATGTTTTTTAAGCTGTCATGAAGCAAAAGAAACCACATGATCTTCCTGCATCAGCACACAACCTAAGCCTTTCTTGGAAGCATCGCAAAAAATAACATAGCCCTTCCCAGGCTCTGGCAACACTAGCAATGGAGCACTAGTCAACTTCTCCTTCAAACTTTGGAAAGCCTGCTGACAACGATCATCCCAGACAAAAGGTACATCCTTCCTAGTCAGCTTTTTCATCGGCAACATGATTGCACTAAAGTCCTTGATAAACCTCCGGTAGTATCTGGCCAAACCCAGAAAACTACGAACTTCCGTTGGTGTCTTTGGTTGCTTCCAATCTGCCACTAACTCCACCTTCTTAGGGTCCACTCTGACTCATTCTGTAGATATCACATGACCTAAGAAAGTCACTTCCTTCAACCAGAACTCACATTTGCTGAACTTGGCATACAGCTGATGTTGGCAAAGAAGAGTCAATGCTTGTCGAAGATGTCGCTCATGCTCTTACCTATCCCGACTATAGATCAAAATGTCATCTATAAATACTACAACAAACTGATCTAGGGATGGATGGAACACTCGGTTCATTAGGTCCATGAAAGAAGCAGGTGCATTGGTTAGCCCAAACGGCATAACCACAAACTCAAAGTGACCATACCTCATCCTAAACGCTGACTTTGGTATGTCATCTGCCTTAATCCTCAACTGATGATATCCAGACCGTAGATCGATCTTTGAGAACATTGTAGCACCATGCAACTGATCAAACAAATCATCTATCCTCGGCAACGGGTACTTATTCTTGATTGTGAGTTTGTTCAACTGCTGGTAATCTATACATAGTCGCATCGACCTGTCCTTCTTCTTAACGAACAACACTGGAGCACCCCAAGGCGACGTGCTCGGTCGGATGAAACCTTTCTCCAACAACTCCTATAACTGCTTCTTCAACTCTGCCATCTCTACTGGAGCCATCCTATATGGTGTCTGTGCAACTGGTTGTGTTCCTAGTACCAGATTGATCTCAAAATCAATCTCTCGAGGTGGGGGAACACTGGGAAACTCATCAGGAAACACATCCGCAAACTCTCTAACAACTGTCACCTCCTCAAGGCTAGGACCTTTCACCTTGGTATCCACAACATGAGCTAAGAAAGCCTTACAACCTTGCCGCAGCAACTTTTCTGCCACCATCGCTGACACTAGACATGTCGGAAGAATCTTCCTATCTCCTTGGAAGATCCACTTCTTTCCATTGTCATCAAATGCCGCCTGCTTGGAACCACAGTCCAACACAACCTTATACTTCTCTAAGGTATCCATCCCAAGGATCACATCGAATCCATGCATATAAAGTGGTATAAGATCCACTTGTATACCGTGTCTCGAAAAAAATAAGACACAAGATGGACACTCCTCTCGAAGCATCGAGGAACTATCAAGAGGGGTTTCTAACAACAAGCTATCTTTCTTATAACTAATAGGTAAAGGGAAGCTATCAAGCAGGCTATGTGCGATAAAAGAGTGTGTAGCACCCGGGTCAACCAAAACAGATATAAAGCAAGAAGAAGACAAATCATAATGAAATAACTCCATCTGACCTATCACCACTCGCGGGTTGACTATCGCCTCCGGCTGACTCATAGCATAGAATCGAGCCGTTGCTTGTTGTCCACATCCTCTGCTTCCTTGATCAGACGATCCCGCTTGCGACGCTTGATCACGTCCTCACCCTCTGCTAGCACTGGGCTACTGTCTGTCTGACCCTTGTTGATTTTGTCTCAGCTGTTGTGTTACTTCAAGATCTCTCTTTGGGCAATTTGACCTTAGGTGCCCAGTCTGTCCACAGTGGTAACATGACCTGCCTTCTGTCTCCGTCCTAGATGGCCCTGTCACTACCACAAAAGTTGTACTATGCACCTTCGACGGTGAAGAAACATGACCTCTTCCCTTACTCGGAGACCACTGTGACGGTGCACGAGAACCTCTTTATAAATGAGCTTATCTTTAGAATCTATCAACTAATGGGGCTATTTCTTTGATTGGAGGTCGGTTGGGATGACCTAGAAGTGTCCATAAACTGACATTTAATATTCGATAAGCCTCTATGAGCTATCCTCTTGCATGGCCATGAAACCCTAGGCTAAGGACACATGGAAAGCTCCATGGACACCTCGTTCTTGACTTCTTTCTTATCCATAAAGGTTTGCATGTCCATAGGCACCCTTAGCATTGGACACATAGAAAGTAACTTGACACCTCATGCTTGACTTCTTCCTTATCCATAAAGGCTTGCAGGTCCATGGACACCCTTATACATGACACATGGAAAGTCTCATAGACACCTCATACCTGACCTCTTTCTATATAAAGTCATATCTACCCCTTCCCACCTCCCAATTTGAAAACTCTTGCTCTCTTTTCTTTCCTCTATCTTAGAGAATCATTTCTTCTATGTTTGGCCATGAAGTTGTTGTCCCAAGGTAAAAGAGGGTGCCTACCTTGGTGAAGAAGGATCCTAGGGTTCCAAATTTCTCTATTTAGGATTTCTTAAGATCCTCCTTGGTGATTTTGACTAAAACTAGTAAGTATCCTACTTTCCTTCCCTATTTTCATGTTGTTAGTCTTCCTTTCACTTTCTTCCAGGTCAGAACCATGGCCTTCCATGGTGAAACCCCACCTAGAATCCATAACACCTCATCTCCATGTTCTTTTGTTAGGGTTTTTCAGCTCTAAAGTGGAGAAGGTGATTTTTGCTCAAGTTAGGAGCTTTGTTGGTGAAACCAGTCTCTCTAAGCTTGGGAACCTTACTTATTAGACCTGTCCACCTTCCCTAGAGGTTCTTTGGAGGCCCAGGCTTGGATCTAGGACTGACTTGGACTGTTTAGACTCTGAAGTTGAGGTATGATGTATCCCCTATTCTTCTATGTTGAGCAATTCATCAATGCTTATCCATTCTCTTGGTCCTATGGACAATAGCCTATACACATTGCTCTTATTTAGTATACACATACCAACTTTTTGCTGATGTCATCTATCTTCTCTTCTTTTGTGGGGGTATTCTTCCAACCCCAGGTTAGATCAAAGAGAGGTGAAATTCGACATCAACCTTGGTAGGTGATCTTTTGGGAGACTTGAAGAGGTGGTTAGATGACCCTCGGCTTGATCTTTGGCTTATATGTTTAGTTTTCCTTTTTGGACACCCATGTGTGGTGAAGAGATGTACAATGTTATCAAGCTTTGTAATATCTAGATATCTTTTCTACTGCTATTTATCATGTTATAATACATACATGTTGAATGAATTGGTTATCATCACTTTGGCAAAATATTTTATGTGGTGCTTGGTTCAAGGGATGTTGCCTGTTTATTTCTAGTAGGGAGTGGTCCCCTATGGGATCCCACTCTTTACATCATCATAATGTGTACATGGGGTGCATACAAAAGTGCACATATATGGTAACAAAATATATTCTTAACCATCAACTAGATGCACATATAAACTGATATTTTCATTAAGATAATCTAACACATGTTTGTTAAACTACCTTGGGTGTAATCACCTTTCTCTATCCATCATTGGTCCTAGGTGAACTACCCCTTGGTAGGTCTAACCCTAGTTTCACATTGTTAGAGTTTACTTTATGTGATACTCATAGTGGCTTTATAGTTTTCATAAAATAAATAAACATCCAACAATTATCATTCATTCAATCTTCGAGAAAACTATATAAACTTCTATAGTCGATAATATGGGTATTCATAAGTGTAACCATGTACCCTATTGAAGAACCATGCATTACAATCTTCAAATATGTACATGCAATCCAATCATCCAAAGCCAATTAAGAAATCCATAACCAATCAACATTATTTGCATGTATTTAAACCCTAAAGTGTCATCATGTGTTTGAGTCATTCTAATTAGACCTAACATGGCTAGGGTCAGGCTTAAATTGGGTTTGTAATAGGAATAAGGGTATCCAACCCAAATTCCACCATATTATGGCTCCTAAGGGTTACAAATCCTATTTGAGCATTAGATTAACTCTGGTCATTCTTTAGACTAATTATTACATTTTGAATCCATTAAATTGAATCATGTCAAGATGTATCATCATTAAACCCTAATTATCTCATTCATGACTTAGAAATCATAATTGATCATTATCATCAAGCTAATCCATATTAATGCATTTATATCTCATCATGAATCAACAACATTACATTATATCAAAAAATAAGTGTATTCAATATATTCAACATGTTAATTGTCAGATCTAGGTTTATTTGTAGAAATCACCCTTCATTCATGTATTTGTTATATTTTTATAATAGAAAGCATAATTAGATGTTGTAACTATTCTATTCATATTGTAATCATTTTTTTGGTCAAAATGACCTATAATTTTTGTATATTTTAACCTACAAATTACTTTGTAGATCTATTTTAAGATAACTAATCTAAACCAACAGCAACATGACATGTCAACAAAAAAATCCTTTTAATAAAGTCAGCAAGGCTGGGCCTAGAATTAGCCAAAAGACACTAGGGCCTTGCCCCTTGAACACGCCTCCAGGGGCACTTGAGTACTTCGCCCCCGGGTCATCTTCCTCTTTGCAAGGAGACCATTCCCACAACAGGAGGGTCAACCCAGAGGGTTGACTTCTTTCTCCTGGGCATCAGGAGGCTGGCGGAAGATTCCTACTCCAACACAGATCCCTACTTAACTGATAGGATCTCTCAACTAGATGAAGGTGGGTCGATCTGAGAGGACAAAGCTCTATTTGTGTTGGTTATATACATGGATACATGTAGGATAACATGGCTAGGATTGCTACCTAGTGTCATGGAAAATATGAAAAGAGCACTGTGATCTTTCTGGGAAGATTGCACACCTCCCATGGCTCAAGTTCTCTTTTCCATTGGTCTGAGATAATCATGTTTCCACGGGTGGTTGCCTACTCATCAACTATGAGGCACCCATGGTTGGTCGATGGTACTCAAACCTAGATGGATTTCTCAGAAGTGGTGGGTGCATTTTAGGGTGAGATGACTCAGGATAATGGAGGCTATATATACATGCATATGGGTAGTGGTTGCAGATTTGCGAACCCCTATTGGCATGCAAGGAGATTAAAAAATTATCCAAGAAGGTTTCATGATAATACAATATCTCTTGATCCAGATGGGATTAGTTGGATGGTAAAGTGTAATCTTGGGAATGTTTACGAGTCTATTGGATATCAGGAGATTGTGAGAGACGGGTATAACTCGAGGAAGTTGCATGTTATACGAGGGTTCCCTTTGGATTTTGAGACTCCAGGTTTTTCCTGAGTCAGGTGGATAACCCACTACTACAGAAACAGCCTTTGGCGTCGGTTGTTTAACCCCCTTTGGCATCGGTTTCTGAGTGACGCCTATGTGGGCGCCGCTAAAGGTCGAACACTTCGGTGTCGGTTTTTTAACCGACGCCTATTTAACATATAGGCATCGGTCTTTTAGTAGATAACCGACGCCAAAAGGGTTCGCGCCACAGAAAACGGCGTCATCTAGGACACATTCTGCGTCAGTTATCTACTAAAACACCGACGCCTATACTTCAAGACGACACGGCCGTGCCTCCCTGCACGGCCGTGTTTAGTACTATAGGCGTCGGTTTTATATGAATAACCGACGCCTTTTCCACCACGGCCGTGCTATCCTGCACGGTCGGGTTGTTTGTACTATTAGGCGTCGGTTTTTATCAAATAACCGACGCTGTAGGTCTTTGCTGACAGTTTTCTGTAAATAACCGACGCCTATATCTATTTTTTTTTCATATCAGTTTGCAGGCCTGCTGTGGCTGGTCAGCAGGATGAGAACCTGCAGTTCAGTTTTCTGAACTACAGGTTTACGACATCCATTGATATCAGCCTACAAACAGGCCGCAAACCTGCAAAAGTCACAAGGAAAATTTCACACAAGTACATACATTCACACATATAGAAACATTCAAATACATGTATTAACATTCAGAAATATTCATTTACAAAGTATCATTCATTATCGCTATCAACATCCCAATTATATCTTACAGTTGCCACTGCTTGTATGGCTTTTGCCCATTCTTCTCTTACTTCATTTAATGCTTCCATCGTATATGGAGCATGTATATTTTTTAAGCGTTTACCTATAGTGTGGTCAGTTTTAAACACCTGCAAAGAGAATGATGCATATATATAAGTAATAATATAAAAATAAGATAAGATTGATATATTCCATACTAACTAATGAGACTATATATAATACCTCATGTATGGTATCGATGTCCAATGCGGCATATTTGATAATCATCTGCATAAATCGCATCACATAGTATGCGCATGCCCAGCCATTCTCTTGTGTAGCACACTATAAATAGAAACATACAAAATAATACAACTAAGCACAATTCACATCAATAATATATATATTCGAGTCGGGAACTTACTTGTACGTTCTGCCAATTTATTGGCTGGTTCTTTTTCCTTGGGACCGTTCCTCCAGCCTTTTTGAATGCATCTAAACCCCTACATGTTAATATAACACAATAAATTGCATAAGTAAATAGTAATGTAATAAAAGATGTTAACGGATATAAAAATGAAATATTTCTCACCAGAATAATGACATTCTCATTACGTGTCCAATTTTAGTGTTCAATGTACTCCCCGCAGGATCTAGATAATAAACAGTGAATGTCTCGGGGACAATAACTAGTAACTCCCAATGTCTACCGCTAGAGGTAAGAAGTTAACAATTAATAACTCAAAATGCAAAATAAAAATGGAATTTTCTTAAGTCCAAATTATAAATAAAGTAAACTTACTTGACATTGAATGGAGCTATTATTATCGTCTTCTTTTTCTGACCAAAAATTGTAAAAGCATCTATACAGTATTGTTGAACATTATCAGGGTCTTTAGCTACCAAACTAATCAATGATGGAATCAAAAATCCCACATGATCATATGCAAATTGTTTGCAATGATCTTCGACTAAGTAGCTGCAAAACATATAGGTGTATGCATTAATATATAAGAAACCAGATCACCGGATCTTACACAAGGTATATGGATGTATAAACAAGATCTCACCTTATCCATGTCTCTATCATTGATGTATTCAGCCAATCATACATAAACAGCTCAATAATATCTTGTATAAATAAAGAGTTATCGTATGATTGACCTGCATAATCTGCATCTAAAGAAACTATTATAGGGCAATGTATATTATGTGCCCGTATCCAACATGCCATTCCCCTACAAGAAGGACCTAACGGGTATGTTAGGTCAGTTGGAACCCAAGTTGGTAATGCGGGAAGTGGAGGTGGAGGCCTAGGTGCTCCTGGTGTCTTCTTTTTAACCTGTATATATAATTTCAGATCAGTTGACATCATATATACACATTAACAGTCTAAATCAATGTAAATTTATCTTACAATTTCAGTCGTGTAGACGACATCTGCTTTGGGCACCAATATGACCCCGCCTTCTGCCTCAACAAGTCTATCAATATCTGGGTGGGCATATAGCAACACAACTTCCCTCCAATCGGGTAATACATGTAGCGGGCTAACACGAATGTAGCCCTGCGGCATTGGAGTCCCATGAAACGTTGCCCCAGGAAGGGACTGGTAAGCCTGCGCCTCTACAACAACATAGTCTTGCATTCTTAAGCGGCATGGCTTCAATGCCTACAAATTTACGTAAAGAATGTTATACATATATACATATAATCTTGAAAACATATCATCTTGAAAAGACTAGCTACAATGTCATAAACAATACTTACAACAGACGTGCTAGGCGATGGGTCTCCAGGATTACTCACAGTCTGTGCATCAGGAGAAGAGTGGGTCGCCATAGGCTGATTGGAAGCCTGAGATGCCTGCCACTGCAGCAATTCTTCCTTGAATGGTTCACCCTTCTCGCCAATCTTTTCAAAGTTCACCAAAGTGAAACCCAATTCATCCACTATAACTCCTTTGGTGTTATCAACCCAATTACATTTAAAGAGCGGAATTTTGAAATCTATGTAGTCAAACTCCCAAATGTCCTCAATGACACCGTAATATGACATTTTAGCTTCACGTGGACTCTTATCCTTTGCACTTGCAAAGTACATAGTCGACGCTTGAAGAGTGACCCCACTATTTTGGACGACACTCTTATCATCTTGGCGCTTTGTGTAATATGTGAATCCATTAATGTCAAACCCTTCATAAGACATAACATTCGGTTTTGGTTTAAAGGCGAGGCATTTGATAGTTTCTGTAATATCATTTGGTGTTTGAGATAGTTGATGTAAGACTTTATCTTCAAACCACTTAGTAAAAGTCTTATTATGCTCTCTAGCAAGCCACATTGAACTTGCTCGAGGATGTTGTCTCTTTATGAAATTGGTATGTTCCTCGATATAAACACTCACTTCGTCCATATTGTGTAAAATATACAAGTGAGCTTGTTCCAACTGCTCACGGCTGATTACTTTCACCCGTGATCCCAAAATTCCTTTGCCCTCCTCAAAATTCTTGTCATTATCAGGAGTGTCATTACCACTGAGAAAGTCATTACAAAAATCCATAACCTCTCTCGCCACATAACCTTCAATAATACTCCCTTCAGGCCGATAACGGTTTCGAACATCACCTTTAAAAACACTCATGTATCGTTCAAAGGGATACATCCAATGTAAGAAAACTGGTCCCAACATTTTCACTTCCCTAGTCAAGTGGACAACAAGATGTACCATGATATCAAAGAACGAAGGAGGGAAATACATCTCAAGCTGACATAGGGTAACAACCACTTCTCTTTGCAAATTATCGAGAGTATCAGGGTCAATAACTTTACTGCATAGACTGTTGAAAAAGAAACAAAGTCTGGTAATTGCAAACCTTACATGCTTCGGCAATATAGATCGAATTGCCACGGGTAATATTTGTTGCATTAGAGTGTGACAATCATGAGATTTAAGACCTATCAACTTCAGATCTTTTATTGATACCAATCTACAGATGTTGGATGAGTAACCATGTGGCACCTTAACATTTACCAAGCATTCACAAAAAGTTTTTTTCTCCTTTCTAGACAACGTGTAACAAGCGGGAGGTAAGTATGTTCTTTTACTACCCATTTCACGTAATTCTTTTAATTCTGACCTTATTCCCATTTCACGTAGGTCCAATCTGGATTTTATCCCATCTTTAGTCTTACCTGGTATATTTAACAGAGTACCAATGATGCTATCACAGACATTTTTCTCAACGTGCATTACATCGATACAATGCCTAACTGTCAAAGAACTCCAATAAGGAAGATCCCAAAATATTGACTTCTTCTTGAATGAAGAATTGTCACTCCGTGTGGCAATACTACATTGTGATTTCTTACCAAATTCATTGACAATGTCTTTTACTCTTTCATAAACAACATCCCCTGGTATAGGTTTAGGTGCACTCCGTTCATCATTCCATCCATTGAATGCTTTGCGCTTCCTACGATACGGATGGAATTTTGAAAGAAACCTTCGATGACCAAGATATACAGTCTTGCCGCCATGTTTTAGTCTTATTGAATCAGTGTTTTCTTCACATATAGGACACGCTTTAGCTCCTTTGACACTATATCCAGGCAAATTCCCATATGCTGGAAAGTCATTAATAGTGCAAAACAACATAGCGTGCAAACGAAATGTCTCTCTTGCTGAAGCATCATAGGTCATCACACCTTCAGCCCAAAGTTTCTTTAAGTCATCAATCAAAGGTTCAAGATAAACATCGATATCATTTCCGGGTTGTTTAGGGCCCGATATCAACAATGACAACATAACGTACTTATTCTTCATACACATCCAGGGAGGAAGATTGTATATAACAAGCATGACTGGCCAAGTGCTATGTTGGCTGCTCAATGTCCCGTACGGATTCATCCCATCTGTACAAAGCCCAAGTCTTAGATTCCTATCTTCTTCACCAAATTTGGGGTACAATAGATCAATCTTCTTCCACTGTGGGGAATCAGACGCATGTCGCAGGATCCCATCATTATTTTTATTAACATCTGCATGCCACCTCAAATTCTTCGCATCTTTCGGATTTGCAAACAAGCGTTGAAACCGTGATATTATAGGTAGGTACCACAACACCTTGGCAGGAGAACCAGTTTTGGACTCCCCCGAAGTCGTCAATTTATACCGTGACGCACCACATTTTGGACAATCTTTCAAATCTACATAGTCCTTTTGAAATAATACACAATCATTCGGGCATGTGTGTATCTTCTTGGCCTCCATTCCCATTGGGCACAACATTTTCTTTACCTGGTATGTTGAGATTGGAAGCTCGTTTCCTTCAGGAAGCATTTCTTTCAATAAAGTCAACAATGAAGTGAAGCTTTTGTCGCTCCATCTATTGTTAGCTTTCAACTTATACAATCTCAACACAGCGCTAAGCTTCGTAAACTTAGAACAACCTGTGTATAACGGTATCTCAGCATCATGCACAATGTTTGTAAAGATAGGAGGTGGATCGGTGTGCTCTACCCTACAACTATCCAACATCGCATCAACGATGTCTGCTGGAACTGGTTCGTTCACATTTACGTCATCGGAGGCAATTTCTTCTTCCACCCAAGCACTGCTATCGACATCTACTAGTTTCGATTTTGAAATCTCTCCATGCCAGTGCCATTCTGTATAGCCTTGTACAATCCCGTTGCACATGACATGACTTTTGATTTCCTCACCAGTGTTGACTTTCAAGTTGTTACCGCAATGCCTACATGGACAGTAGAACCTATCTGTAGGTCTCCATTCCCATTGGGCACAACATTTTCTTTACCTGGTATGTTGAGATTGGAAGCTCGTTTCCTTCAGGAAGCATTTCTTTCAATAAAGTCAACAATGAAGTGAAGCTTTTGTCGCTCCATCTATTGTTAGCTTTCAACTTATACAATCTCAACACAGCGCTAAGCTTCGTAAACTTAGCACAACCTGTGTATAACGGTATCTCAGCATCATGCACAATGTTTGTAAAGATAGGAGGTGGATCGGTGTGCTCTACCCTACAACTATCCAACATCGCATCAACGATGTCTGCTGGAACTGGTTCGTTCACATTTACGTCATCGGAGGCAATTTCTTCTTCCACCCAAGCACTGCTATCGACATCTACTAGTTTCAATTTTGAAATCTCTCCATGCCAGTGCCATTCTGTATAGCCTTGTACAATCCCGTTGCACATGACATGACTTTTGATTTCCTCACCAGTGTTGACTTTCAAGTTGTTACCGCAATGCCTACATGGACAGTAGAACCTATCTGTAGGTTTTTTCCTATGTTCCTCGGAAAATCTAATAAACTTATCAAAACTGTAAGGACCCTGACCTGCGTTTAGGGTTTACCCTGTTTGTTTTGCTTAACCTTAGTGGTTTGATGCTTGCTAATCACTCTAAGTGGTGATTAGGGCTTTTTTGAGCTTTGTTGAAGAGTTCGAGGATCTACTTGCAAATAACCCAAGTTTAGGGTTTTGTGGGCAAGTTTGCCATCTTGTGAGATGTTTTCCCTCTTTGCTTCCTCTAGGGTTGATAGGAAGGCTTGGGCTTGTTGTTTGAGTCCTTTGGGCCTGAGTTGAGCTTGTTTGGGCCTTGGAGTTCCTTGTTTGGGCTTGCTTGAGCCTTGTGTCGGCCAAGACCTGCTTTGTGTCGCCCAGCAGAGCTGCTACCTATGTCGCCCAAGATGCTTGGTCTGGTGTGGTGGACCCTTGGTGCATGTTTTGGACAAGTGTCCCATGCCTTGCTAGTGTGTTGGCTGGAACCCTAGGACAAGTGTCCCTTGGGTGGGCGACACATAGCATGGATGTACCTTGGTTTCTCCTCCCCTTCTTCCTATATAGGCAGTTTTTCTTCTTGCCTTAGTCTCCTTTGGTCTTTTGGTCTCTCTTCCACCTTGAGTGCACGATATCCCTCTCCATCTTGCTTGTGTTGGCCGATACACTCCCTTGGAGCTGAAGAGGTGGCCGATACACCCTCCTGGAGCAGCTTGGTGGACGATAGCTTTGGACCCTGGAGTGCTTTAGAGCTTGGAGCTTAAGGCGGGTTGCATAGCTTCTAACCCTAACTCCTTTACCTCTTGCTTGATCTTATGCATGTAGTAGTTTAGCTTAGCTCCTTGCTTTTGTACCTTGCTAGTGTACCTTGGTGGCCGATATCCCCCTTAGGGTTTAGGGTTTCCTTGAGCACCTTTGCTTTCTAGGGTTTGAAGTCTCTTGTGTTGGGGGTAGGTGATGACCTAGGGTTGGGCGATACCCCTTCCTTGTGAGTGTGTTGGGCGACACACTTTCCCTAAGTTGAACGATATGATGCTTTAGGGTTTGAGTTCTTTGAGTTGGAGATCGATAGGTTGACCTAGCTTGAGTGTTGGCCGAAATGGTGACCATGTTGGGCGACATGGTGCTCTCCTTGGAGGCTGACATGACACCTTGGTGGACGACATGTTAAGCCCTTGAAGTTGGCCGATACCCTTGCCCATGAGTGGGCGATAGGGTGAGCTAGGGTTTGGTTGACCGATGTGATGGGAGACATAGTAATGTTCCTTGTGTTGTGGTGAGTACCCTTGGAGATGGACGATACTCTCTCTCTCTCTCTCACCCTCTCTCATGTTGGGCAATAGCCATGATGGGCGTTACCCTCCCCATGTTGGCCGATATGGTTGATGGCATGTTGGACGATAGGCTTTGTGTCCTGATGGACGATAACCCTAATGGCTGACACCATGGTGGGCGATACCCTAATGGCCGATAGCCATGTTGGACGATACCCTACCCTATGTGCTTGAGTGTGGTGGCCGATAGGGTTGGTGTAGTGGCCGATACCATGTTGGACGATAGGTCTTGATAAGTGTTAAGTGAGGGTTGTGAAGCTTTAGTGAGGGAATGAGGTTCCTTTGGTGACGGTCTCATATGTGATGGAAATAAACAATGGTAGCGTTTGTGATATCATCAATATGTATATATATATATATGTTGCATCGCAAATAAATAGGATGCTAATGATAGTAACAATGATGTTAGCCCTAATGTATTAGGTGCATGATGTGACCTTTATGCTTAATTAGTAATGTTTGTGGGGATGATGATAGTTACACTAGTAGTTTGTTTTATTATAATAATGATTGTCATAAAGATGCTAAGTGACAGTTACGTTAAAAAGTTGCTTCATGATAAAGATGACAATAGTTGATGACATAGTAATGACCTTGTTAATAACAGTGTTGGTTCTGTATACTCAACATGTTTTCTATATACCTGGATTGCTTGTATAATCCTGAGATTTAGGGTAAGCATCAGTATGGTTTGAATAATGATGTACTTGATACCCTTGATTACCAAATAATTGTAATACTGATGAGTAGATTATCTTGAATGATATTTCATAATAGTGAGCATATTCCGTATGTTGAATCTACAATTATGATGTACCCTAACCTTGCAGGTGATGTTTTAGCCATGAGAAGGCTATGAGACGTATGAGATGAATATCATTATTTGTTAATTATCCTATGAGGCTGTGTTGGTCCCATGATGATGATGTGAGCCTTAAGAGGCAGTGATAGTACATGATGGGGGAATTGAGACCCCATGGTATGTGATGATCCTTGAGATGGATCTGGATGGTTGGCAAGAGGCCAAGTGGTAACATGTGATGTTAGACCCTTGAGATGGGTCAGGTTGATGTGATTATAATATAATGTTATTTACTTTCTGTTATATCTTGCATGTTATACAACTTGGTTGAATCCTGCAATCCATCTAAAAGATACTAATTAATCACAGTGAAATATATCATGTAGTTTGCCCTGGCCATAGATCCATCATCGTCAGGACCTGGTGATGGTGAAACAGGTTTTCCTACGGGTTAACCTGGAAGCGCATATTGTTGAATATGTGTAGGTTGCTCCTAGCCTGAAAATGAGGAGGTAAGAGTGTAACTTCGGTTGCAGACTCAGATATGTGTGTAGAGCATGGTGAATAGGCCCATGGCTCAGGATATGTGATGTATGGAGCATGAATGCGTTCATGGCTCAGAGCACGGTGAACAGGCCCGTGGCTCAGTTTTACTAGCGCCGTGACCTATACCAAGGCGGGCTAGAGAATGGGTAGCCTATGGAGCTAACCCTGTAGTTTAGACCACTTCAGCATGTGACTACGGTCCTGCTTGTGTTGTACTCATGTACTAACCATGAGGTGGGAGGTCGTGGAGTCCGACTCTTCCATTGACCTGGTATGGCACCAGCTTGGGTTTCGTAACCGAAGGTTGGACTTGAACGGTACGGTTCAAATCCTCAGGGCATAATAAAACGTAATACAGCCGTTTAGTATGTACTGATCATATCAAATACGAAACATTGGTTGAGGCCTTGTTTGGGTAATATTCCGTTATACCTTGCAGGTTATGTGATAATCTACCTTATTTTGATAATCATGTTATATGGCATTATATCCTGTACTAATAATCATGTTACATGTTGATATATCTTATCTTGATAGTCATGTTCCTTTGAAAGACATCTGGTTATACGCTTTAGTACAGCTAGTATGCTTTCCGGTAAGAGTAAATCTTGTTATATATAACTGCTCTTGTTATACCTGTTGTTAGTTAACTGCTGCTATAGTTTATCTTGCTGAGGTTCTATGGTTGCGGTGGGGAGCTATGTTTCCCGCTGGGACAATTGTTCAATTGTCTCACTCCGCTGGTTTACCACCCTTTTTAGGTGGTCGAGGTAGACGTGGTCGTTGTTGTGGTGTTGCGGACGAGCAGCTTGAGGAGCAGTAGAAGGCAAGCTTTAGAGATGCTATTGTTATGATGTTTTGTAGTAGAGTCTAGAGTCATCCCTGTACTCTCAGGTCCTTGGCTGTGTTTTGACGATGTTTCACGAAGATCGTTCGATGATGTCGGTATATCCTGCTGTTGGCCGGATGTGGGCCTTTATGTATATATGAACAGGTGGTGAACTCATGTGATGGATGGACAGTTGTTCCTGAGCTGTGGACACGTGTCAGATCTTGTGTATGTACATATTTATATGACATGTTTCTGTGCAGGATGAGGACTGGAAAGTAATAGTTTCACAGTTTATCAGTTTTCCGCAATCGGTTTTAATTAACCCGTGTTTTTGATAAGCTGTGGTTATGGTGTTTTCCGCACGTTTTCGCGTAACACCTCGTTATCGGTGTGATAATGGGATGTGTTGCCACAAGTTTGGTATCAGAGCCTTAGGTTCGCTGAGTCTACAGGGATCTAGGACTAGGTTGAGTCTGTTCTTATGATTTTCCAGGATATCTTACAAAAATCTTCTGCCTTCAGCAGAAGAAAAGCCAAGATGTCTAGAAACCACGAAGAACCTACTCCTGAGCATAGTGATGTTGCATCGGTTGATGGAGCAGATGGACGGGCACATGAAGATCGGGTGCCTGAGGTTCCCCAACCAGACCCAACCATACTTGAACACCCTGCCTACCAACAGCTTATGGGGCAGTTAATGGCTACGATGAATGTCATGGTTGAGCGATTACCAGTGCCTCCTCCGCGAGCACAGGTTCCCCATGGAGAAGCATCGGGTATTGGGAAGACCTTTGAGCAGCTTCGCCGAGTCGGAGCTTCGGATTATGCTGGAACGGCTGATCCAGCGGATGCAGATCTGTGGCTGACGAGTCTTGAAAAGGCTTTCCAGATCCTCGACATCCCCGAAGCAGACAAAGTAAAGCATGCTGTCTACCTTCTGAAGGGTAGTGCTGGTCACTGGTGGACCATCAAGGAGGAGAAGCGGCCTGGTGAGGTGATCTGTTGGGAAGTCTTTCGACGCGAGTTCGTCACCAGATACTTTCCGAAGACGTACCTGGATGAGAAGATCAGTCAGTTTGAGAAGTTGCGGCAAGGAACGATGAACATCACCGAGTATGAAGCTAAGTTTATGGATCTGTTGAGGTTCTGTCCTCACATGGCGGCGACAGATGATGAATGGATCAGACGTTTCGAGAAGGGTTTGAGTGCTAAGTTGACAACCCCTGTGTCTGCGCTGGAAAACCGAGAGCAGTTTGCTACGTTTGTGGAATCAGTTTGACGGATCGAGAGGACAGTAAGGGAGAAAAGAGAGTCGGTGTCTCTTAAAAGACCTGCTCAATTTCAAGGCCGAAGGTTTGGTGGCTTCAAGAAACCCAGGTTTTCGGCACCGTCAGTGATGAGAAGTGATGGTGTACCATCTCAGTGGTCTCTGAGTAAGGGAAAAGGTTATGTTTCTTCACCATCTAAGGCGCACAGTTCAGCTTCTGTGGCAGTGACAGGGCCATCTAGGCCACGAGTTGACAATAGAGCATGTCATCTCTGTGGACAAGTCGGGCATTGGAAGTTCAATTGCCCGAATAGAGATGTTGAAGTGACGCAGCAACCGAGGCAGAGTTTCCTGAAGTCTGAGAGACCACAGCCCAGTGGTAGCAGAGGATGAGGACGCGGTCAAGCGTCTCAAGCTGGATCGTCTGCTCAAGGGAGCAGAGGTCGTGGACAGCAAGCAACGGCTCGATTCTATGCCATGAATCAGCCGGAGGCGATAGTCAACCCGCGAGCGGTGACAGGTCAGATGGAGTTATTTCATTCTGATATGTCTTCTTCTTGCTTTATATCTGTTCTGGTTGACCCGGGTGCTACACACTCTTTTATCGCCTATAGTATGCTTGAAAAGTGTCATCTACCTGTTAGTTGTAAGAAGGATAGCTTGTTGTTAGAAACCCCTCTTGATGGTTCCTCTTTGCTTCGAGAAGAGTGTCCATCTTGTGTTTTGTCTTTTTCGGGACACAGCATTCAGGTGGATCTCATACCACTTGATATGCATGGATTTGATGTTATCCTTGGGATGGATACCTTAGAGAAGTATAAGGTTGTCTTGGACTGTGGTTCTAAGAAGGCGGTGTTTGATGTTGCTGGAGAGAAGTGGATCTTCCAGGGAGATAGGAAGATTCTTCCGACGTGTCTGGTGTCAACTATGGTGGCAGATAGGTTGTTGCGACAAGGATGTGAGGCGTTCTTAGCTCACGTTGTGGATACCGTTGTGGATACTAAGGCGAAATGCCTTAACCTTGAAGAAGTGTCCGTGGTCCGAGAGTTTGCAGATGTGTTTCCCGAGGAGTTTCCTGGTGTTCCTCCACCCCGAGAGGTCGATTTTGAGATCAATCTGGTTCTGGGAACGCAGTCGATTGCACATACACCTTATAGGATGGCTCCAGTAGAGATGGTAGAGTTGAAGAAGCAGTTACAAGAGTTGTTGGAGAAAGGTTTCATCAGACCGAGCACGTCACATTGGGGTGCTCCCGTGTTGTTCGTTAAGAAGAAGGATGGTTCGATGCGGTTGTGTATAGACTACCGACAGTTGAACAAGGTCACGATCAAGAATAAGTACCCGTTGCCGAGGATAGATGACTTGTTCGATCAGTTGCGTTGTGCTACAGTGTTTTCAAAGATCGATCTATGGTCTGGATATCATCAGTTGAGGATAAAGGTGGATGACATACCAAAGTCAGCCTTTAGGACGAGGTATGGTCATTTTGAGTTTGTGGTTATGCCGTTTGGATTAACCAATGCACCTGCTGCTTTCATGGACCTGATGAACAGAGTGTTTCGTCCGTTCTTAGATCAGTTTGTTGTAGTTTTTATAGACGACATCTTGATCTATAGTCGGAACCGGCTAGAGCATGAGCAACATCTTCGTCAAGCGTTGACTCTCCTTCGTCAACATCAGTTGTATGCTAAGTTTAGTAAGTGTGAGTTCTGGTTGGATGAAGTGACTTTCTTAGGTCATGTGATATCTGCTGAAGGAGTCAAAGTAGATCCGAAGAAAGTGGAATCCGTTGCGGATTGGGAACAGCCAAAGACGCCGACGAAAATTCGTAGTTTCCTTGGTCTAGCAGGATACTACCGGAGGTTTATCAAGGACTTCAGTTCGATAGCTCTACCGATGACGAAGTTGACCAGGAAGGATGTACCTTTTGTTTGGAATGATCGATGTCAGCAAGCTTTCCAAAGTTTGAAGGAAAAGCTAACCAGTGCTCCAGTGTTGATCTTGCCAGAATCTGGAAAAGGTTATGTTGTTTTCTGTGATGCGTCCAAGAAAGGTTTGGGTTGTGTGCTGATGCAGGAAGATCATGTGATTTCTTTTGCTTCGTGACAGCTTAAGAAACACGAGGAGAACTATCCGACCCATGACTTGGAGCTGGCAGCAGTGGTTCATGCGTTAAAGATTTGGAGACACTATCTTTATGGGGAAGTGTGTCAGATCTTTACAGATCACAAGAATCTGAAGTACATCTTCTCACAGCAAGAGTTGAACATGCGACAACGTCGGTGGATGGAGTTGATCAATGATTATGATTTCACTATCGAGTATCATCCTGGTAAGGCGAATGTGGTAGCAGACGCGCTTAGCAGAAAGTCTTCTACTCCCAAGAAGGCACAGATGAGTTCTTTGGTATGCCATAGGCGGGACATGTTAGTCTCCTTACGGCAGATGAACGTACAGATGGAGGTTTCCTCGTTAGCTGGACTTTTAGCACAGATGAAAATCAAGCCCACGTTGAGACAGTAGATCAAGGATGCACAGCAAACGGATGATACAGTACATCTAATCAGATCAGAGTTTGGCAGCGAAAAGCGTGATGGGTTCCATGAGTCCGAGGATGGAGTGGTTTGCTATCATAATAGGATGGTGGTTCCAGATGCTGATAATCTGAGGAAGTTGGTGCTCGAGGAAGCGCACACGTCGATGTATGCTATGCATCCAGGCGTCACCAAAATGTATCATAGTCTGAAGGACTTGTATTGGTGGCCCGGCCTGAAGAAAGACGTAGCTGAGTTTGTGGCAAGGTGTGCGGTATGTCAGCAAGTAAAGGCTGAGCATCAAAAGCCGGCAGGTACGTTGCAACCTTTGCCTATACCGCAGTGGAAATGGGATCATATAACCATGGATTTTGTAGTTGGTCTACCCAGGACAACTAGGAATCATGATTCCATTTGGGTGATAGTGGACAGATTAACGAAGTCTTCCCATTTCATACCTGTGAAGACCACGTATACAGCTGAAAAGCTCGCTCGAGTATATGTGGATGAGATAGTTCGTTTGCATGGTGTGCCAGCAACAATAGTTTCTGATAGAGGTCCTCAGTTTACAAGTCGTTTTTGGGAACAGTTGCATAGAGCGATGGGAACGCAGTTGAAGTTCAGTACCGCTTTTCACCCGCAGACAGATGGACAGTCTGAGAGGACTATTCAGACTTTGGAGGATCTTCTTCGTGCTTGTGTTTTGCAGTTCCTAGGCAGTTGGGACGTACATCTCAGTTTGATAGAGTTTGCCTACAACAATAGCTATCAGCGGAGCATTGACATGGCTCCCTATGAGGCTTTGTATGGGAGGAAGTGCAGATCTCCTTTGTGTTGGTATGAATCAGGTGAATATCAGCTTTTGGGCCCTGAGTTAGTACAGCAAATGACAGAAAATATCAAGGTGATACAACAACAGTTGAAAGCGGCACAAGACAGGCAGAAGTCTTATGCAGACAATCGTCGACGACCTTTGGAGTTCCAGGTGGGAGACAAGGTGTATCTTAAAGTCTCTCCGTGGAAAGGTGTGCTGAGGTTTGGCCGAAAGGGTAAGTTAGCTCCCAGATATATGGGGCCTTACTCAGTCATAGCACGTGTTGGCAAGGTGGCCTATGAGTTAGAGTTACCCCCAGAGTTGCACATGTTACATCCAGTGTTCCATTTCAGTATGCTGAAGAAAAGTCATCTGGATACAGGGACAGTGATACAACCAGTTGAGGTTGGGCTTGACAGAGATGTGACTTATGAAGAGGGTCCTATGATGATCCTTGACAGAAGAGTCAAGAAGCTGAAGAGAAAGGATCTGGTTCTTGTGAAGGTCCTTTCGCATCACCGTGGCATTGAGGAAGCCACGTGGGAGCTTGAGGAAGAGATGAGGAGGAAGTATCCCTCGCTTTTCTCTTCGGATTTCGGGGACGAAATCCTTTTGTAGAGGTTTATGGCTGTAAGGACCCTGACCTGCGTTTAGGGTTTACTCTGTTTGTTTTGCTTAACCTTAGTGGTTTGATGCTTGCTAATCACCCTAAGTGGTGATTAGGGCTTTGTTGAGCTTTGTTGAAGAGTTCGAGGAGCTACTTGCAAATAACCCAAGTTTAGGGTTTTGTGGGCAAGTTTGCCATCTTGTGAGATGTTTTCCCTCTTTGCTTCCTCTAGGGTTGAGAGGAAGGCTTGGGCTTGTTGTTTGAGTCCTTTGGGCCTGAGTTGAGCTTGTTTGGGCCTTGGAGTTCCTTGTTTGGGCTTGCTTGAGCCTTGTGTCGGCCAAGACCTGCTTTGTGTTGCTCAGCAGGCTGGTGTGTCGCCCAGCAGAGCTGCTGCCTGTGTCGCCCAAGATGCTTGGTCTGGTGTGGTGGACCCTTGGTGCATGTTTTGGACAAGTGTCCCATGCCTTGCTAGTGTGTTGGCTGGAACCCTAGGACAAGTGTCCCTTGGGTGGGCGACACATAGCATGGATGTACCTTGGTTTCTCCTCCCCTTCTTCCTATATAGGCAGTTTTTCTTCTTGCCTTAGTCTCCTTTGGTCTTTTGGTCTCTCTTCCACCTTGAGTGCATGATATCCCTCTCCATCTTGCTTGTGTTGGCCGATACACTCCCTTGGAGCTGAAGAGGTGGCCGATACACCCTCCTGGAGCAGCTTGGTGGACGATAGCTTTGGACCCTGGAGTGCTTTAGAGCTTGGAGCTTAAGGCGGGTTGCATAGCTTCTAACCCTAACTCCTTTACCTCTTGCTTGATCTTATGCATGTAGTAGTTTAGCTTAGCTCCTTGCTTTTGTACCTTGCTAGTGTACCTTGGTGGCCGATATCCCCCTTAGGGTTTAGGGTTTCCTTGAGCACCTTTGCTTTCTAGGGTTTGAAGTCTCTTGAGTTGGGGGTAGGTGATGACCTAGGGTTGGGCGATACCCCTTCCTTGTGAGTGTGTTGGGCGACACACTTGCCCTAAGTTGAACGATATGATGCTTTAGGGGTTGAGTTCTTTGAGTTGGAGATCGATAGGTTGACCTAGCTTGAGTGTTGTCCGACATGGTGACCATGTTGGGCGACATGGTGCTCTCCTTGGAGGCCGACATGACACCTTGGTGGACGACATGTTGAGCCCTTGAAGTTGGCCGATACCCTTGCCCATGAGTGGGTGATAGGGTGAGCTAGGGTTTGGTTGACCGATGTGATGGGAGACATAGTAATGTTCCTTGTGTTGTGGTGAGTACCCTTGGAGATGGACGATACTCTCTCTCTCTCTCACCCTCTCTCATGTTGGGCAATAGCCATGATGGGCGTTACCCTCCCCATGTTGGCCGATATGGTTGATGGCATGTTGGACAATAGGCTTTGTGTCCTGATGGCCGATAGCCCTAATGGCCGACACCATGGTGGGCGATACCCTAATGGCCGATAGCCATGTTGGACGATACCCTACCCTATGTGCTTGAGTGTGGTGGCCGATAGGGTTGGTGTAGTGGCCAATACCATGTTGGACGATAGGTCTTGATAAGTGTTAAGTGAGGGTTGTGAAGCTTTAGTGAGGGAATGAGGTTCCTTTGGTGACGGTCTCATATGTGATGGAAATAAACAATGGTAGCGTTTGTGATATCATCAATATGTATATATATATGTTCCATCGCAAATAAATAGGATGCTAATGATAGTAACAATGATGTTAGCCCTAATGTATTAGGTGCATGATGTGACCTTTATGCTTAATTAGTAATGTTTGTGGGGATGATGATAGTTACACTAGTAGTTTGTTTTATTATAATAATGATTGTCATAAAGATGCTAAGTGACAGTTATGTTAAAAAGTTGCTTCATGATAAAGATGACAATAGTTGATGACATAGCAATGACCTTGTTAATAACAGTGTTGGTTCTTTATACTGAATATGATTTCTATATACCTGGATTGCTTGTATAATCCTGAGATTTAGGGTAAGCATCAGTATGGTTTGAATAATGATGTACTTGATACCCTTGATTACCAAATAATTGTAATACTGATGAGTAGATTATCTTGAATGATATTTCATAATAGTGAGCACATTTCGTATGTTGAATCTACAATTATGATGTACCCTAACCTTACAGGTGATGTTTTAGCCATGAGAAGGCTATGAGATGTATGAGATGAATATCATTATTTGTTAATTATCCTATGAGGCTGTGTTGGTCCCATGATGATGATGTGAGCCTTAAGAGGCAGTGACAGTACATGATGGGGGAATTGAGACCCCGTGGTATGTGATGATCCTTGAGATGGATCTGGATGGTTGGAAAGAGGCCAAGTGGTAACATGTGATGTTAGACCCTTGAGATGGGTCAGGTTGATGTGATTATAATATAATGTTATTTACTTTCTGTTATATCTTGCATGTTATACAACTTGGTTGAATCCTGCAATCCATCTAAAAGATACTAATTAATCACAGTGAAATATATCATGTAGTTTGCCCTGGCCATAGATCCATCATCGTCGGGACCTGGTGATGGTGAAACAGGTTTTCCTACGGGTTAACCTGGAAGCGCATATTGTTGAATATGTGTAGGTTGCTCCTAGCCTGAAAATGAGGAGGTAAGAGTGTAACTTCGGTTGCAGACTCAGATATGTGTGTAGAGCATGGTGAATAGGCCCATGGCTCAGGATATGTGATGTATGGAGCATGAATGTGTTCATGGCTCAGAGCACGGTGAACAGGCCCGTGGCTCAGTTTTACTAGCGCCGTGACCTGTACCAAGGTGGGCTAGAGAATGGGTAGCCTATGGAGCTAACCCTGTGGTTTAGACCACTTCAGCATGTGACTGCGGTCCTGCTTGTGTTGTACTCATGTACTGACCATGAGGTGGGAGGTCGTGGAGTCCGGCTCTTCCATTGACCTGGTATGGCACCAGCTTGGGTTTCGTAACCGAAGGTTGGACTTGAACGGTACGGTTCAAATCCTCAGGGCATAATAAAACGTAATACAGCCGTTTAGTATGTACTGATCATATCAAATACGAAACATTGGTTGAGGCCTTTTTTGGGTAATATTCTGTTATACCTTGCAGGTTATGTGATAATCTACCTTATTTTGATAATCAGGTTATATGGCATTATATCCTGTACTAATAATCTTGTTACATGTTGATATATCTTATCTTGATAGTCATGTTCCTTTGAAAGACATCTGGTTATACGCTTTAGTACAGCTGGTATGCTTGCCGGTAAGAGTAAATCTTGTTATATATAACTGCTCTTGTTATACCTGTTGTTAGTTAACTGCTGCTATAGTTTATCTTGCTGAGGTTCTATGGTTGTGGTGGGGAGCTATGTTTCCCGCTGGGACAATTGTTCAATTATCTCACTCCGCTGGTTTACCACCCTTTTTAGGTGGTCGAGGTAGACGTGGTCGTGGTTGTGGTGTTGCGGACGAGCAGCTTGAGGAGCAGTAGAAGGCAAGCTTTGGAGATGCTATTGTTATGATGTTTTGTAGTAGAGTCTAGAGTCATCCCTGTACTCTCAGGTCCTTGGCAGTGTTTTGACGATGTTTCATGAAGATCGTTTGATGATGTCGGTATATCCTGCTGTTGGCTGGATGTGGGCCTTTATGTATATATGAACAGGTGGTGAACTCATGTGATGGATGGATAGTTGTTCCTGAGCTGTGGACACGTGTCAGATCTTGTGTATGTACATATTTATATGACATGTTTCTGTGCAGGATGAGGACTGGAAAGTAATAGTTTCACAGTTTATCAGTTTTCCGCAATCAGTTTTAATTAACCCGTGTTTTTGATAATCTGTGGTTATGGTGTTTTCCGCACGTTTTCGTGTAACACCTCGTTATCGGTGTGATAATGGGATGTGTTGCCATAAAGACCAGATATAAACTCTGGGGTGCAACGATTACGAATGGACATCCATGATCTATCCATTCTATGATCAGAGAAAACAAGTATATATTAGGAAAAGATTAGGGTATACACTTACAACCTAAGCGTATAATGTGATGTCATTCTTATATATAATAAATGTGTACCACCTATCCCATCCTTGAACACCTAATCTCACTAGTAAGTGTATAATGTGTATTGGGTTTTCGAGAAAATTTCGGCAGCATTTCCCCGCTGTTCTCTAAGTACATATGTACTTAGAGAACAAACGGGGAAATGCTACCAAAATTTTCTCGAAAACCCAATACACATTATACACTTACATCCTAAGTGAGATTAGGTGTTCAAGAACAGTCCCAAACCGGGGACTATCCAAGATTTACTCCTAATGAGTCAATCTTGGACGGGTTTCTAGGCCAACAAACACATTTGATGTCATTCTTATATATAATAAATGTGTACCACCTATCCCATCCTAGAACACCTAATCTCACTAGTAAGTGTATAATGTGTATTTGGTTTTCAAGAAAATTTCGGCAGCATTTCCCCGCTGTTCTCTAAGTACATATGTACTTAGAGAACAAATGGGGAAATGCTACCGAAATTTTCTCGAAAACCCAATACACATTATACACTTACATCCTAAGTGAGATTAGGTGTTCAAGAACAGTCCCAAACCGGGGACTATCCAAGATTTACTCCTAATGAGTCAATCTTGGACGGGTTTCTAGGCCAACAAACACATTTGATGTCATTCTTATATATAATAAATGTGTACCACCTATCCCATCCTTGAACACCTAATCTCACTAGTAAGTGTATAATGTGTATTTGGTTTTCAAGAAAATTTCGGCAGCATTTCCCCGCTGTTCTCTAAGTACATATGTACTTAGAGAACAAACGGGGAAATGCTACCGAAATTTTCTCGAAAACCCAATACACATTATACACTTACATCCTAAGTGAGATTAGGTGCTCAAGAACAGTCCCAAACCGAGGACTATCAAAGATTTACTCCTAATGAGTCAATCTTGGACGGGTTTCTAGGCCAACAAATACATGTGTTGTCATTCTTATATATAAGAAATGTCTATAAAGTACAGGCAACATGGTTAATCCTAATCAATAGAGCATTATTAAATAATAAATCAAGAAATCAATAGTTTCAAACAAAAGGTCTAGGAATCTTTACTAGACATTATATGTATCCCTAATCATCATATTTAACATACTACATTATTATGAACATCCAGATCAGATTAAGATCATACTATGTTATAACCATTGGTTTAATAACCCTATTTCCGCATGTACATGTTTATCAACTTTAAAACCCTATAATTCATGAAATCATTCTAATTCAATTTAATATGTTGGGATCACATAATTATATAATGACATCAGAATATATAGAAGAATCATAATTAACATGATTAACAACATGCTCATCAAACTAGGGTTTTCTTGAATATCATCTAATATTTGTGTACTAGACATTATATTTATCCCTAATCATCATATTTAACATACCATTATTATGAACATCCAGATTAGATTAACTCTAATCAAATACATTACATGCATTTTTATCACAACAATTTGATTGATGCATAAAAAAGCAGAGCAGCTAGCAGCGGGAAGACCAACCTTGTCAGAGGGAAGAAGGCAGAGGCTCCGGTGGCTCTGGCTGGAGAAGTAGCTAGCAGCGACGGCGGTGGAGGAGCAGCTAGCAGCTCCGGTGGCTCTGGCGGTGGTTGCGGCGGCGCGACGACGGTGGAAAAGCACCAGGCGGTGCCGGTTCTCAGGCGCTTGGAGCAGCAGGGGCGGGCAGCAGGGGCGGCGGAGAAGGGGGCGCGGAGAAGGAGGAGTGGTGGCGGAGAAGGGGGCGCCGAAGAAGGGGGCCCCGGAGAAGAAATAGCCAGAGAAATGGCGCTGGAGAAGAAATCACCGGAGAGAAATCGCCGGCAGCAGAGATGGTAATTGCTCACAATGAAACAGAAGAAAGGGGAAGAGTCGGGCGATCGCGGGTTATAAGTTCCCAAATAGCGTCGGTTGTTTAAAACAACCGACGCCTAAACATCTTTAGCGTCAGTTGTTTTAAACAACCGACGTCCAATTGGACGATATTTTCATGAAACTGTTTGGCGGGAACCACCTTCAGCGTCGGTTATAAAAGGATAACCGGCGCTGAAAGTGACACTTTTCGCGCAAATTTTCATCGCACATAGGCGTCGGTTTATACCTACATAACCGACGCTAAAAATGACACTATTTTTTTTATCAAAATTTGGATTTCGCTGCCGACTTTCAGCGTCGGTTTGTTATAAACAACCGACGCTGAATACAAAGCGGTACCCGTGTCTGGCTGGTCTTCGAATATAGACGTCGGTTTGCTTAAACAACTGACGCCTAACATATAAGGCGTCGGTTTTCCTTAATAACTGACGCCCAGAAAAGTGACACTGAATGCTATTTCTGTAGTAGTGACCCCAGGTGATCTAGGGTATGTTGGGCTCAGGTTTCTTCTTTTCTCTTTTCAATTAGATAAAACCTCAAATTAGGGGAATAATTATATAGACTAGGTTATACATTCATTTCATCCCAAATTTTAATATTATGTCCCTCTTGCCCTTATCCTCTCATAGGCAAGAGATTACATCTAAACTAATCTAATAATCCCTTCAATCTTGCCTTTCAAGTAATTTTTAGAGAATTACTCAATTAATTACCTAGGTTAGAATTATCTAGAATTTCTCCAATGATTTACTATCTTGATAATTGACCAAATGAAAGTATATTTGTCATCAAATGTGGGCACAAAATACTCAAATCCTTATTTTGTATCCCAATGGTCCATGCTTAATTTGTGATTAACCCTTTTGGGCTTATATTGGGTTCTAGGGCCCAAGTCCCATTCGTGTGTCTTCCCATGGGGTCCATAGGGTTTATTACCTTCTTAATTACAAATTTAAGGCCTTGATTATCATAGACATCATATCCTTATATTAGTACATATGCCCAAAATCACATTATTTACTTAATTGAAGACTTAAAATGAGTCCATGGTTCAAATTGAGGTCCTGTTGTTCTCTTCATTATTCCCTTTGTAGCTTAACGTCATAACCTGAGTTAGACTTGAAATTTATAAATTTTTAGGATATAACATTCATCCCTCCTTAAAAGGAATTTTCCCCAAAATTTAAATACAATAAGGTTAAGGTGAAAGACGACTCATATTAGCCTCAAACATTAGGTTTAGAAACCTTCCTTTGATTTGTTTTAGCTAGATTATCATGAATAATTGTCATAAAATTATAATTTCTCATATTACTAAGGCTGGAACTTGAATCCAATCATGATATTTCCACATCCTCATTCATTTCATTATATTATCACTGGGTGATTACATTTTCACTTAGGTTTCCAAACTATCATTCTTGTATTTTTGTATAAGGGTGAGGTAATACATCAAAACCTTAAATTGTGTCAATAATTTCAATTTAGTATATTCAAACTCGCATGTCACATTCATGTATCACATGTGGCTACCCAATCTCTTCCACTCATAATACTATGAAATAAACATTTGGTTGTAGTCCAAATACAAAATTCACCCCATTAATTCCAAGAGAGAGATGGTGTATTCACACTTAATCTTTTAGTTAATAATTGTTTTGACTCCATACCATCGGTACATTTTATTTCCCATGATTTTCTTAAATTTCCTTAACTCAAGGGACCATGCCTTTCTCGATACTTGAGTTTATGCATCACTCCCTATAAGATTATGATTCAACAATTATTACATATGTTATTGTATTCCTTATGTTCAAATCTCATTAGTCGTACTCATTCCCTTAAGTTATCTACAGGTATAGATACCTTTTGAGTGATCTTCCTCTGACCCCAAGGGCCTCATGTATATGCTTGACCCCTCGAGCCTTATGCATTTTGTGGGCTCTGATCTCCAAACCACAATATAAACACGATTTTAAACTTAGCAGAAGCGATTCGATTAGCAGTGGAATACCAAAAATCAGCGGAAATTAAAACTTTTTGAGATAAAGCATTGAAACCATAAAACTTCCTTCATAAATAGAGATAAACTGTTTACATCTCAGATAATTACTTCTTGAATAATTATATACAACATGATACAAAATCTCAAGAACTCATGACCAAAATCTCAGACCAAAAGACTCCAAGACCTGAGAGTACAGAGGACACATAGGACTGACTCTAAGTACACCACATGGAAGGCTAAATCTCCACCTGAGATTTTACTACTGCCCCTGGTGTTGCTGCTGCTGGGACTGGTCACCTGTAGACATGTTCCTCCGTCCTCGACGTCCACCTAAAAAGTTGAAGTCTACGGGGTGAGACAATTTTTACATAATTGTCCCAGCGAGAGTTATAACTCTCCGCCAGAAGCTTTATTATAGCACCACAAAGAATAACTTAAGCAGTAAAAACTTCAAAGTATTCAACATCAGATTTAATAGTAAGCATGAATTCAACAGTTATGAAACATGAAGACATTTACACTATACAGTGTAACATCAATCAATCAACTCGTAGTTATCTCTAACAGGTATGCTACGTTGTGGATTATGTTTTTCAAACATTACTTTTATGCCCTGTGGAGATGAGGTTTACCACTCATACTCCAACCAATCACTACTAAGTGCCTCGGTATCATACTAGGTCATCGAAAGAGCCGGATTCTCATGACCTTCACCTTCCTCAGTCAGTAAGAGGATTACTTGTAGAACATCTCGTGCCTCTACTATAATAGCTTACTAGGTAATCTGTATCCTTCGTTATTTTAGAGTCACAGTGGCGTTCTGTACTCTCTTTGTTATCAGGAGATTTCATGTTTATCTTCCACTGATACGGATATCTGTGCTTTCTTCGTCATCAGGAGGTTTCATGTTTACCATCCACTGATACGGTATGGGATTGTAGTGAAGGATTGACGGATTACACATCTACATCAAACACCTACACTAGGATGTAAGGTTCTACACATCCATATACCCCACATACTCAAAAGTATGTGATCCAGGAGTTCCCTTAGGAAAACCTGTTTCACCATCATTTGATTTCTGACAATGATGGATCTATGATCAGGGCTCTACATTACACTTGATTAGTTAGGTACATTCAGTATTCTTTTAACATCATACATTGTTCTTCAAATAATAACATTAGCATAACAACTATGAAATGGGAATACTAAATGTAACAAGCCTAACTCTCATCAATCATCATTTTTCAATACATTCATCACAAGTCATCTCTAAAGCATGACCTTGATGGTATTTATGGCTCTCACAGCCCATTTAATTCATAAGTTTCCATTGACAAGGCATCAAGATATTTTACTATTCATAAAGCTAACAATATGCTTTCAATGAATATAGCATCATCATCCATACCTGGATATGATCATCTTCATATCAGAACCTGCAAGGTTAATTCAACTGATAAAAGCAATTCAATTCAAGAATTATACTTTCCACTCTTTCCATAAGAGCTAAGTTCCCTGATTCTCATCAATTAGGGTTTAATATTCACATTACATGCCATCACCCTAGAATTAGGGTTTATTATTCACATTATGGTAAAATGAACTCATAACATCATCATGTATGAGGAACATCATCAATTATGCTCTCAGATAAGATTAAGATTCATCAATTATCATAAATAGGGTTTTCATGATCTCACATAGGTGGATCATACCCTAATCATGTACATTCATAAATATTGAAGGTATTTTACTTGGATTTCAACCATAATTGGGATTTTCTCTCTCCTCTTGCTCATAGGTGATGATTACATCCCTCTAGATTGGGTTAGGTCTAATCAACATTGATAAGCCTAGCCAAGTCATCACCATTGTAACCATTGGGGTTTGCATGATAAAAAGGGGTTACCTACTTGAATCCATAAAGGGTATTTTGGTAAAGTTCACCATTGATCATAACATGGGTTAGTACACTAAACACTTGACCCATAATGTCCCTAGGTATCATTAGGGTTTAGGTTGAACAACCATCAAACCATCTAAGCCCTCAAGGCATTAGGCAGACTTATCCTTAAAAGTCCCCAATAGGTTTCACACCTTCAACCTTCAAATGATCCTGAGATCGTTTAAAGTTGGAGACCGTTTAGCTTTGGTTGACTTCAAGACCGCATGACACTCAAGACCATTTACCCTTAAACGATCTTGAGGTCGTATGAACTCATTCGATCCTGAAATCGTATGAACTCATTCGATCTTGAAGTCATATGAAATCATTCGATCCTGAAGTCGTATGAACTCATTCGATCTTGAAGTCGTATGAACTCATTCGATCTTGAAGTCGTATGGTCCTAAAAGCTCAAGATCGCATGGACCTCCAAGGTGATTCAAAGGGTAAACTCGATTAGGGTTTCCTATGTTGAAGTCTTCAATTGGTCTCAAGCTTGCTAACCACTTATCAATTGAGACAATTAGGGTTAGCCTTAACCAATTGGTCACTCAATTGATCCTCAATTGATATTCAAAAAGGGTTGGAGTTGGTTCAATTAAGGTCTATAAACATTCAACCATCAACACTCAACAATGTGAATCAAATCGAAGTTGATCCCATCAATTGACCTCCAATCGGGCTCAAACTTGGCCCAAACGGTCTTGGGATCGTTTGGATAACCTCCAAACAGTCTTGAGACCGTTTGCCCAAGAATTCATAAAAATCTAAGTTTATTTGATAGGGGTTGAACCTTAATTAAGTCACAAATCAGCAATTTGATTATTTCAATAACCCACTGTAATTGGGCCCTCAATTGATCAAATTACCTTAACCCTAGACCTCCAAACGGTATTGGGTTGACATCAAACGGTCTTGAGACCGTTTGGATGAGTTCCAAACGGTCTTGAGACCGTTTGCCCATCCATTCTTTGGACTCTAGTGAAAATTCATCAAGGTTTGATCTATTGAGTTGATCATCACATCAATACTTAATTGCAATATGATTTGGTACCTTTGGACCTTCAATTGGTCAACTATACTTGACCCCAGACCTCTAAACGGTCTTGGGTGATCCCCAAACGGTCTTGAGACCGTTTGGATGATTCCCCAAATGGTCTTGAGACCGTTTGGGCTAATTAACCCAAAAACTCTAATTAACTCCTTGGAATTTCAGCACTGATTTCAATTAGGATTTGCCCTATTAATCAACCTTCAACTCATAACTCGTTTGGAATTAATCCATCAAATTCGGTGAGTCATTAATCAACATCATTATTAACAGTAATCCCAAACAGTCAACGCTTGGTCAACCATCTTAAACGGTCTTGAGACCGTTTGCCCAAAAAGGGCAAATTAAACAGATTGAAAATCAGAACTTAATTCAATTGGATTTGCTAATTGATTTGCTTATATATCATGATTACTTTGGAGTTAACCCCTCACATTTTGTGGGTGAATAACCTACATAATTATAAACAAGATTCCCATACGGTCGTCATTTGGTCAACGCGATCAAGCGGTCTTGAAGGCCGTTTTCCTTCATACGACCCTGAAACCGTTTGCCCACCAAACGGTTGTGTAAACCGTATGGACAATTGGTGGAGGTCGTTTGGTAAAGTGGAAATCCGTGGATAAGCATAGGAATTAACGCCCTTATCTTCTACCTCAAGATCAGTAGCAGTTATTCACGATTTTTCTTGCAAGGATGCAAGGGAAAATAGGGAAGAAGAAGAACTAGCAACTATATGCATAGAAAAAGATGTATAATCAAAGCATAAGGTTTAGAGTTATAAAACCCGCCTAAAGATTGTTCCTTGAGCTCCAAACTTTCAAGCTCCAAGCCTTTAATGGCGTCTTTGAGCTCCATAGGTCGGCCAAGGTGTATTCTCCAAGGAAAGTTGAAAAGGAATGGCTAGAAAGATAAAGCTAGGTGAGCTAGCCATGAATTCAACCTTGAAAACACGTTTCCTCCATGAATTCAAGAAAAAGGGATGATCCAAACTTACCTAGGACCCTTAGTCGTCCTTCTCTGCTCCAGATCTTAGCCTTAGTCGGTTTTGAGCAAGGGGAAAAGAAATGAAAAGAAGAGGATCGTTCCCTTGCTAAGTGGGGAAGGTAGTACATATACTTAGGTGAAATTTCAACATAAGAACATATGCTTTCCTCATTTCTCATCTAAGTCCTTCCTTTCTTCTTTGCACGTCCCCACATCTTATTTCTAAGGACAAACTCCTTCTAAGGTCAAGAATTGAAGGCAAAGAGGATCAACCCATCACTAAAGCATACACATAAAAGGGCTATTATACATACACCTTGATTATTCAATCACAAAGGTGTTCTTTATTATATGATTATTCAAATGAAGTGACCTTTTCATCATTTCTCTTCTAAATGATGCCAAGAGTCATAAAAGATATTTTAGATGATGTATTTTACAAGTTGCACCCCTCAAATTGGGTAAATTGCACTTTACACCAATTTAGGGTTTTCAAGTACAGGGGTTGCTTCCACAGCTGCACCTTAGTGCTCAAGCTTGGAAAATCCCTCAAACTTCATCATAAACATCCTCATGATGTCTCAACATCAGAGGAACATCTCAACATGTGAAATTTGCAAGTTAATCCCTTAACTGGGTAATTTGCACATAGATCCCTGTATTACAAAACAGTGCTACAACTTTATATATAAAGGAGCAAAATTGAAATATATGTTTCTGAGGAACTTAATTACATGCCCAAAGTTAAAATTACATATTTAGGCAAAAAACCTAGGGTTAGTTCATAACCCAGGTCAGGGATGTTACAAATTATCCACCCCTTACAAGGATTTCGTCCCCGAAATCGATAAAATGTATTAAGAGAAAAGGGCAGGGTATTTCCTTCTCATCTCATCCTCTAGTTCCCAAGTGGCTTCTTCAACACCACGGTGGTTCTAGAGGACTTTCACTAGGCTTAAATCTTTCTTCTTTAACTTTTTAGTTCTACTATCAAGGATTGACACTGGTCCTTCCTCATAAGTTATATCTTCATTCAATTCTACTTCCATAGGTTGTAGAAATGACTCGGTATCTGGGTGACATTTCCTCAGCATAGAAATGTGAAACACAGGGTGTAACCTTTGTAACTCTGGTGGCAGCTCTAGTTTATATGCTACCTTTCCAATCCGTTCAATGATTAGATAAGGCCCCATAAATCTAGGATCTAACTTCCCTTTCTTTCCAAAATGAAGGATTCCTTTCCAAGGCGAGACCTTGAGATATACTTTGTCTCCAACCTAGAACTCTAAGGGTCTACGACGCTTGTCAGCATAAGATTTCTGCCTATCTTGTGCAGTCTTAATCTGTTGCTGTATTACCTTAATCTTTTCTGTAGTTTGCTGCACAAGATCAGGTCCTAACAACTGATGCTCACCAGTCTCATACCAACACAAGGGTGATCTACAACGTCTACCATACAAGGCTTCATAAGGTGCCATATCAATACTATGCTGATAGCTATTGTTATAGGCAAACTTTATCAAGCTTAGGTGTAGATCCCAACTTCTGGTAAACTAGAGAACACATGTCCTCAACAGGTCTTCCAAAGTCTGTATGGTCCTTTTCGACTGTCCATCAGTCTGTGGATGAAAGGCCGTATTAAACCTTAACTGGGTGCCGAAAGCATTATGAAGTCGTTCCCAAAAATGACTTGTAAACTGGGGACCTCTGTCAGAAACTATAGTGACAGGAACTCCGTGCAAACGCACTATCTCTTGAACATACAACTGTGATAACCTTTCAGCAGAATAGGTTGTTTTGACAGGTAAGAAATGTGCTGTCTTAGTCAACCTATCTACAACTACCCAAATGGAATCATGTCCTTTGCTTGTCCTGGGTAGGCCAACAACAAAGTCCATGGTCACATGGTCCCACTTCCACTGTGGTATGGGTAAAGGTTGCATTGTTCCTGCAGGCTTCTGGTGTTCAGCTTTAACTTGCTGACACACAGGACACCTCAGAACAAATTCTGCAACATCCTTCTTCATTCCAGGCCACCAATACAGATCTTTTAAATTATGATACATCTTGGTGCTCCCTGGATGCATAGCGTACATTGAAGAATGAGCTTCTTCCAGGACCAACTTCCTCAAGTTATCCACATCCGGCACTATCATCCTCCCATGATAACATGCTACATGATCATCTGAATCATGGAAACTATCTCACTTCTCATTTTCATACTCTGGTCTAATCTGCTGAACTACAACATCAACATGTTGTGCCTCCTTAATCTTCTCTCTTAGGGTAGTTTTAATATGCATCTCAGCCATCAACCCGGCTAACAATGACACCTTCAACTGTACATTGTCTTGCCTTAAAGAGATAAGCATATCTCTCTTAGAGCATACTAAAGAGTTTAGTTATGCTCTATCCATGGTTGATGCTGCTGATTTCCTACTCAAGGCATCTGCAACAACATTGGCCTTCCCTGGATGGTAATCAATTGTACAATCGTAGTCCTTGATTAACTCCATCCAGCGACGTTGCCTCATGTTAAGCTCATGCTGAGAGAAGATATACTTAAGGTTCTTGTGATCTATGAAAATATGGAATGTCTCTCCGTAGAGATAATGCCTCCAGATTTTCAATGCATGAACCACGGCAGCTAACTCTAGATCATGTGTTGGATAATTCTCCTCGTGCTTCTTAAGCTGTCGGGAAGCAAAAGAAATCACTTGTTTATCCTGCGTCAACACACATCCAAGTCCATTCTTGGAGGCATCACAAAAGACTACATATCCTTTTCCTTGCTCAGGTAGCACAAGCACAGGTGCACTTGTCAACCTCTCCTTCAACAACTGAAAGGACTGTTGACACTTATCACTCCAAGAAAAAGGAGCATCTTTCCGGGTTAACTTGGTCAAAGGTAAGGCTATAGAGCTAAAGTTTTTAATAAAACTTCGATAGTAACCAGCTAACCCCAAGAAGCTTCGAATCTCCGTCGGTGTCTTCAGTTGTTCCCATTGTAGAACAGATTCTACCTTTGCAGGGTCAACACGAATTCCCGAGGCAGATATCACATGTCCAAGAAAAGATACCTCCGGCAGCCAGAACTCACACTTGCTAAACTTAGCATACAGCTTATGTTCTCTTAGCAAGGTCAAAGCTTGGCGAAGATGCTGCTCATGCTACTGAGCATCCTTACTATAGATCAGAATGTCATCTATGAAGACGAAAACACATTGATCAAGGAAGGGTCGAAAAACTCTATTCATGAGTTCCATAAATGCAGCTGGTGCATTGGTTAGTCCAAACGACATAACCGTGAACTCATAGTGACCATATCTTGTCCTAAAAGCATACTTGGATATGTCACTATCCTTAATGCGGAGTTGATGATATCCAGATCTCAAATCTATCTTTGAGAAGACTGTTGCAACACGCAACTGGTCAAAAAGATCATCAATCCTCGGCAAAGGGTACTTGTTCTTTATTGTTACTTTATTAAGTTGTATGTAGTCAATGCACAACCGCATTGACCCATCTTTCTTTTTAACAAACAAGACCGGAGCACCCCAAGGTGAAGTGCTTGGTCAGATAAAACCCTTCTCAAGTAACTCTTGAAGTTGTTTCTTGAGTTCTGCCATCTCGGCAGGCGCCATCCTATATGGTGTCTGGGCTATGGGTTTCGTATCTGGGACCAAATTGATCTCAAAATCAATCTCCCGAGGTGGTGGTATACCAGGAAGTTCTTCAGGAAACACATCCTCAAATTACCTGACTATGGGAACTTCAGCAGGATTGGAACTTTCCTTGGTAACATCTACCACATGGGCCAAGAATGCATAACATCCTTGCCTCAACAGCTTATCAGCAACCATAGCTGATACAAGACAGGTGGGCAGAATCTTTCTTTCACCTTGAAAGATCCATGTGTTGCCTTCATCAGCAAACACAGCCAACTTGGATTCACAATCCAAGACAACTCTATACCTTTCTAAGGTATCCATCCCGAGGATTATATCAAATCCTTGCATATCAAGTGGTATAAGGTCCACTTGAATGCGATGATCAGAAAAGAAGAGGATGCGGGGAGAACATTCCTCCTGCAAAACGGTAGACCCACTCAACGGAGTCTCTAACAACAAACTATCTGCCCTATGACTAACCGTCATATTGCAGTTACGAATCACTCTCCGAGTGATAAAAGAGTGCGTAGCACCTGGGTCAATCAGAACAGATACCACACAGGATTTAGACATATAAGAATATAAAAGTCCCATCTGACCTGCCACTACCCGTGGATTGACCACTGCATCAGGTGGGTTCATAGCATAGAACCTTGCTGTCGCCTGGTGTTGAGGTGGTGCTGATGATCCAGCTTGAGACGCTTGTCCACGTCCTCGAGCTGCTCCATGAGATTGCCTTCTCTGAGATCCCTGTTGACTCCGCCTCTGAGGTTGTATCACACTGACATGCCTAGATCGGAAGTCCTTCATTAAATGCCCCACCTTCCCACAGTTGTAACAACTTCTTTCCAGTTGTTGTGGTCTTGGTGGTCCAGTAACTGACATTGATGCAGAACTGTGAGTCTCTTGTTGAGGTAGGCTTCGTCCCCTGCCTCTACTTGGTGACCACTGAGTTTGGGAACTTGATCTGGGTGGTGGAGAGTTAGGTGCAGAGAATCTCGGTTTCTTGGAATCCCTAGATGAAGAACCCTGGAACTGTGGATATCTTTTCTGGGTTTGCCTCTTCTCAACCATAGATCTCTCTACCCTTTGGACTGACTCAACGAAGGTAGAGAATCTCTCTCGGTTTTCTAAGGCCGACACAGGGGTTGATATATCATCATTCAAACCCTTCTCGAATCTCCTGATTCTTTCCTCTTCTGTGGCAGCCATGTGCGAACAGAATCGCAGCAACTCCATGAACTTAGCTTCATACTCGCTAATGTTCATCATGCCCTGCCTCAATCTCTCAAACTGAGAGATCTTCTCATCTAGGAAGGTCTTTGGAAAATATCTATTGATAAATTCCCGACAAAACTCTTCCCACGAGAACTCTATCCCAGGTCTCTTCTGCTCTTCCATGTTCCACCAATGACCAGCACTGCCTTTGAGAAGATAGACAGCATGTCTAACCTTCTCAGCCTCCGGGATATTAAGAATCCTGAAAGCCTTCTCCAACTCTGTTAACCACAGATCAGCATATGCGGGGTCGGCAGTCCCAAAGTACTCGGTAGCTCTGACATGACGAAGTCGCTCGAACATCTTACCGATACCTTGTCCTTCAGGCTGGGCAGGTGCCCTAGGTGCAGGCATGGGCATCTTGTCAGTTATGTGTGTCATGGCAGTCATAAACTGCCCAAACATCGTCTGAACTGCTGGGTTACCCATATCAGCTGGGTCAAACTGGGGTGGTTCAGGTGCAGGCTGTTCTATTTCTGGAACCCTTGCACCGCCTCGAGGTGCACTAGCACTACTCTCTGCCACGTACTCATCATGTGGCTCTGCCATCCTTATGTATCTTCTTCTCCTGAGGAGCAAAAGATTCTATTAGATAAGAAAGAAATACTAAGGATAGACTCGACATCCTAAGTCCTATGCCTCTGTAGACTCAGCGAACCTAGAGCTCTGATACCACTTAATTGTGGGCTCTGATCTCCAAACCACGATATAAACACGATTTTAAACTTAGCGGAAGCGATTCGATTAGCAGCGGAATACCAAAAATCAGCGGAAATTGAAAATTTTTGAGATAAAGCATTGAAACCATAAAACTTCCTTCATAAAAGGAGATAAACTATTTACATCTCAGATAATTACTTCTTGAGTAATTATATACAACATGATACAAAATCTCAAGAACTCATGACCAAAATCTCAGACCAAAAGACTCCAAGACCTGAGAGTACAGAGGACACATAGGACTGACTCTAACTACACCACATGGCAGGCTAAATCTCCACCTGAGATTTTATTGCTGCCCCTGGTGTTGCTGCTGCTGGGACTGGTCACCTGTAGACCTGTTCCTCCGTCCTCGACGTCCACCTAAAAAGTTGAAGTCTACGGGGTGAGACAATTTTTACATAATTGTCCCAGCGAGAGTTATAACTCTCCGCCAGAAGCTTTATTATAGCACCTCAAAGAATAACTTAAGCAGTAAAAGCTTCAAAGTATTCAACATCAGATTTAATAGTAAGCATGAATTCAACAGTTATGAAACATGAAGACATTTGCACTATGCAGTGTAACATCAATCAATCAACTCGTAGTTATCTCTAACAGGTATGTTACGTTGTGGATTATGTTTTTCAAACATTACTTTTATGCCCTGTGGAGATGAGGTTTACCACTCATACTCCAACCAATCACTACTAAGTGCCTCAGTATCATACTAGGTCATCGAAAGAGTCGGATTCTCATGACCTTCACCTTCCTCAGTCAGTAAGAGGATTACTTGTAGGACATCTCGTGCCTCTACTATAATAGCTTACCAGGGTAATCTGGTCCTTCGCTATTTTAGAGTCACAGTGGCATTCTGAACTCTCTTTGTTATCAGGAGATTTCATGTTTATCTTCCACTGATACGGATATCTGTGCTTTCTTCATCATCAGGAGGTTTCATGTTTACCATCCACTGATACGGTATGGGATTGTAGTGAAGGATTGACGGATTACACATCTACATCAAACACCTACACTAGGATGTAAGGTTCTACACATCCATATACCCCACATACTCAAAAGTATGTGATCCAGGAGTTCCCTTAGGAAAACCTATTTCACCATCATTTGATTTCTGACAATGATGGATCTATGATCAGGGCTCTACATTACACTTGATTAGTTAGGTACATTCAGTATTCTTTTAACATCATACATTGTTCTTCAAACAATAACATTAACATAACAGCTATGAAATGGGAATACTAAATGTAACAAGCCTAACTCTCATCAATCATCATTTTTCAATACATTCATCACAAGTCATCTCTAAAGCATGACCTTGATGGTATTTATGGCTCTCACAGCCCATTTAATTCATAAGTTGCCATTGACAAGGCATCAAGATATTTTACTATTCATAAAGCTAACAACATGCTTTCAATGAATATAGCATCATCATCCATACCTGGATATGATCATCTTCATATCAGAACCTGCAAGGTTAATTCAACTGATAAAAGCAATTCAATTCAAGAATTATACTTTCCACTCTTGCCATAAGAGCTAAGTTCCCTGATTCTCATCAATTAGGGTTTACTATTCACATTACATGCCATCACCCTAGAATTAGGGTTTATTATTCACATTATGGTAAAATGAACTCATAACATCATCATGTATGAGGAACATCATCAATTATGCTCTCAGATAAGATTAAGATTCATCAATTATCATAAATAGGGTTTTCATGATCTCACATAGGTGGATCATACCCTAATCATGTACATTCATAAATATTGAAGGTATTTTACTTGGATTTCAACCATAATTGGGATTTGCTCTCTCCTCTTGCTCATAGGTGATGATTACATCCCTCTAGATTGGGTTAGGTCTAATCAACATTGATAAGCCTAGCCAAGTCATCACCATTGTAACCATTGGGGTTTGCATGATAAAAAGGGGTTACCTACTTGAATCCATAAAGGGTATTTTGGTAAAGTTCACCATTGATCATAACATGGGTTAGTATACTAAACACTTGACCCTTAATGTCCCTAGGAATCATTAGGGTTTTGGTAGAACAACCATCAAACCATCTAAGCCCTCAAGGCATTAGGCAGACTTATCCTTAAAAGTCCCCAATAGGTTTCACACCTTCAACCTTCAAACGATCCTGAGATCGTTTAAAGTTGTAGACCATTTAGCTTTGGTTGACTTCAAGACCGCATGACACACAAGACCGTTTACCCTTAAACGATCTTGAGGTCGTATGAACTCATTCGATCCTGAAGTCGTATGAACTCATTCGATCTTGAAGTCATATGAACTCATTCGATCTTGAAGTCGTATGGTCCTAAAAGCTCAAGATCGCATGGACCTCCAAGGTGATTCAAAGGGTAAACTCGATTAGGGTTTCCTATGTTGAAGTCTTCAATTGGTCTCAAGCTTGCTAACCACTTATCAATTGAGACAATTAGGGTTAGCCTTAACCAATTGGTCACTCAATTGATCCTCAATTGATATTCAAAAAGGGTTGGAGTTGGTTCAATTAAGGTCTATAAACATTCAACCATCAACACTCAACAATGTGAATCAAATCGAAGTTGATCCCATCAATTGACCTCCAATCGGTCTCAAACTTGGCCCAAACGGTCTTGGGATCATTTGGATAACCTCCAAACGGTCTTGAGACCGTTTGCCCAAGAATTCATCAAAATATAAGTTGATTTGATAGGGGTTGAACCTTAATTAAGTCACAAATCAGCAATTTGATTATTTCAATAACCCACTGTAATTGGGCCCTCAATTGATCAAATTACCTTAACCCTAGACCTCCAAACGGTCTTGGGTTGACACCAAACGGTCTTGAGACCGTTTGGAAGAGTTCCAAACGGTCTTGAGACCGTTTGCCCATCCATTCTTTGGACTCTAGTGAAAATTCATCAAGGTTTGATCTATTGAGTTGATCATCACATCAATACTTAATTGCAATATGATTTGGTACCTTTGGACCTTCAATTGGTCAACTATACTTGACCCCAGACCTCTAAACGGTCTTGGGTGATCCCCAAACGGTCTTGAGACCGTTTGGATGATTCCCCAAACGGTCTTGAGACCGTTTGGGCTAATCAACCCAAAAACTCTAATTAACTCATTGGAATTTCAGCACTGATTTCAATTAGGATTTGCCCTATTATTCAACCTTCAACTCATAACTGGTTTGGAATTAATCCATCAAATTTGGTGAGTCATTAATCAACATCATTATGAACAGTAATCCCAAACGGTCAACGCTTGGTCAACCATCTTAAATGGTCTTGAGACCGTTTTCCCAAAAAGGGCAAATTAAACAGATTGAAAATCAGAACTTAATTCAATTGGATTTGCTAATTGATTTACTTATATCTCACGATTCCTTTGGAGTTAACCCCTCAAATTTTGTGGGTGATTAACCTACATAATTATAAACAAGATTCCCATACGGTTGTTGTTTGGTCAACGCGATCAAACGGTCTTGAAGGCCGTTTTCCTTCATACGACCCTGAAACCGTTTGCCCACCAAACGGTTGTGTAAACCGTATGGACAATTGGTGGAGGTCGTTTGGTAAAGTGGAAATCCGTGTATAAGTATAGGAATTAACGCCCTTATCTTCTACCTCACGATCAGTATCAGTTCTTCACGATTTTGCTTGCAAGGATGCAAGGGAAAATAGGGAAGAAGAAGTAGCAACTATATGCATAGAAAAAGATGTATAATCAAAGCATAAGGTTTAGAGTTATAAAACCCGCCTAAGGATTGTTCCTTGAGCTCCAAACTTTCAAGATCCAAGCCTTTAATGGCGTCTTTGAGCTCCACAGGTCGTCCAAGGTGTATTCTCCAAGGAAAGTTGAAAAGGAATGGCTAGAAAGATAAAGCTAGGTGAGCTAGCCATGAATTCAACCTTGAAAATGAGTTTCCTCCATGAATTCAAGAAAAAGGGATGATCCAAACTTACCTAGGACCCTTGGTCATCCTTCTCTGCTCCAGAGCGTAGCCTTAGTTGGTTTTGAGCAAGGGGAAAATAAATGAAAAGAAGAGGATCGTTCCCTTGCTAAGTGGGGAAGGTAGTACATATACTTAGGTGAAATTTCAACATAAGAACATATGCTTTCCTCATTTCTCATCTAAGTCCTTCCTTTCTTCTTTTCACGTCCCCACATCTTATTTCTAAGGACAAACTCCTTCTAAGGTCAAGAATTGAAGACAAAGAGGATCAACCCATCACTAAAGCATACACATAAAAGGGCTATTATACATACACCTTGATTATTCAATCACAAAGGTGTTCTTTATTATATGATTATTCAAATGAAGTGACCTTTTCATCATTTCTCTTCTAAATGATGCCAAGAGTCATAAAAGATATTTTCAATGATGTATTTTACAAGTTGCACCCCTCAAATTGGGTAAATTGCACTTTACACCAATTTAGGGTTTTCAAGTACAGGGGTTGCTTCCACAGCTGCACCTTAGTGCGCAAGCTTGGGAAATCCCTCATACTTCATCATAAACATCCTCATGATGTCTCAACATCAGAGGAACATCTCAACATGTGCAATTTGCAAGTTAATCCCTTAACTGGGTAATTTTCACATAGATCCCTGTATTACAAAACAGTGCTACAACTTTATATATAAAGGAGAAAAATTGAAATATATGTTTCTGAGGAACTTAATTACATGCCCAAAGTTAATCACAAGGATTTAATTACATATTTAGGCAAAACACCTAGGGTTAGTTCATAACCCAGGTCAGGGATGTTACACATTTATGGAGTTCCATTTCCACTTGTCCCCTTTGGCCTTAGTATTGATATGTACGCCCATAGGGTCAATCATATGATGATTGTAATGGCATATTATATGAAGGTCTTGATTAATAATAATAAAGGCACACTTTCAATTCGTTCTATTTCACTCAGTTATGAGATAATGAGGAAATATAATGAATGTCTAAGTAATAACATTACTCAATGGAGTATGTCTTCAATTGTGTGAATTGAACAATGAGATCATACAGATGTTAAGAGTATGTACATTCTTGATATGTCCATAGACAGATGTTATTGTGGAAGGCTGATAGACAACAATAATACATATTACTAGAGTGTGTATTGGTTGATGAAAGAATCTCATTAGTCATGATATGTGATATCAAACCAAGCAAATAGATACTTGTTAGAGAACAATGTATCAGACAAAGCCACCTTGAGAGTGATACATTGAAACCATAATCGTTGGTCATAATAATCTCTCATAGTGAAGGTGGTGAATGTGGTTCTTAGACCTGGAATCAATACACTCATCACATGTCATTTGGTATGTTTTGACATCATCAACCATGATCCTAAATAAGGGTTGTCATAAAGGTGGTGATCAGATATACTATGACCCATGGGGATGACTGTGAATCATGTAACTGGGATTTGTCCCTCCTATAGGAGTTTGATATCTTGGCCACTTGATAAACAAGACTGAGAAAGCATGCACAACACATGTGAGACTACACCCTGTCTTCTCCATTGTATGTGACCATTCCTCCATTCCTACCCTAATTTATCTGGTTATTTGGAGGTGGTAATGTTGGCCTTCCCCTTCACATCCTTCAATCTCCATGTTGTGCACTTGACCATTATTTCTCTCTTGGTGATATTAGATCTGCTCACCAAATTGCATCTGGTTCCTTCTGTCTTAGATCATGTGGATTCCAAACCATCCAAGATGAGTTGTTCCTACTCCCTCATTCTTTGATACTATCATCCTCATCCCTCCATAGTGCACCACCAATAACCTCTGATGTCATGACACCTCTAGGTTTGCTAATCGTCACAACAATTGTGGATGGTATTTAATTTCAAATCAAATATGATGGCAAATGAACATTATATGCATGAAGTTGTTATTATGACATATAGAAAGGAATTGTCAACTATTATAATCCTAGAAACCCCATCTTTCCAGGAAATCCTAAAAACTAGTTTCCTTTTACCAAATCCCAAATAACCCCGCTTTAACAAATCCCAAATAAACATGTATACCACCTTTTCTGTTATCTTTCATTCTCAAGGCGTTAAATACAATGTGTTTTTTTTTGTTCTCTCTTTATCCTTCAACTTAACATAAATTGTGAATGATTTATTATATTGTTGAAATATTATATTATTTTATTTAATATAAATAAATTAGTTCTAATTATTATCTTAACCATGTATCATATTGTTCAATCCCAACCCTCAACGCAATCTAACCAACAAAATCAAAAATCCTATGTTATTAGGGGTTTTTGTCGGTATTGGGTCGGACAAAATTTTCAAGTCGATTTTCCTCATGTCAGCTCTAGTTCGAGTTAGGTTGTGTTCAATTCTGGATAGGCCAGATTTCATGTTTGATTTTCTTTTACTTTTTTTTACTAATACAATAACAAATATTATTTGTGATTTTGGGTAAGGTTGGCTCAGATTGGGTTTATACGGGTTTGGGTCAGTTCAAAGAAAACTCTAGGGTCAAACTTGTATGTAGGTTAAACATTATCGCATCAAGTCATGTATATTAATCAATATCTAGTTGTGCATATTTACTTAATTATTAAGATATATTATGTTGAATGTAATATATTTTTATTGATATATGTTGTATTAGTAATAAGATATTATACATTTTAAGCTACTTTTTATTAATATAAAAATATTTGGTCAATATGTATAGGTTTAAGCCGATTAGTGATGTCAGAGTACCAGAGTTTGACATGCATTCAGTTCGAATTAAAATTATCAACCTCACTTAAACGAATGTTCAAAAAGTTGAGTATCGGGTTGTTATCTACATCTAAAAATTAATTAACAATTACATCTAGCAAATCTTGAGTGGCTTTTAGTACCAAATCGTATATGTAAAATTCATTTTAGATATAGCACATAAATGTATCTAGTACCCAAAATTTTAAATTTAAATTTCACATCAATGTATGAATTTAGAAACTATATGTATGTTTCTTTAAAAAAAATAAATATAAATATTGTTTTGATTAGTATTAGGAATAACATGGGTTGCGTTTTGCTGAATCCAATCAACTCAACCATATGCAAACCGAGGTTGAACTAATCAGAACATGAACTCGAACATGACCTAAACAGGAATTATGGAAAATGTGACTTGAAGTGACCCAAAGTTGTATAAACCCAAATGGCACCCACACATTACCCAGACATTACAAAATTAGATTGTTGTGAATATTAGCAACAAACAAAATAGAAAATATGTTAAAACTCTACCCAATCCAAATTAGATCTGACATGATTGGAATTGACCTCAATTAAAATATGAATCGATCCATAACCCAGATTAATAATCAAGAATTTTTTAGTTAGTAGGGTTAGGTTAGGTTGGTCAGGTTTAAAATATTAAAATATCAAATTCCACTAATATTATGATCGAATATATTGTTCATATTACAATTAGGAATTATCATATAAATGATACAAATTAAATATTGAATTGAGGGGCAAGGTGAACTAAGGGGAAATAAGAGTATTTAACGGCTGGAAAATGGCAGTTGATGAAAAGGGTGGTGGAGGCGGTTAGTTGGACTTTAGTAAAAAGGAGGGAGTTTTCAGAAATTCAGAAAAACTCAAAAGAGAGGGGGTTTGGGAAAAAATCAACAAATAATTTGAGAGGGAATTAGGGTTGCAGTCAAAAGCTCAGAATGGACGGTTTGAGGACAAATGCATCGGACCCGCTGAATGGAGATGCATTATTTCAAAATGCGAAATTTCCATTAAGTAAATCAGGAATGGTGATAAACCATGTTTATAAAATAAACAATGTGTGCTATTTGGATGTTTTCGTTATTTCTTAATTTGTGCATCTCCCGGTTGCTCCAGCAAGTAGCAAGAAGTCGAATTCGCATGAAAATTTAGACAGACTGAAGCAGCCTCGCAGTGACTGGTGGTGTGATAATATTTTTGGGTATGGTTGTAGTCTCTTTACTCATGGTAAGAAGTGCTATTGTAACTACTGCACTTGCTCACAATGTGAGCCTCCCATTGTTCGCAAGATCTCCTTAATTTATTGAGTACATGAATCACAATCTATTGTTTACTAACACTTGTGTAGTTGCAGTCATCATCGACCCCGGCTATCGTCGTTGCTAACTGCTGATGGTGAGATTCTTTGGGCAGAAATGAAAAGGGAACTTACTGTTGTCTACTTGTGGTCCAGCAAACACGAGCAAGCAGATTGAAGACTTTGATTCCAGTCCGTAGTTGGAAGTTGCTAGCAATTATTGAAACCGGATGGGTTCTCCCTCGGGACTTGGTGTATATTGGTAGAATATGGCAAATGCTATGGCATGGTGCGGACCTACACCTACCTATGGGAGTTCCCAGCTGCCGTTGCCTCTTTCTAGTCAGATGCACCCGCGGACCACATATAGTCACCCTCCATACAGCGCACGATCCCATGAATATCAATATTTCTGTGTGTGTAAATGTAGAGATCTAGGATATCTATGACTGTGCCGCTGCCATCGCCGACCCCAGACAAGCAGCAGCCTTGCTGGCCGGATGGGGAAAGAAGGAGGCAGTAGGCTCAGCTGCTGCCTTACAGTCGAGGAAGGGAGGGGCCACAAATGATGGAAGGGAATGCCATATATGCATCACGGGTCTGGATCCCATTTCTGCTGGTAGGGTTCCCGAAAAGAAAACACAGTGCACTGTAGGGGAGGTTGACAATATAAATGAATCTCTCTCCTGCTGTAGTGCTGTACTGAGGCTAGCTTTGGCATGTGAGCATGTGTTATTGTTGTTAATATTTATTAACGTACGTTTCATGCAACAACGATATGTGTAAATTAATTAACAAGTTCAAGCAGATCCAAATGAGAAAGAAGATCAAACAAAGCATGAGAACAGAAATAAAGGAGTTAGATTTGCAAATCAGATCGTTCGTTGAGAAATAAACGTGATACTTAAAGAAATCAGTGTCCGACAATCTTTGCAGATAGACATCGTTCTCCCAGTCTCTATCCGGCACGAATTTGAAACAGACACGTGACGCGGCACAGCAACCGCAAGAACCACCGTCTGACAGTCACGTCTAGGTGACGGGAAGGAGAAGTCACGCTTCGCACAGGAGGACAACTCCACGAAGCAGCTCGGGAACGAAGACTCTCGCTTTCTGGATTAGGGCTCTCAAAACACACGTGAAAAACGGCGGCTGAAGTTTGTTTGTTGTGTGTTTAACCATAATGACCGGGGAGTATTTATAGTCACGCATGTCCCTTATTCGTATTCCCAGCAAGACGCAAATACTCAGTCGCTCTTGTACACATTACGGAATAAAAACCGCAAAGAGAAGCACTTTTCAGTTAGGATTAAGAAATCTGAATAGGAAAGAACCAATTAATTACACGAGTAATTAATTACTTAGTTGTATCCTAGTACAAAAAGAAGCCGGAAGACGGAAGACATTCTCCACAATCCACAAGCCACAAGCCCGAGCCTGTGCCCAGCCTGGCCAGGCCAGGCTAGGCGAGGCGTGGTGTGGCGCGCGTGCGCGTGCGTACGTGCGTTGTGATGTGGTAACCTCACCCACCAAGGAGGTGAGCATACCTCCCTCCTAGGACCCCTTGGACACTAGTGCCACATGTGATCCTACATATGAGGACCACAAAAGTTATAGGAGTGAGCAATATGGGATAAAACTTATTTGCCATTTACACTAGAGACAAAACTACTTTCTCACATGTACTTGTTGCACTACATTAGGCTTAACACATGCTAAATAAATGGTTGCTACAGCAGCAACCATATATCTAATAATCTCCCACAAAGTCCAATGTGTAGTGTGCTCTACCATTTAGTCATCCATATTGTGCTTTCAGCAGATACCTTTCAGTTTGAATCTACCTAAGTTATCCAACTGTGACCCCCGTAGAAACTAGGTTAACAAAAGTCTTGAACTTGAACCTTGGGTACAAGATTATAGGTTGGTAACAACACAATAAAGACATGGTAGTAAAGAAAACAATGCATTAAGGCCATGCATACAAAAAATTTATATCATGATTGATAATAGAGTACAACTCAATTCTCCTGTTGCGGCCTACACAACATCAATCACTTAATTAGAGTCTCCAAATATGTACTGCTAACATCCTATCCTAAGACTTGACACCATTCAGAGACTACTCTCTTATTAACTTGCAGTTATGACACTAATAGGTTTCCCAGGGAATAGACACACAGATGCAAAAAGCATCAAACAAGAATATGTAGTGTCATCTGATTTACCCGACAACTTGTTATTACCAATTGAACCCAATTTGTGGGATCTCCACTCTTTTGGGTTGGGTTGTTACTGCCTGCAAATCTATAGGGGTTTCAGTCTCATCTCCAACCTGGATTTTTCCACTAAAGCCAAGGTAAAACCTTTAGTGAAAGGATCAACTGTATTATCTTTGGTACCAACGTAGTCCACAGCCACGACCCCATAAGACACTAACTCCCTTACAGATTTCAATCTGACTTGGATGTGTCTATGCTATTTTTTATTATACTTGGAACTCTTTATCTTAGCAATAGTTGTAGTGTTGTTACAGTGAACTGAAATTGTAAGAAGCGACTTCATTACCATAGGTAAACTGGACATAAGTCCATGTAGCCATTCAACTTCCAATCCAGTTTCATCTAAAGCACACAACTCTGCCATAAAAGTGGACCGAGACAATATGGTCTGTTTCTTAGACCTCCAGGAAACAACTCCTCCTCCCAACAGGAATACATATCCTGAGACACCATTACTCTCAGAATTCACGGCAATCCAGCTTACATCACTATATCCTTCGACTACGGAAGGATGTTTACCGTAATGCAGCCCAAGAGAACATGTTCCCTTGATATACCTCAGAACTCTGTCAATAGCTTCTCAATGGGTCTTGTCGGGACAACTGGTGTATCTACTTAACTTGTTCATGGTAAACGCAATGTCTGGATGTGTACAGTTCATAAGATACATCAAACTTCTGATAATCTGAGAGTATCGTAATTGAGATACTGGAACCCCAGTCTCATTCTTGAATAAGGGCTTGGATGAATCATATGGAGTCTTAACAGGTTTACGTGATGTGTACTCAAACCTCTCCAGTATCTTCTGAACATAGTGAGACTGAGAGACAATTATACCATCAGTAGACCTAATGATTTTAAGCCCTAAAATCACATCAGCGACGCCCATATCCTTCAACTCAAACTTGCTACACAAGAATGACTTTGTCTCATTTACTACTTTCATATCTGAACCAAAAAGCAGGATATCATCAACATATAAGCATAACAAAATGAATCCATTATTGACAATTTTGTAGTACAGACACTTATCAAATTCATTAGAAACAAAGCCAAATGATGATATCACAGAATCAAACTTCTCATGCCATTGTTTAGGGGCTTGTTTCAAGCCATATAATGACGTAACAAGTTTACACACTTTGGACTCATTCCCACGACCCATAAATCCCTCAGGTTGTTCCATATATATCTCTTCCTGAAGATCACCGTGTAAGAATGCGGTCTTCACATCCATCTGATGGATATACAGATTATAAATGGAAACCAATGCTATAAGCACTCAGATTGTGGTCATACAGGAAACAGGTGAATATGTATCAAAATAATATATTCCTTCCCTTTGTGTGTAACCCTTAGCAACTAAGCTAGCCTTATACTTATTGATTGTCCCGTATGCATTAAGTTTCTTCTTAAAGATCAATTTACAACCAACTGTAGAACAACCAGGAGGTAAATCCACCAATTCCCAAGTTCCAATTGAGAGAATTGATTGGATTTCATCATTAACGGCTTCTTTCCAAAACTTAGCTTCTGGAGATTCCATAGCTTGTTTGAAAGTAACAGGATCATCCTCAACATTGTAAGTGAGAAACTCACTTCCAAAGTCCTTTGATGTCCTAGACCGTTTACTTCTCCTTGGTTCAACTATTTCTTCAGAATCATCAGATTTATAAATAGCTTGTTCTGAGTCGCCCCCCACATTTGTCATCCTTTCCACGTGCTCAGGAATGGAACATGTGGTAAATGAATCTTCTTAAGATACTTCATTGGGCACACCAATTTTCATAGGAAATACATCATCAAAAAATGTTGCATCACGTAATTCCACAATTGTATTGACCTCAATGCCAGAGATATCTGATTTTACAATCAAGAATCTATAAGCATAGCTTGTCTCTACATAACCCAAGAATATGGCATCAACCATTTTCAGTCCCAATTTTTTCCTTTTGTGTTAAGGGACAAGTACCTTAGCAAGGCACCCCCACACTCAAAGATATTTAAGACTTGGTTTCCTTCCTCTCCGCAACGCAAACAGACTACTCTCTGAATGCTTATGGGGAACTCTATTCAGAATATGGCAAGCCGTATTCAAAGCTTCCCCCCACATAAAGTTGGGTAATATAGATGTTTGGAGTAAGGTATTTACCATATCTATTAAGGTTTGGTTTTTACGTTCAGCAATCCCATTTGATTGTGGTGAATAAGGAGCAGTGACCTCATGAACTATACCCTGTAATTGGCAAAATTACAAAAACAAGTTTGAAGTATACTCTCCTCCCCTATCAGACCTTAAATCGCTTAAGTACTTCACTAGTTTGAGTTTCGGCTTCATTCTTATAAATTTTAAATTTATCCAATGCCTCATCTTTACTTGTAAGTAAAATGACATACCAGTATCTACTCGCATCATCAATAAAAGTTATAAAATAACACTTTTGATCCCTCGTAGCAACACAATTAAATTCACAGATATCTATATGTACTAAATCTAAAATTTCCTAATTCCTATTCACAGAATGAAAGGGCTTCCTATGTAATTTATCTTGTACACAGATTTCACATTTATTGTTGCTAATTTCATATTTAGGGATCAAAATTTAGATTCATCGTACGCTTAATTGAGACAACATTAACATGTCCCAAACGTGAATGTCATACATCAGATGAAATAAGATTCATGCAAATAGAACTATAATCATTCAAATTTAAAATGGAATTTGAAATAGATTCAACATGAATCTTAAATAAGTTCTCCACATCACATAAGTACCCATTGCCAAAAAATAAAGAATCACGAAGTCATGTAATAATAACCTTATTACATTTGCAGTCTACTCTATAACCTTCCCTGACTAAAATGACGCCACTAAGGATATTGCGTCGAATGGTTGGAACATGTCTGACCCTATTAAGAGTCAAAACCTTCTCTGAAGGAAACTTCAAATCCACCCGTCCTTCACCTTTGACTTCTGCAGAGATGGAATCGCCCAAAGTCACGGACCGACCTCGAGAGGTGTGATAAGACACAAACAGGGATTTATCAACACACACGTGTACATTAGCCCCAGTGTCAATTATCCAATAAAGTGGTTCAAAAATAGAAAGGATTTCAGGTTTAATAGATAGGTACTCATTGAGGTTCAAGGATGTAGTCATCATGTTGACCACGTCCTCCTCAGTTGCAGATGTGGCATCTTTCTTTGCCTTCTTAGAAGGACAATCCTTGTTCCAGTGGCCAACCTATCCACAAGTCCAACAAGGTTTGTTCTTCGGTTTCTTTTGGATCTTTGCCTTAGGTTTATGTGCATTCTTAGATTTCTTATCTTTGGTGTTTTTTGCAGAAGTGAAATTAACAGTTGGATTTGCATCAGTAGGCACTTTGACCATTTTCTCCTTTAGATGTTCTTCTTGTATATTAATATTCATCATTAGTTCTTCCATTGTGTGTGTCCCTTTGCGATGCTTCAGAGACATACCAAACGATTCCCATGACTTAGGAAATTTTCTATGATAGACATAAAAACAAACTTCTCAGGCAATACCATCTTGGCATCTGAGAGTTCATGAACTAGGAGTTGTAGATCATGTGTTTGATCAGAAACTAACTTACCCTCAACCATCTGAAACTTAAGAAATTTAGACACGCAGTATTTTTCAACACCTTGATTTTCAGTACTAAAATTCTTAATCAACAATTCCCACAAAACTTTGGATGTAGTGACTAGCGGCTTTGAGTAAGAATCATATAGTTTGTTATTTAAACCAAACAGAATCAAACCGCGACACGTTTTGTCGCCCTTCTTCCAATTAGCAATTATATTTGCATTATCAGGAATTATTTCATCATATTTAGGTTCAGTCTCTACTAAGTGCTGATCAAAACCCGTAATATTCAACCAAATTTCCATCCGACTCTGCTAACGGGCAAAGTTAGTACCAGTAAATTTTTCAGGCATATTGTTGACATCAATTTTATTTCCCGAACCACCCTGACCGGCCATTGTTAATTAACGACAGAAAGATGGTTTCTTTAAGACTGTTGTTAATATTTATTAACGTCGTTCATGCAATAGTGACAAGTGCAAATTAATTAACAAGTTCAGACAGATCCAAATAAGAAACGAAGATCAAACAAAGTAGGAGAACAGAAATAAAGGAGTTAGATCCGGAAATTCTCACGGATAGGCACCGTTCTCCTAGTTTCGATCTGGCACGAACCTGGAACAGACACTCGGCGCAACACAACAACCGCAGGAACCACCGCCTGACAGTCGCGTCTAGGTGACGGGAAGGAGAAGCCGCGCTTCGCACATGAGGACAACTCCACGAAGTGGTTCGGGAACGAAGGCTCTCGCTCTCTGGATTAGGGCTCTCAAAACACACATGAAAAACGGCAGCTGAAGTTCGTTTGTTGTGTGTTTAACCCTAATGACCGGGGAGTATTATAGCCATGCACGTCCCTTATTCCTATTCCCAGCAAGATGCAAACACTCGATCGCTCTTGTACACATTACGGAATAAAAAAGAAACAATTTTCAGTTAAGATTAGGAAATCTGAATAGTAAAGAACCAATTAATTACACGAGTAATTAATTACTTAGTTGTATCCTAGTGCAAAAAGAAGCCTGAAGACGGAAGACATTCTCCACAATCCACGAGCCACGAGCCCGTGCCCAGCCCGGCCTGACGAGGCGTGGTGTGGCGCATGCGTGCGTTGTGATGTGGTAAACCCACCCACCAAGGAGGTGAGTATACCTCCCTCGTAAGACTCTTTGGACACTAGGGCCCCATGTGATCGTACATATGAGGATCACAAAAGTTCTAGGAGTGAGCAATATAAGATAAAACTTCTTTACCATTTGCACTAGAGACAAAATTATTTTTTTCACATATATTTGTTGCACTACATTGGGTTTAATCCATGCTAAATAAATGATCACTCCCGCAGCAGCCACCATATATCTAACAGTTATTTTGTATTTGGGGAAGGCAATAGTCATCCAGAGAAATGAGGTTGAGGTCCCCCACCACTATCCAAGCAATCTACACGTCGCGGTCCACATCTGCGGCTGGCAGCTGAAGCTTTTAGACGCCGTACTCCACACACTGTGTGCGATCGACACAGCTTCGTGCCCCACGACATCGTTCTCCCCAGAAGCTCGAGCCAAGGAGAGCGACGGTTTGCCCTCCCTCTATCCCACATTAATTTGAACCTTGATTAATGTCGCCGTGGACCATGGTTGACGATCTTTGAATATAGGGGAAGGTCAGGAAGTTCGAGATGATGAGAAGGAAGACGGGACGGTTTCATGTGTTGTTGCAGTCAGTGGGGACGCCAGAGTTCCAAGGGGGAGAGGCGTGTTACTTGGAAGTACTGTTGATGTGGATGTTTGAGAGCGGGAGTTGTTTGGTAGCGATAGTTGTTTTATAAATAATACGACGGAACTCTATGCATTCCGTTAATGTATGCCAAATCTGAGATCCGGAGGCAACTTACTCTATCGGTGGAGGCAATGAGAAAATATAGAAAAGAAAGAAAAAATTATAAAACCACGCTTGTTGAAGGTGAAGTTTGTTGAAAGAACCAAATGATCAACCCCAATCGAGCAAGTTTTCCATGAAGAAGTGAACTCATGTTTGAATTGATTAAACTATTATTTTGATGATGACTAATCATTTCAGACATTTGTGTCTAATATTTTTACTTGAGTGATTTCATATTAGATAAGATATGCTCCAAATGTCTAAATTAGCATATCCTATTTTGAAGAAATCAAGTCATACATACATAAAGACTAGGATTGAAGAACAAATAGTTTTCTTCATATATCTTTGATGTAAAGCATCTGTAATGATTGTATGACTTGTAATTATACTTAATGAAAATGTAGATCACTTAAATTGAATATATAAATATTTTTTGGACATTTGTCAAAGGTGATTACAAGTTGTTTTGTCGGTCGAGTTTGTCCTGGTGACAACTCAGCCGTCAGCCTATTTGGCTTTTGGCAAATGTCCAAGGTCGGCCGAGTTTATCCTGATGATAACTCGACCGACACCTGCACTTTGACTTGTCATGCAATGCCATCAGTCGAGTTTTCTAAAAAGCAACTCTAACGACAACACTATACAGTAATATGTAGAAAAGTATTTCTAGTCATTGGAGTGTTGTAAAACTCAAAAATATATATATTAGAACACCTAAAATGGCTAGATTTGATCATAAGTGTCTCTACTGGAAAATAGACAACCTCAACCATAATTAGGACCCTTGGGCTTCATGCCATGGTTAGCCAAGAACTATGGATGCCCTATGTTATAGTTGAGAGAGATTTACCTCCTAAGAGCCTCTATCCACTCTCACGAGGTTAATCATTTTCTACATCTATTAGAGTGAGTAAGAGATTTGTAACATAGCTAGTCCTACATGTATATCTTGTGAGACTATCACTTCTTCGAACTGCTAATTTCTATTTCTACTATGAAGATGAAGATTCTCTATCTTGACTAAGAGAGGTGAAGATGAATGGAAGGAGTTCCTTGGTGAAAGTGAAGTCAAAGGCACACAAAATCTAAATCAAGAGTGAGAAAGGTCTTGAAGGCAGAAAATTTATTACAAGAGTAGGTAAGTCCTTGGAGAAGGCTAAAAACTCTTTGCAAGAGTAGGTAAGTCTGTGACAAGGTAGAAGATTCTTGGTCATGGATAGGTAAGTTGTAACGACCTCACTTTTCAGCTTCCCCAGTTAAGAAAGGACCTTAAGCTTGAGAGGCATTACCTAAAATTAGCAAAATCTGGATTTAACAAATAACAAACAATAGAAAATAATTTCTATTATTTCACAAATATTGTTTACAAGATATATGTTGATGCTCCTCTAAGGAGTTACATGAAATTCTAACATGGGGCTAATATATATGAGAAGAAGTGTCTACCTAATCCTCCTTTACTTAGATTTAATGTCTTCATTCAATTTGATCTGGTTCATCATATATTGATATCTTCATATATTGTAGTTATATAAGTCACTGATAACCCAAAATGTGGATCAGTATATTGCTATACTGTGTACGTGGGGTGCATACAAAAGTGTGCAAGTAATATAACAACATATAATCAATCAATTACTTACAAGCAAGAATTGGCAACTTCATTACATATTTTAGCCCATACTTTATATGCTATCTTAGGCATATCATTGTCCGTTCTAGGGCTCATGAGCATCACTTCTCGATATATGTCATCCTAGTTTACAAAATATGATATCTTACTTTATGTGATACTCATAGTGGCATTATAATTAAATAAAATGTAAATCAACATCCAACAATTTTTTATCAATCTTTGAGAAATCATTGGTAAACTATGGCAGTCAATAATGTGAGTATAATGTACCTCAAAGTAGAATCATGCAGACCATGCAATCATACTTCAAGTACTTTAAGTGTATCATCCAATCGAGAAAGAAAAGATGGATCCAAGCAATCAACATTTAATTTGCATGCATGTATATCCTAAAGTGTCCCATCATATTATTCATATTAGACCCTACTAGGGTCCTACTATAGGGTTTAGGGCCGTCTCGAGTTAGAATAAGGGTACAAAACCCTAATTCTATCGCTTATTAAATATTAGGCAAAACCCTAAATATTAGATCCATCACATCCTTTCATTATGAACATTTAGATCAGATTATGTTCATTAATATCATGGCAAGTTATGATATTTAGTTTCAAAATCCTAATTACACCTTTTGAAGATTGTTCTCATTAGAAACCCTAATTATCCATCACTATTATTATCATCATCTTAAGCTCCCACTACGTTCAAAAATATCAGATATTATCACAAAATAAATGGTTTTATTAGTTTAAGAATCATATTGACCAAAATTAGGGTTTCCATGCATTAATCACTTATTAATCATATACTAAGTTACTTTTGGAGACAGAAGTGTAATTAGAGTGTGAAAGTATTTCATTTGTGATCTACTCCTTTTTTTATCAACTTTCATATATAATTTGTCTCAATTCAATCATCCTATCAATTACTATAATTAAAACAAGATTTACCTTTTAGACAACTGACATGTTGACACATCAGCAAAACACATGTATCCAATAAGCCACGTGGGCAACATCTAGATAACCTTGAATTGCCATGTTGTCTTAGAGCTCCATGCGGGCTGAGCTCAGGAGCAGGGCCAATTGATCCTAGTTGAGACGACCCGACACCAGATCAAACCGTCACAGTGTAATTAATTGCGGAATTAAACATAAGCAACAGAATTACTAAAAATCACTAAAAAATTAAAACCATTTACTAAGAGATCCATTTCCAGGAAACTCATACATTATGGTTCACAAAGTACATATCCTGTACCATCCCTTCTCGAGTTACAAGTATCAATTGCTCTGTTAAAACTATATACAGGTAGCATAAGAACCTTGAGGCATCAAGCCAAAATCTTAGATCGATAATAAAAACACTAACTACTAACTCCTAAGACCTGAGAGTACAGAGACGACTCATAGGACTCATATCTACATGGCACGACAGTCAGTATCTCCACCTGAGATGTTATTGTTGTCTCTGTTGCTGCTGCTGCTCTTACCCTGCTGTAGGGTTTCTACCTCCTCGTCCTAATCAGCCTAAAAAGGTTGGATTTCACGGGGGTGAGACAACTGAAAATTTTCCCAGCGAGAGATATAACTCTCTGCCAGAAACATTATTATTGCAATTAACAGAATAAAACTGGGCAGAAGAATCATATATGTTCATCAACAGATAAATCACTGTCTAAATAGATTAGAGCAATATCCTTATTAAAGCATTTCAGATATAATTGATAAAACAACATATCATTTGTCCAATAAGGAAAATGAAGAACATGTACAACATTTATCCATCAAGGATGTACTAAGAAAGATATCATCAACCAATGATTCTAGTATTTCAACCTTAAACAAATAAGCTACACAGCTGATTACATTTTACAGTCATACTTAAACCCTGAGGAGATGAGGTATACCGCTCATACTCCAACCGACCACGATTAAGTAAAGCATCAATACCATACATAGGCCAATGGAAGAGCCAGACTCCATCACCTCATCTGTCTCGGTCAGTATGAGATCATATACAGGACATCTTGTGCCTCTGCGAAATAGCTTTCCCGGGTATACTGGCATCTTCGCTATAGAGTTATAGCCTGTAGCATATACTCTTTTCAGGATATGGCCCATAGCCAATGCCTGGTATTGTGGAGTTATGACCCATATCCATACTCTTATTGGGATATGATCCATAACTATTCCTGTACATAGGATATGACCCTCAGTCATTCCTATGGGGCATAAAGATATTTTCGCCCATTACCCCCACATATTCAAAATATGCATTCCAGGAATTTCCAGAGGAAAACTTGTTTCACCATCACCAATTAATGACGATGATGGATCTATGGTCAGGGCTCTACATGATAAGATTTCACTTGATTAATTAAGTACATTACCATATTCTTTTAGCATCAGGCAGGTTTTCAAACATAAATCATTATAACAATAGCTTCTCAGAATATGTAATACTTCTATCAAGTGCTTTTCAAAGCTTTATAAAACATTGGGATCTCAATCCCTTGTCACATCAAGGGTATTCTCATCCCTTAACATTTCATCATCATGATTATGGAATATGGGTATTCAAACCCTCAGTGCATCAAAGAACACTTGTTACCATTTATCAGGTAACTAATACCTTCAAGTCATCTGACCAAGGTAAACATGATACTTTTTACACAAGCATCTCACATGGCTCGCAAGGCCCATTTCATCTCTTGTTACCTCTCACTAGGCAACAAACATGCTATGGCTCACAAGGCCCATTCACATTTTCAATAAATGAAACATCATAGCTCATACCTGGCTATGCTCATCATCTCATGATACCTGCATGGTTAGTACACATGATAACAGTTATATCAATTACATTTTAGTACCATACTATACAAAGTAACACCACTTATACCCTTACTAGGGTTAGGGTTATATCAATAAGAGTTTCTCATCCCCTTACACAAATTAGGGCTGGGTTTTCAAATTAGGGTTTCATGTGGCTTTACCCAAAATTAGGGTTTTCATGAAGCATCCTCTTAAATTAGGGTTTTTCATTAAAATACCTTGAATTAGGATTTCTCATATCATTACCCTATATTAGGGTTACACATTACCCTAAATTAGGGTTTCACTTATCATTGCCCTAAATTAGGGTTAGGGCACATCAACCTTCTCGATTAGGGTTTCATGATTTCTTTATCAAGGATCATACCCTGAGTACATATTCTTTTTATGTTGAGAGTGTTGAGGTTTAATCACTACATGATTATCATTCATATATGAATTCCACTCTCTCTCATCCTCTCTAGGATGTTGGTTACTTCAAACTTGAATAGATTGAATCAACTTGAATGAAGATTTGACATAGTGTATTAAGTCATTGCTTCCATAAGCATCAAAGGTTAACCACTCTAAAGGTACTAATCACCTAAGTACTTTAGAGGTACAATCACTGGATTTAACTTGGATATATGCCATTAACAATCAAGGGGTTAATTGGTCTTTCATAACCTTAGGTCTCCAAACGGTTTTGGTACTTTTGAACCTTCAAACAGTTTTGACCTTCTTGACCTTTAAACGGTCTTGGAATCACTTGACCTTGAAGACCGTTTGACCTTAAACGGTCTTGGTTCAATTGTAACTCAAATCAACCCATTCTGTCTTGAAACCGAATCAACCCATTCGATCTGGAAACCGAATCAACCATTCGATCTAGAGACTGATTTTATCCATTCAGTCGTGAAACTGAATTCTCATCAATTGTTTTGAAACTGAATGGACAATCCAGCATTGTGATCGATTGAACCTCAAACTGTTTGAGACCGTTTGGTCCAAACCACCTTGAAACTGAATGGACCAATTAGAGTTTCCTCCAATCAATCAATTGATTTTAGGGTTTGTTTTATTGAATCACACATTAATTGGACCATGAAAGTACATCAGATTGTAGCCCTTGGATGTTCAATCATCCACCAAAATCAACCATTGACCTTCAAATGGTTAACACCTCCATACGGTCAACACCTCCATACGGTCAACACTTCTAAACGGTCAACCTATTCAAACGGTTTTGAAAATGTTTCAACATGAAACGGTAAACTCCTCCGAAACGGTCAACACCTCCATACGTTCAACACCTCCATACGGTCAACACCTCCATACAGTCAACCCATTCAAATGGTTTTGAAACTGTTTCAACATCAATTAGAGTTTTGAACCCAATTGAATTAGGGTTTGAAATCAAGGGACCATCAATTGTTGAATCCTTTTTATCTTAATCATTTGTAACCATTGGATCTTCATCTAATCATAACATTACTTGACCATAAATGGTCTTGAGCCCCTTTTGACCTCAAATAGTCTTGAGACCATTTGCCCTCAAATGGTCTTGAGACTATTTCGTGTCAAACAGTCTTGAGACCGTTTGATCACCAAAAAGAAAAACCGTATGCATATGTTCTATGTTGAGGTGTGTGCTTAAGATGCCATCATCATCTTCAAGCTTGAAACCTTCAAAATCATTTGTGATTCTTATGGTGATTTCAACAACTAATCAAAAGGAAATCAAGATAGAAGAAAGGTTCGACATATAATGATCAAATTGCAAGCAATAATGACACTTAAGGGTTCAAGTTATATAACCCACCTTCAAAACTGAATCCAAGATTCAAGCTTCACGTGATCAATGGTTAATGAAGCTATCTCAACTGTCCAAGGATCGTCCTCAAGTCTTTGAGTGAAAAGAATGGCTAAGGTTGAAGATTGAGTGAAGAAAAGAAGAAATTAAGCATTGAATTTCGATTTTCACCATGAAATCAAGGTTGAAGATGACTATGGAGCTTACCTATAGGTTGGGGCACGCCCTCCTATTTCTCATAATCTCCCTTGTGTTCAACCAAAGTAAGGAAAGAAAGAAGGGTCGAAAAAGCCTTTCATTTGAGTTGGAAATGAGATGTTTACAAGGGAATTTCAATGAGAGAGAAAGTGATATAATAATCCTTCAACTCCCAAATTTTATGCCACATGCTCCCCTCAATCCCTTGAATATGAAGCTATCTTCCACACCTTCTAATTCCTCTTCATTATTAATGAATTAAAAGAAAACAAATTAAACACCTTAACCATTATAATAATATCCAAAATTGAGTGGATATTACTTTTTCTTTAACTAATGTGAGTGGACTCTCCACTCACTTTAGATATTTCGTTGCCTTTATAAGGAACAAGGACGTCCATACTTATGTAAATTCAACCATCCATTTTTGGGTTGAAGTGCACTTCCATTAATATATTTATTTTTTGCATTTAAATTGAATTAGGGTTTCAATTATGCTTAAATCTTGATTATTTTCATATCAAGATTCTCTTTCCTCCAAAGAGATTCAAATGAGATGCCCCTCTGATTTTCTTGTCTCTACTTGATAACAAGAAACATTAGGGACTCTCTAGAAGTGGTATTTTGTATATCGAACCCTAGGTTTTGGGTAAATTGCACATTACACCAAAACTAGGTTTTAATACACAAACATTGCTTTATAAGCTCTTTCTTGGTGCTCAGGCTTTCACAAGCCATACCTCTGCATCATTCTCATTCTTATGATGCTTAAACACTTGAGGAACATTTTATCATGTAACATTTGCAAGTTAACCCCTCAACTTGGGTAATTTGCACTTTAGTCCAAAACGGGCAAAACATTGTTTTCAACATTATTCAAAAAAGACTAAGCTTGAAACATAAGCTCCTCTTGAGCCTTAATTACTTTTCAAAAGATAAGAGCAAGAATATAATTATCTTTCTTAAACAAAGCATCTAGGATTAAAGGATAACCCAGATCAGGGATGTTACAAATTATCTACCCCTAACAGGGATTTCGTCCCCGAAATCATCAAGAGAAAAGAGAAGGGTACTTCCTCCTCATCTCTTCCTCTAGCTCCCACGTAGCTTCTTCAATGCCACGATGATGCCAGAGAACTTTCACAAGACATATGTCTTTCTTTTTCAGCTTTTTAATTATTTTATCAAGGATCATCACAGGTCCTTCAACATATGATATATCATCATTTAATTCTACCTCCATAGGTTGCAAAACTAACTCTGTGTCAGGATGACACTTTCTCAGCATGGAGATATGGAACACTGGTTGCAACTTATGTAGCTCAGGTGGCAACTCTAGCTTATAGGCTACCTTTCCAATCCGTTCAATGATTGGATAAGGCCCCATAAATCTAGGAGCTAACTTTCCCTTCTTTCCAAATCTAAAAACACCTTTCCAAGGAGAGACCTTGAGATATACTCTATCTCCAACTTGGAATTCTAAAGGTCTTTGTCATTTGTCGGCGTACAACTTCTGTCTATCCTATGCAGTCTTTAATTGTTGTTGTATTACTTTAATCTTCTCAATTGTCTACTGCACAAGCTCAGTTCCCAAAAGTTGATACTCTCCTATTCCATACCAACATAAAGGAGATCTACAACGTATACCATATAATGCTTCATATGGTGTCATATCAATACTTTGATGATAGCTATTATTGTAAGAAAATTCTATCAAGCTCAGGTGTAGATCCCAACTTCCTAAAAACTGAAGGACACATGCCCTAAGCAAATCCTCCAAGGTTTGTATGGTTCTCTCAGACTATCCATATTTCTATGAGTGAAAGGTTGTTCTAAACCTTAGCTGCGTATCCAAAGCTTTATGTAGTCGTTCCCAAAAATGACTCGTGAATGAGGGACCTCTATCAGAAACAATAGTAGTTGGAACCCCATGCAACCACACTATCTCATCTATATATATCTGTGCAAGCTTCTCAGCAGTGTAGGTTGTTCTGACGGGAAGGAAATGTGTTGTCTTAGTCAACCTATCAACTATCACCCATATGTAATCATGACCTTTGGTTGTTCTAGGCAAACCAACCACAAAGTCTATGGTCACATGATCCCATTTCCACTGCGGTATAGGTAAAGGTTGCATTGTTCCTACATGATTCTGATGTTCAGCTTTAACCTACTGACACACCGGACACCGCATAACAAACTCAACTACATCCTTCTTCAATCCAGGCCACCAATACATATCCTTCAAGTTATGATACATTTTGGTGCTCCCTGGATGCATTGCATACATCGAAGAATGAGCTTCCTCTAAGACTAACTTCCTTAAGTCATTGGCATCAGGTACTACCATCCTACCATGGTAACAGACTACTTGATCCTCTGACTCATGAAAGCCATCTTGTTTCTCACTACCATACTCTGACCTAATCTATTGTTCTACAACATCAGCTTGTTGTGCTTCTTTAATTTGCCGTTTCAGAGTAGGTTTCACTTGCATCTCAACTAACAGCCCAGCTAATAATGATATCTTAAGCTGTATATTATTTTTCCTCAAGGAGATAAGCATATCTCTTTTAAAAGCACACTAAGGAGTTTAACTGTGCTTTATCTAAGGCTGGTGATGATGATTTCCTGCTTAGTGCATCAACCACTACATTAACCTTCCCTGGATGATAATCAATTGTACAATTGTAGTCCTTGATTAACTCCATCCAGTGGCATTGTCTCATGTTCAACTCCTATTGTGAAAAGATATATTTTAGATTCTTATGGTCTTTGAAAATCTGGAATGTTTCCCCATAGAGATAATGTCTCCAGATCTTCGAAGCATGGACCACAACAGCTAGCTCAAGATCATGTGTCAGATAATTCTCCTCATGTTTCTTAAGCTGTTGAGAGGTAAAAGAAATCACTTGATTATCCTGCATCAACACACATCCTAGGCCATTCTTAGATGCATCACAAAAAACTATGTACCCCTTCCCTTGCTCAGGTAACACCAGCACAAGTGCACTTTGTTAACCTTTCTTTCAACATCTGGAAAGAATGTTGACACTTGTCCTTCCAAACAAAAGGAACCTCCTTCCTGGTTAACTTAGTTAGGGGTAAAGCTATAGAACTGAAGTTCTTAATGAACCTCCTATAATATCCTGCCAGTCTTAGGAAACTGTGTATCTCTATCTGTGTCTTTGGCTATTCCCATTGCAGGATAGATTCTACCTTCTTAGGATCAACACAGATACCTGAGGCAGATATTATGTATCCTAGAAAAGAAAATTCTGGTAAGCAGAACTCACATTGTCTAAACTTAGCATACAACTTATGCTCTCTTAGGAAAATTAAAGCCTGACGGAGGTGCTGCTCATGCTATCAAGCATCTCTACTGTATATCAAGATGTCATCTATGAAGACTACTGTGAACTGATCAAGAAAAGGTCGAAAGATTCTATTCATGAGTTCCATGAATGCGGCCGGTGCATTAGTTAGTCCAAATGACATAACTATGAACTCATAGTGACCATACCTTGTCCTAAAGGAAGACTTAGGTATGTCACTCTCCTTGATATGCAACTGATGATATCCCGACCTCATATCTATCTTAGAGAAGATAGTTGCACCACGCAACTGATCAAACAAGTCGTCGATCCTCGGTAAAGGATACTTATTCTTTATGGTTATTTTATTCAACTGTCCGTAATTAATGCACAACCGCATTGATCCGTCCTTATTTTTAACAAAGAGAATCGGAGCACCCCATGGTGAAGTACTCGGTCGGATAAAACCTTTCTCAAGCAACTCTTGCAGTTGTTTCTTGAGCTCTGCCATCTCGGCAGGTGCCATTCTATACGGTGTTTGTGCTATAGGTTGCATTCCCGGGATTAGATTAATCTCAAAATCAATCTCTTGGGGCGGAGGAACACCTGGACGTTCCTCGGGGAACACATCTTCAAACTCCCTAACTATTGGGACTTTAGAAAGATTAGGACTCTCCATAGTGGTGTCTACCACATGTGCCAAGAATGCAAAGCATCCTTGTCTCATCAGCTTCTCAGCTACCATAGCTAATACAAGATAGGTTGAAAGAATCTTTCTATCTCCCTGAAAGATCCATGTGTCACCATCATTAGTGAACATAGCTTGCTTGGACTCATAATCCAAGACAACCTTATACTTTTCTAGGGTGTCCATCCAAAGAATTATATCAAACCCATGCATCTCAAGTGGTATAAGATCCACCTGAATGCGATGTTTAGAAAAGGAAAGAATGCAGGGAGAACACACCTCCCGCAGCACTGCAGATCCCAACAAAGGGGTTTTTAACAACATACTATCTGATTTATAACTAACAGTCATATTGCAATCATGACTCACTTCTTGAGTGATAAAGGAATGCGTAGCATCCGGATCAATAAAAACGGATATGAAGTAGGATGAAGACAAATCAGAATGAAATAATTCCATCTGACCAGTCACAACTTGAGGGTTGACTATTGCTTCAGGTTGATTTATCGCATAGAATCTCACTGTTACTTGTTGTTGACCCTGTACTCAGTTGTTGGGTGCTGAAGAACCAGCTTGGGAGGCTTGTCCACATCCTCTAGCGCCACTCGATAACTATCACCTCTGAGAGCCTTGCTGACTCGACCTCGGAGGTTGAGTCACCACTGTGTTTCCAACTGGACAATCCCTCGCTAAATGTCCTACCTGTCTACACTGGTGATAGGTTCTATTCTCTTGATATGGTCTAAAAGGTCCAGTTGCTGACGTTGATGTTGTACTGGGAGCTCTATTCGGTGGTAAACTATGACCTCTACCCTTGTTGGATGTCCACTGTGTCTGGGTGTTGAACCTTGGTGGTGTTGTTGGTGCAAAAAATCTCGGTTTCTTGAAACTTTTGGACCTCTGTCCTTGAAACTGAGTATACACCTTCTTACTGTGAGCCAAACGCTTCTCAGTGACAAACCTTTCTATCCGTCTTACGGACTCCACAAATGTGGCAAACCTCTCCCTATTCTCTAAGGCAGACATAGGAGTGATCAATTCAGTGTTCAGCCCCTTCTCAAAATGATAAATCCTTTCCTCATATGTAGCAGCCATATGCGGACAGAACCACAAAAGCTCCATAAACTTAGCTTCATATTCACTAATATTCAACGTTCCTTTCCTTATCCGCTCAAACTGAGAGATCTTCTCATCTAGAAATGTCTTAGGGAAGTATTTACTGATGAATTCTCGTCGAAATTCCTCCCATCTGATTTCAACACCTGGCCTCTTGCCCTCTTCTATTGTCCACCAGTGACCAGCACTCCCCTTAAGAAGGTACATTGCATGTCTAACCTTCTCAGCTTCTGGGATATTAAGGATTTTGAAGGCCTTTTCTAGCTCCGTCAGCCACATGTCAGCATCTGCTGGGTCATCTATACCTGCATATTCTGTGGCTCCTACACGGCGAAGCCATTTAAAAGTATTGTCGACCCCCTATACTTCATTATGGGCTGGTGCCCTAGGTATAGGTGGGGGCATCCTATCCGCCATATGTGTCATGGTTGCCATGAATTGCCCAAACAGATCATGGAAAGCTGGGTTTTCCAGTGCAGCTTGGTTAATCTAGGGATGTTCAGCGACTGGTTCCTCCCTATCCTGATCCCTTGCACCTCTTCCGGGTGCAGCAATGCTACTCTCAGCAGCATGTTCTTCATGTGATCTAGGCATCTTTAAGTTCTTCTTCTCCTCCTATATGAGCAGAAGACACTATCACATATACTGGAAGACACTAGAATAGACTCAACATCCTTAATCCTATGTCTCTGTAGACTCAGCAAACCTAGAGCTCTGATACAACTAAACTAAGAAGACCTGACACCAGATCATACCGTCATAGTGTAATTAATTGCGGAATTAAACATAAGCAGCAGAATTACTGAAAATCACTAAAAATTTAAAACCATTTACTAAGAGATCCATTTCCAGGAAACTCATACATTCTGGTTCACAAAGTACATATCCTGTACCATCCCTTCTCGAGAGTTACAAGTATCAACTGCTCTGTTAAAACTATATACAAGCAACATAAGAACCTTGAAGCATCAAGACAAAATCTTAGATCGATAATAAAAGCACTAACTACTAACTCCTAGGACCTAAGAGTACAGAGAAAACTCATAAGACTCATATCTACATGACACGACAGTCAGTATCTCCACCTGAGATGTTACTGTTGTCTCTGTTGATGTTGTTACTCTTCCCCTGCTATAGGGTGTCTACCTCCGCATCCTCGTCCACCTAAAAAGGTTGGATTCCACGGGGGTGAGACAATTGAAAATTGTCCCAATGAGAGATATAACTCTCCGCAAGAAACATTATTATTGCAATTAACAGAATAAAACTGGGCATAAGAATCATATATTTTCATCAGCAGATAAATCAGTGTCTAAATAGATTAGAGCAATATCCTTATTAAAGCATTTCAGATATAATTGATAAAATAGCATATCATTTGTCCAATAAGGAATATGAAGAACATGTATAACATTTATCCATCTAGGATGTACTAAGAATAATATCATCAACCAATGATTCTCATATTTCAACCTTAAACAAATGTGCTACACAGTTGATTACATTTTACAGTCATACTTAAACCCTAAGGAGATGAGGTATACTGCTCATACTCCAACCAACCACAATTAAGTAAAGCATCAGTGCCATACATAGGTCAATGGAAGAGCTGGACTCCATCACCTCATCTGTCTCAGTCAGTACGAGATCATATACAGGACATCTTGTGCCTCTGCTAAATGGCTTTCCAGGGTATACTGGCATCTTCGCTATAGAGTTATAGCCCATAGCATATACTCTTTTCAGGATATGGCCCGTAGCCAATGCCTGGTATTATGGAGTTATGACCCATAGCCATACTCTTATTGGGATATGGTCCACAACCATTCTTGTACATAGGATATGGCCCTCAATCATTCCTATGGGGTGTAAAGATATTTTTGCCCATTACCCCCACATATTCAAAATATGCATTGCAGGAATTTCCATAGGAAAACCTGTTTCACCATCACCAATTACTGACGATGATGGATCTATGGTCAGGGCTCTACATGATAATATTTCACTTGATTAATTAAGTACATTACCATATTCTTTTAGCATCAGGCAGGATTTCAAACATAAATCGTTATAACAATTACTACTCAGAATATGTAATTCTTCTATCAAGTTCTTTTCAAAGCTTTATAAAACATTGGGATCTCAATCCCTTGTCATATCAGGGGTATTCGTATCCCTTAACATTTCATCATCATGATTATGGAATATGGGTATTCAAACCCTCAGTGCATCAAAGAACACTTGTTACCATTTATCAGGTAACTAATACCTTCAAGTCATCTGACCAAGGTAAACATGATACTTGTTACACAAGCATATCACATGGCTCGCAAGGCCCATTTCATCTCTTATTACCTATCACTAGGCAACAAACATGCTATGGCTCACAAGGCCCATTACCATTTTCAATAAATAAAACATCATAGCTCATACCTGGCTATGCTCATCATCTCATGATACATGCATGGTTAGTACACATGATAACAGTTATATCAATTACATTTTAGTACCATGCTATACAAAGTAACACCACTTATACCCTTACTAGGGTTAGGGTTATATCAATCAGAGTTTCTCATCCCCTTACACAAATTAAAGCTGGGTTTTCAAATTAGGGTTTCATGTGGCTTTACCCAAAATTAGGGTTTTCATGAAGCATCCTCTTAAATTAGTGTTTTTCATTAAAATACCCTTAATTAGGATTTCTCATATCATTACCCTATATTAGGGTTACACCATTACCCTAAATTAGGGTTTCACTTATCATTGCCCTAAATTAGGGTTAGGGAACATCAACCTTCTCGATTAGGGTTTCATGATTTCTTTATCAAGGATCATACCCTAAGTACATATTCTATTTATGTTGAGAGTGTTGAGGTTTAATCACTACATGATTATCATTCATGTATGAATTCCTCTCTCTCTAATCCTCTCTAGGATGTCGGTTACTTCAAACTTGATTAGATTGAATCAACTTGAATGAAGAGTTGACATAGTGTATTAAGTCATTGCTTCCATAAGCATCAAAGGTTAACCACTCTAAAGGTACTAATCACCTAATTACTTTAGAGGTACAACCACTAGATTTAACTTGGATATATGCCATTAACAATCAAGGGGTTAATTGTTCTTTCATAACCTTAGGTCTCCAAACGGTTTTGGTACTTTTGAACCTTCAAACAGTTTTGACCTTCTTGACCTTTAAATGGTCTTGGAGTCACTTGACCTTCAAACGGTCTTGAAGATCGTTTGACCTTAAATGGTTTTGGTTCAATTGTAACTCAAATCAACCCATTCGGTCTTGAAACCGAATCAACCCATTCGGTCTTGAAACTGAATCAACCATTCGATCTTTAGATTAATTTTATCCGTTTGGTCTTGAAACTGAATAATCATCAATTGTTTTGAAACCGAATGGACAATCCAACATTGTGATCGATTGAACCTCAAACAGTTTGAGACCATTTGATCCCAAACGGTCTCAAGACCGTTTGGTCCAAACCACCTTGAAACTGAATGGACCAATTAGGGTTTCCTCCCATCAATCAATTGATTTTAGGGTTTGTTTTATAGAATCACACATTAATTGGACCATTGAAAGTACATCAGATTGTAGCCCTTGGATATTCAATCATCCACCACAATCAACCATTGACCTTCAAATGGTTAACACCTCCATATGGTCAACACCTCCATACGATCAACACTTCTAAATGGTCAACCTATTCAAACAGTTTTGAAAATGTTTCAACATCAAACGGTCAACTCCTCCTAAACGGTCAACACCTCCATACGGTCAACACCTCCATACGGTCAACCCACTCAAACAATTTTGAAACTATTTCAACATCAATTAGAGTTTTGAACCCAATTGAATTAGGGTTTGAAATCAAGGGACCATCAATTGTTGAATCCTTTTTATCTTAATCATTTATAACCATTGGATCTTCATCCAATCATAACATCACTTGACCACAAACGGTCTTGAGCCCCTTTTTACCTCAAACGGTCTTGAGACCGTTTGCCCTCAAATAGTCTTGAGACAGTTTTGGTGTCAAACGGTCTTGAGACTGTTTGATCACCAAAAAGCAAAACTGTATGCATATGTTCTATGTTGAGGTGTGTGCTTAAGATGACATCATCATCTTCAAGATTGAAACCTTCAAAATCAGTTCTGATTCTTACGGTGATTTCAACAACTAATCAAAAGGAAATCAAGACAGAAGAAAGGTTTGACATATAATGATCAAATTGCAAGCAATAATGACATTTAAGGGTTCAAGTTATATAACCCGCCTTCAAAACTGAATCCAAGCTTCAAGCTTCATGTTCTCAATGGTGAATGAAGCTCTCTCAACTGTCCAAGGCTCATCCTCAAGTCTTTGAGTGAAAAGAATGGCTATGGTTGAAGATTGAGTGAAGAAAAGAAGAAATTAAGCATTGAATTTCGATTTTCACCATGAAATCAAGGTTGAAGATGACTATGGAGCTTACCTACAGGTTGGGGAATGTCGTCCTGTTTCTCCTAATCTCCCTTGTGTTCAACCAAAGCAAGGAAATAAAGAAGGGTCGAAAAAGCCTTTCATTTGAGTTGGAAATGAGATGTTTATAAGGGAATTTCAATGAGAGAGAAAGTGATATAATAATCCTTCAACTCCCAAATTTTATGCCACATGCTCCCCTCAATCCCTTGCATACAAAGCTATCTTCCCCACCTTCTAATTCCTCTTAATTATCCATGAATTAAAATAAAACAAATTAAGCACCTTTACCATTATAATAATAATATCCAAAATTGAGTGGATATTACTTTTTCTTTAACTAATGTGAGTGGACTATCCACTCACTTTAGATATTTTGTTGCCTTTACAAGGCACAAGTACGTCCATACTTATGTAAATTCAACCATGCATTTTTTGGTTTGAAGGGCACTTCTATTAATATATATATTTTTTGCATTTAAATTGAATTAGGGTTTCAATTATGCTTAAATCTTGATTATTTTAATATCAAGATTTTCTTTCCTCCAAAGAGATTCAAATGAGACGCCCATCTAATTTTATTGTCTCTACTTGATAACAAGAAACATTAGGGACTCTCTAGATGTGGTATTTTGCATATTGAACCCTAGGTTTTGGGTAAATTGCACATTAAACCAAAACTAGGTTTTAATGCACAAACATTGCTTTATAAGCTCTTTCTTGGTGCTCAGGCTTTCAAAAGCCATACCTCTACATAATTATCATTCTTATGATGCTTCAACACTTGAGGAACATTTTATCATGTAACATTTGCAAGTTAACCCCTCAACTTGGGTAATTTGCACTTTAGTCCAAAACGGGCAAAACATTGTTTTCAACATTATTCAAAAAGGACTAAGATTGAAACATAAGCTCCTCTTGAGCCTTAATTACTTTTCAAAAGATAAGAGCAAGCATATAATTGTCTTTCTCAAACAAAGCATCTAGGATTAAAGCATAACCTAGGTCAGGGATGTTACACTAGTTCCCTTTCAGAGTGATCAGGGTCAATCACACGGGTGAGAGCATGGGAGTAAAATCACCAGAGGGATCGCTCCTCTCCTTCATTCCCTTGACTATGGTCAGGGCAAACTAGGGAGGTCAAATCTCGATTAACTTCCTATTGGAGGTTGTATCGACACCTTTTTAGGATGTAGGCCTCATTAACACCCTTCCCTAAACTCATCAGCGAGCTCCTTGAGGAAAGGTTCGGTGACCAGAGGTAACAAAGGTGAGGTCAGGTTCGGCTATACAGGGAAGATGACTTTGAGATAGGAAGAAGGTTATTACCTTCATTATCTAATGATTTGGAGATATTGGAGGATGTCTGGGGGCCAAGAAAAGCTCTCTCATTGCTTACATCTATCTGTAGTGACCTATACTTGCATCTTTGGTGACCTTCTTTGAGCTATAGAGGGTTGAAGGTCGTAGACCATCCTTGGGCATCTGCTTGCCCTTTTGATATATGGGGGTTCCTTGTGGAATCCTCGCGGTGCTCTGTGCCAAGTCAAGTGGTCGAGGCTACTCCAATTTGTCTTGATGGTCTCGGGTTTTCTCAGGTGGAGCGTAAAGGTGTGTGTAGAGGGTCAGGAGTTTTGGTCAACAATTGATAGGGTAGAAGCGATCCCAAGGTCAAGGTGATGCCTTTACCCATCTTATATAGGCCAGGGTTTGTACTAGGGTGGAGACAAGGGCTTGCCCTAAGTCCTGGACACCCAAGCAATTTGGGCATTTTCCAAGTCCGACAAGGAAACAACCATGTCATGGCTTTCTAAATTGTATCTCTCTCTTGAATCTAAAGGGTGAAGAAAAATGGCAAAAGGAGGAGATTAGAGGGAGTAAGGGGTGAGAGAAGATCACAGTCATTGACGCATGTGTTTCCTTTTTAGGCATGAGGTAGGAGATAACCTCTATGTCATAGGATCTCATATCCAATTGAAGAGCCCAGAGTGACATATTAAAGGGGTGTGACTAATCAGCGCCAAAGTTGGAAATTTTAACCGATTACCAAAATAGGAAATATGTAACTATTATCAATGGGTCCCTCTTATTAACACAAGGGCCCATTGTCCAAGGCTCTAGTAGAGTTTTAGGAATGACGATTATCCCCCCAAATCGTCATAGCCTTAATTGTGTGCTTTGTACCCATTCACGCGCAAGCCAGGATAAACTTCACGATTAGTCACCCATCGTAGTACTACTCTGGGCTGAGCACACTTAGCCACAAAGTTCTTTAGTGATTGTCTCCCTAAAAAAGAGGAGCTTCTTGGTGATATGGGTAGTCAATCTTTCCTTTTAAGATCATTTTATGTGAGGCCTCAAATCAGGAGACGTTACAATCTCCCGTAGTTAGACTCTTGACGTCCTCATCAAGGATCAACTATATGGCCTCATAATATTTCCCCATTTTAGTGCATACCCAATTGACCCATGTACACAAAACTCACAATCATGACTATCATTACAAGTGTAGCTCCATCATTATAGATAGCCCTTTCCAACATGCATGGATTGCATGGCTCAAAGACTGGCATGCCACAAGACCAAGTGGGCCCCACTTGCTAGAGGGGTTATGGCTCTGATATCATTTGTAACACCTAGGTCCACTGCCCAAGGCTCTAGTAGAGTTTCTAAAATGTCTAATGGCCCCACACACCACCATTATCCTTAACTACGTGCTTTGTCCTCACTAATGTGCAAGCTAGGATAAACTTTCTGACCGGTCACCCATCCTAGTACTACTCTGGGTTGAGCACGCTTAACCACAAAGTTCTTTAGTTATGGGCTCCCTGAAAAAGGAGGTGCACCTTGGTGATATGGATAGTCTAATCATTCCTTTTAAGATCATTTTATCTGAGGCCATAAATATTGGGAAGTTACACTCTTTCTTCTTGAATTTCTATAGGCTCCAGGAGCATCTTTTTGTTATGAAACCTTGAGGGAAACTCATTAAAATATTTCCCAACTTATTCTAATTTGTGGGATTCATTGGGATAACGTTAATAAACCAAACTTGCCTTTCAAGTATATCCTTAAATTGATTACATAGATCATGTGGAATGTCATATCCTTCTCAAATTCTAGCATTATCTTAGTTTACCTATTATATTTAAGTATCCCAAAAGTCAAGCCGAGATATCCTTATTTGACGTCTCAAAACTTGTGTTTTCATTCATGGTTAGATACTCCATCAATTATCTAAATTACACATTATCTTAGAACCCCTTGGAAACTTTCCCATTATCTCATATTTTAGTTATTTAACAATCCAAAAATCCATTATTATTTATTTATGCAGAAATTCCTTTTATTTCTAAAACTTGTGCCATAAGGACATATTTGTAAAGCAAATTGTCTCAAGGACCTCACTTGGGCCATGGGTTGAACCCATGCCACAAAGTGGATATCTTTATTATTCATTCAATTACAATTTGGGAATTTGCTTACCAAATCAAATCTTATATTCATAGAATTCAAATTCACCATATTTGAGGATATTACATAAGTCCTTTGTAAGGTTATTGGCTCCCTTGTCCTTAAGGCTCCAATTGGTTTGGTTTAAGCCATAAGTTATGTGGACTCATTGCCTGGGAACTCTAGTTCAATTTTTCAAACTAAACTTCCATTCACTTTTATGTGATTTGTTTACTGTAAGTGTAAATATGAAAATCATTAAAAAAATTGTTAACTTTTACTATGTAATATAAATAAGTAAGAATAGGAAAGACATAAAAAAAGAATCATATCCCTGAGAAATCACAATATTTTTAAACCATAATAACCTTAAGAATTGTACATGGTGCAGATGCTGCTCCTTTAAAAAATATTTTGGTATGGTATAATTAATAAATATTAAGATAATATTATTACTAAAATTATATCGCAATAGTTTTATTTCACTTTGTGTGTACAAATTATTGAAAAAATATCCGCATTTTATATGTTTGTAAATACAAGTTATGGTTTGTCATTGTTTACACAATGTAGAATATTATTTTTTACTACATTTTTAGGGATTTTTTACTATATTATTTGTGCATGGTCATAGTTGATTATCAATTTTCAAATCAAATTATTTAAAAATGAAGAATAAAAAATATTAGGTAAATCACATTTTGTCACATGGTGCAGTCTTTTTTTCTTCATGTTCATATTTTTAATTTTGTAAACCACACTGATAATGGTGGTTATAGTGTAAAATGTTTTACATAGTGTGATCATAGTATATAGTATGTTGTCATATTATTTTATAGTTTTAGCAATAAACTATATCCATGCTGCTAACATTTCTAGGCATAAATATTTTACAAGTGTCATTTATGACGAATGAAGAATATAATTGTACAAGAAATGTTGTTTGTTGTTCTAGAACTCATTTTCTGATCTTTTTAAGAAGGAGCTCAGGAACTGTGTTTTGTATGTCATTCTGTAACTCACCGAAAGTCCCAAAACTCAAATTTCAGCACTGACTTTAAATGAGTGGTGAAAAACTGATTAAGGAACCCCAGTTCATAAGTTTTCCGGACCAGTTAGAATAAACCAATCAGAGCCTAAAGGGAAGGCTAGGTTTCCTTGACCTTGAAAAGGGAGGTCTTATGTTATAACTCTTATAGTGGAATATAAGGAGTGAGACATGGTTGAAAATCCTAGAGGTTTATCTCTAGGTAGTGGACCTACATCTCCTAGTTTGAAGGTTGAAACCACTATAAATAACTTGTGTTGTCGTGTACTTGTTCAATTTCTCTCACCCTTGCTATGCATGTTTACCTTCACTCGAGTTCATACTTGTAATATTTTCATAGAAATGTCTTAAAGGTCTAATTAATTTTGTTTAAGTGGTTTTATCTCTATTCACCCCCTCTAGAGCCCATTATAGATATAACAGGGGCATATCTTCCAAACGAAGAAATGTCATTGTTGAGAAGACCCACCCATGCTCTGCCAGCTGATAAGCTAACCTACTGCCTTCTCAATTAATAAGCAAAGAGTGTATATAGTGATTGTCTAGAGACCCTGCAAGTACAATCCCTTCTAGACATATCTTATATTTCTAAGGAGGGTATCCCCTCACCATCGAGAAAATTAAACTGACAAATATAAGGTTATCACTTTCTACTAGAATCTCAGTCCCATAATTCGTGCCAACCCTTAATAGGTGTAGTTGTTAAGAAGACACACCCATTCGGTGAGATATTGCCAGATCTAGAAAATCTAGACATGTTGGGTACCCTTAATATATAATATTAGTGTTTGATCTTAGGTAGGGCACTATTGTATATTTTTATTCTAAAATTTTAGTCAAAATACATTGATTAAGGTAAGAGTTGGGTAGGACACATGTCTAACAAGGCCACCATGTGGCTCCATCATTGTTTTGAGATCTCTTAGACCTCATTCTCTCTACCAAATGAAAGACTAACCTACTTCCTTCTCAAATAATAAGTGAAGAATGGATATGGCTTTTGTGCAGAGACTATAGAATCCCTTCTAGATGCCTCTTATAATTTCTAAAGGAGGCACCCTTACCATCGAGTAAACTCAAGAATCTAAAACTAACATCTCACTACCATAATTTATACTAATCCTTAAGTCCATCTTCAATGCCTCAGCCAAGTATCCTAGTTACTCATAGGTGTTACTGAGAGCTGTGAAACCTCTAATCACTAGACCCATAGGGTTCCTTAGGATTCCTCCAATAGTCAGACCTTCCCTTTGCACTGCTTCTACCATGCCTCCTGGAAATCTCTCCAAGATCAAACTTAATAAGACCGGCCCTAGGTCTCTCCCACCTCACCACCAAGTGAAGCAATCAAGGACTCTCATTCCATGCCCAAAACCCATCTTATTCTAATGGTTCAAGAGCCATGAAGCTCCCTCCATATCTAAAACAACAAGTCATATGTTTATTAGGGGTGTCCCCCTTACCTTCATCCAAATGGCTTTATACACCACCTACTTACCATTAAAGCACGCCTAGCATCTGATATGCACCATGAGACAAGTAAGGGAGGGGTACCTCCAGCAAAGCCCAACCAATTCACCTTATCAGCTAGAGCCCAACAACTCCTAAGTGCAACCTAAAAAGTCCCTTTTGTGCTAAAGGAATCTAGCTTTTAAACCTTTGACACCTCAATCCAAACCTTATTGGATGCCTCTCCCTAGAAGAATTGGTGATCCTCCATTCTATTCTTTGCACATGACATCATTTACATTTATACATGCTAAAATGGATGAGGCGTGCCCATAATTCTCTTATATTTCATCATGGATCTCTTCTATAGCTCTCACTGGAATATTTATGCCTTAAGGGGTAGCCTTCTAGCCATTCCATATTAACCTTTTCCTTGGAAAGTCAACAGGAGGGCCTCTCTCTTATTGTTGTAAGAGTAACCATTCTACCAATTCTAAAGTAAACCGGTCATCCTCTCTTTGGAACTGGATAGGGGGTGCCCACATCATGTTTTATAACCTTCCAAACCTCTCCTGCAAATGCTTGACCAATATTAGTGATATACGTTTCTAGAAAAACCCACCTTTGTCTTCTGTCATGTTAAGGAATTTAGACACTCTAATGTTGAGACCTATATCTATCAACTCTCTCCTAAAATTTTTCATCCTATACTAGGACTAAATAGCCAACCAAAAGGGACATCTCCTTTGTGAACTTCCCATCTTACGTTCTACATGATTAATGGGAAAACTCCTCAAGCCCACCTCCGATAGATAGATGTGATCCTACCTTTCTTCAAGACCATGGGTAATCTACCCCAAGTTCTCATTTGGCGTTAGAACACTTCTCTTTCCCTACCAAATCTATTACATAAAAATTACGTTGTAGGAGGTCTCAATTTGCTTTCAAGATCACAGTAGAATATTGGTCCCTAATCATGTACTGACATTAGTGACTCTAATACTTACCACTTCATGCAAAAGGAGTGACCCTCACTAAGGTTTTTTTATGTATTTTCATGTTGTGCCTGAGACAATGATCAGAGTACCTTTATGAGCGCATATCATCCTGGTAAAGAAAATGTAGTCACTAAAATTTCAAGTAGGAGGAAGGACCTTATTTGTGCTTCCATTCTATGTGTTTTATGGAAGAGCACGGAGAATATCTTGAGTTGGAAACTATAGCGGCTAGATGTAGTTGATTAGGTGTTATGAAAAAATTGATTGCTCACATGGGTTTTCTGACCATCGCATGAAAAAATAGGGGCATCCACATCAAGTTTAATACCCTTTTGGACCTATTTCGCAATTGATTGGCCATCATGAGTGATATAGAGTTCTAGAAAAACCCACCTACAATGTTCTATTATGTTAAGAAATTCTAACACTCTAATATTGGGACATATATTTTGTCAACTCTATCCTAAAGTTTGTCATCCTTACTATGATTAAACTGCCATCCTAAAGGGACGTTTCATTTGTGAACTTCTCATCTTACATTCTACACTATTAATCTAAAAACTCCTCAAGTCCACCTTTGATCAATATATGTGTTCTACCTTTCTTCAAGACCATGGGTAATCTACCCAAAGCTCCCATCTGGCCTTAGAGTACTTTTCCCTACAAATTTATCCCATAGAATTTACCTTGTAGGATATCTCAAGTTGCTTTCAAGAGAACAATAGAATATTGGTCCCTAAGCATGTGCTTTCATTAGTGACTCTAATATTTACCACTTTATGAAAAATCCATGACCCCCCCCAAAGGTCATTTTTTGGCTTTTCATGTTGTGCCAGAGATGACAATCCGACTACCTTTACCGACACATATTATCTTGCTAAATCAAATGTAATCACTAAAATTTTAAGTTGAAAGAAGGACCTTGTTCTTGCTTCCATTTGTTGTGTTTTATGGAAGAGCATGGGACCAAAATATAGTTGGTGATTATAGCTAACAGGTGTATTTATTAGGTGTAATGAAATAATTGAGGGATCACATGGCTAGTTTTACCATCACTCCCTTGTAGATTTTTAAGGTGATTGATACATAGTTAGCCAGTTCTAATACGTTATAAATGATTTTGTTGACAAAGAGGTCGTAAGCCTAGTTTTAAACTAGAGTGGATGTTGTTATCCGAATTTTTCATCGGTTTTGAATACCTAATATTGACGATCTTATATTGAGAGTTGTGAGAGAATCCTTCGGGCCCACATAAAACAATTCATCCAAGTATGTATAAGGACTTATAGAAGGGCTTCTAAAAAACGATCATAAAGAAGGATATAGTTACATTACCCTTTAGTATACCAAGATTAGGCATCAATGACCTAGTGGTCTTTACCATCCACTTGAGATTCCATAGTGGAGGTGTGATAAAGTCACAATGGACTTTTTTCTTAGGTGTCCTAGGTTGAAGAATTGCTAAAATGCAATTTGGGTTCTCATTGATTGTAGAACTAAGTTGGCTCACATTCTTTCCTTCAAACACACATATAAGGATATTGGTCGTGGCAAATATGTACATCAATTATAAAGTTTTCTTGCACGAAGTTCCAAAATTGATATTTTTTGTGATTGGGAGTTCACAATAAGGTTATGGGGGGGAAATGGAGTATGAGATTGTTTCCAATTTGTGTTTCATCACTTCCAACCAACCATAAAGATTGATTGCTATAGTAGAGATTTTGGAAAACCTATGCATGCTTGTGTAATCAACTTTCTATGGATCAAGATTGCTTACAACAACAACTACCAAGACAAGATTGGTATGTCATCATTTGAAGCACTTTATGGCCTACCTTATTGGTTTTTGTTCCACTAGGATGACATTGTAAAGCTTGCATTGATGAAGATCAATAGTATGTAGATGATGATGGATAATATATGATTGATCAATAAAAGGATTAAAGGGTCCCAAGATTAACTGAAGATGTTGCAAATAATAAGAGATAAGATGTTAGCTTCCTAGTTGGTTATTATATGCTCCTTGAGATGGCGTCGATTGGGTATGGGATCCAAGGATAAGAGAAAATGCAGCCCTTGGTATGTTGGACCATTTGTAATTTTGGAGAGATTGGGGATTGTTCCTATAGGTTGATCCTTTCTTATACCTATGGAAAGGTTCAAATTATGTTCCATGAATTCACACATAAGAAGTGTGTGAAAGACCCCTATCATGTTATATTTGTTGGGCTATTAATCATAAATGAAGTCATGACCCATGAGGAATTCTTTATGAAGATTCTAGATACCATAGTGAAACAACAGAAGAATAAATAGGGTTGTTTGGTGAACTTGTCTAGAACTATCATTGACTTGACCAAGATAGAAGATTTTTTTGGGTTGTCCCTTCATTTTAACTTGAGAATTTCATAAATAAAATCCTCTCTAAAGGGTAGAGTGTAATGACCGCCACCAAACTGACAACCAAATCATTACTAATTATGAAGAATAACCATAATCAGTGGATTAACAAAATCACTAAAAATTAAAACCATTTTGCAAAGAGATCCTCTTCCAGGAAACTCTTACTGAAAGAGACAAAAATTTATATACATTAGGGTTCACATTGTACACACATTTTACCATCTCATCTCGAGGATAACATATAATAGTTGCTTTTTTAAAACATATACCGAATCAACATAAAACCTCTAGGCATACAAGATAAAATCTCAGATTGTTTATAAAACCTTTATGTATTGACTCCAAGGACCTAAGAGTATAGAGACGACACATAGGTCTTCTATCTACAAGACATGACAGATAGTACACTCAACCTGAGTTGTTACTGATGCCCCTATTGTTGTTATTCTCCCTCTGCAGAACAGTCTCTACCCCTCATGCACATCCACCTAAAAATTGTGGATCCCACAGGGTAAGACAATTGTCCCAGCGAGAGATATAACTCTCCGCCAACAATGTTATTAACACAGGTAAATAGTATAAAACTGAGCATAGGTTATTTTACATTAAATAGCAAGGTCAATCATTGTAATTAAGCATATTAGAACATTCTCAACTTTTAAAGCATTGCAACTATCTATGATAGAGCAGTAAATCATCTATTCACTTTATAAGGAATATGAAGAATATGTGTATCATTTACCCATCATATTATACCAACATCTCAAGCTTATCCTGTGATAATATCATCATGTTCTAGCTTTATACCAACCTTGTAAGATTACAGCCAGGTATTGGATTGTATCAATCTTGTGATATTACAGCCAGGTATTGGATTGGACCAATACTGTGATATTATAGCCATGTATTGGATTGTACCAATCCTGTGATACTACAACCATGTATTGGACTGTACCAATCATGTGATATTACAACCAGGTATTGGAGTATGCTAATCCTGTGAGATCATAGCCAGGTATTGGATTATGCCAATCCTGTGAGATCATAGCCAGGTATTGGGTTATCCCAATCCTGTAAGAGTTCATCTAGGTATTGGGTTATCCCAATCATGTGAGAGTTCAGTCAGGTATTGGGTTATCCCAATCATGTGAGAGTTTGGCCAGGTATTGGGTTATCCCAATCCTGTGAGAGTTCAACCAGGTATTGAGTTATCCCAATCCTGTATGAGTTCAGCCAGGTATTGGGTTATCCCAATCCTGTGAGAGTTCAACCAGGTATTGGATTGTACCAATCCTGTGAGATCCAGCCAGGTATTGGACTATGCCAATCCTGTGACATTACAACTAGGTATTGGACTGCTCCAATCCTATGAGATCACTTTGAGAGTATAGCCAGGTATTGGATTATACCAATCTTGTGAGATCATGGACATATTGCTAAGGATTCCATAGTAGTTGAAATACCTTTATGTTTTGCTTTCACTTTCATTATGGAACATCAATTCCTTAAACTCATCACTGAATACCACATCTTGTCACCTCTCAATAGGCAACAACTATTCACATGGCTCACAAGGAAATTAAACATCTTGTCACCTCTCACTAGGTAACAACTATTCACATGGCTCACAAGGCCATTAAACATCTTGTCACCTCTCACTAGGAAACAACTATTCACATGGCTCACAAGGCCATTAACCATCTTGTCACCTCTCACTAAGAAACAACTATTCACATGGCTCACAAGGCCATTAAACATCTTGTCACCTCTCACTAGGAAACAACTATTCACATGGCTCACAAGGCCATTAAACATTTTGTCACCTCTCACTAGGCAACAACTATTAGGGTTAGGGTTTCCCTTTATAGTCTAATAGGGTTTCAAGTTCATATTATCAATCCAAACCCTAGTTCATTGCTCCACACCTCTAGGATCATACATTGATATCATAAGTATTCAATCATACTTATTTATTCTCATTATTTGTCATTAAATTATTATCTACACAAAGTATGAGTTTCTCTCTTATCCTTACTAGGATATTCATTACATTCTACTTTATTATCTTAGCTTAACCTTCTCTCAAGGTATGTTAGCATACACTTATCAAAGTGAATTAAGCATGCCTTGATGTATAACTTCCCTAGTTACTTTTATCTTACTTAAGTTCATCAACTTATCTTGTATTAGGGTATTTACCATCCTAATACTTCATGCACTAACTCATCACATTTATCTTGTAGTGTATTGGCCATAAGTCACACACTTGAATTACCCAACTATCATCAAGTGATATGGACTCATCTCGGTTTAAGGCATTGTTGATGTAGGGTTGACCATTATCAACCACTTTAGGTGTTTCACCTATCAAGGTATTAGCTACACCATTACTAGGTATTATACTCATCACTCCTAAGAGTATTTTCCCTCACCTTTACAAGGTGTATCGGGTTGAATCATATATGTCAAGTTAAACACATGTATTGAGTAGGTGTATATTGAGCTAGCCATCATCATATCCCTCATACCCTTACTCATCAATGTATCAACCTTACCAATCATATGGTGTATCACCTTCACCCTACATTGGTGTAACATCCTCACCTCACTTGAAGATATTGGCCACACCATACTTTAGAGTATTGGCCATCACATGTTCTACGGTATTAACCACCTTAACACTTTTGTCATCTAGTGTATTGGGTTACCCTCCATAACATTTTAGAGGTGTGTGCTCAACACCATATTGTCCAAGAGGTGTATGCTTAACCAAATATTGATTTAGAGGTGTATGTTTGCTACCCATATAGCTTTAGAGGTATATGTGTGCTTACCATATTGGGTAAGAGGTGTATGCTTGCTTACGATATCACTCTAGAGGTGTATGTGTGCTTATCATATCACTTTAGAGGTGTATGTGTGCTTACCATATCGGGAAAGAGGTGTAAGCTTGCTTACCATATCATTTTAGAGGTTTGTGTGTGTGCTTCTCACCATATCGGGAAAAGAGGTGTGTGTGTGCTTCTCACTTTATCGGGCAAAGAGGTGTGTGTGTGCTTCACACCATATCAGGCAAAGAGGTGTATGCTTGACCTCAATCGTGCAAAATGTGTATACTACATGACCATATCGTGCAAGGAAGTATAAACTCATATCCATATTGTTTTAGTGGTGTAAGTGCATCACCATATTGGGTTAGAGGTGCTTGCTTATGTGCTTGAACCCGATATCACTTTATAAGGTGATACCATCATATTCATGTTGGGTTTTAGGGGAGACAGAGAAGCCAGCGGAAACAAAAATTTCTCCCCCAACCCATACCGAGGAAACGCGTCAACGTCTATATAATAGGAAAGGATGGTTTGTGGAATCATACCTTGTCCCGAGGCTTGCTCAGCGACAATACCTCGCGCAATGCGCGGTCTTCAACTCCGGACTTCGACGGTGTCTGTGCAGCTCCTGGTCGCACCGGGACTGACAACTCCTACTCAAACCGGACTGTCGGATGACAGTTGTCCTCCTAAGCGGCAGTGTCCTCCCGCCTCTGTAGTAGTCCACACGGACCACCTGGAACTCCACACTCCTTGTCCCACAAGGAAGTGGAAGGAGTCGCACCCTCCTGTTGACGTACTAGTCGCCAACACGCTCTCCTGCCTCCTGTTGCAACTACAGTTGTCCTTCCCTTGCTGCACCTCCCTTTTGCGGGAAGCACTTGCTCGGGCTCTCTCACGGTTACCAAAACCAGAGAGAACGACAACTTGCAGAGCAACTGGTTGCACTGAGCTGTACTTTGAGAATCCCCCAATACCCCTATATATATATAGGAGAGTCATGGGACAGGGTTCTCCATCTCGGGCAATGCGGGACTAATGCAGGAGTAGAAGGGTTCGAGAATTTTCCACAAAAAGCAACCGGTTCGCAACTTGAAATGATCGGTTCACAACTGAACCGATCGGTTCGGCCATTGAGCCGATCGGTTGGACCTGAGCCGATCGTTTGGGGCACTCCAACCGATCGGTTGGTGCCCTGAACCGATCAGTTCATGGTCCTAATCCGGCTCAAAAAGACTTTCCTTGTTTCTTTCCCAATTGGTATCGAATACCAATATTATTCCCAATCGAATTGGGCAATTTGAAACTAAAGGAAAATTCTTGCCGACATGACTTTTCCCAACTGATCTGTTGCACCAGTTGAGCCGATCGGTTCAACCCTTGAACCGGCCGTTTCAACCTGGGCATGAGCCGATCGGCCTGGACACTCCAGCCGACCGGTTCAGCAACCTCAGCCGACCGGTTCATCACATGAACCGATCGGTTGGGAGCACAGGTTGGGCAAAAATCAGTCAATTGCGATTTCAATCAATCTGATACTCCAATCAATGCGTCCAACACCTTGAACCATACGATATTGAGCTATCGACTGATTGAGTGTTTAATTGAACTACTAAACTCCTTTAGTAATCAATCTAAACATTGCTTTGTGGACAAAACTCCTCTTCCAGGTTAAATCCTATGTGTGTGACCCTGCAGGTCCATTTCACGTTGGCAGTGAAAGTCCATAACACTTATGACTTCACAAGCAAAGCGCGGTGCCTAGTCACACATCAGTGCTACCCAAGTGAAAGTACAAAGTTGGAGAACAACTTTTATCCTACAATCTGTGAATGGTGTTACAGCGAATGTATAATTCCTTTTTCACTGATATCCCGAATGAACTCGAGGCATGGAACAGTCATCCTGTCAACGTTCATTCACTTCCTTGATCTCAGAGTAGACTAGAAGAGATATGTATGACATCAGTATCATATACTGATTCACACATGCGTGCACGCCTTTCTCAATCCTACTCATCAAGTGGCCATGGATATCAAACTCCCTCAGGAGGGACAAATCCCATATCTATCACTCACCCCTCAAAAGCCCCATGTGTCAAAGCCACCCAATCATCACCTTTATAACAACCCATGTTTCAGGACTGCGTTTGATGATGTCAAAGTGTGCCCAACGACATGTGTTGAGTGCAGTGATTTCAGGTCTAAGAATCACACTCACCACCATCACTATGAGTAATGACTGTGACTACCATCTCATGGTTCCATGTGTCAAACTCACGGTGGGTCTGTCCGGTACCTTGTTCTCTAACAAGTACCTATGTGTTTGGTTTGATATCTCTATATCATGACTAATGAGATTCTGTCATCAACCAACACCACAATCTAGTCTTGTGTGTCATTGCTGTCTATCTACCTTCCACAATGACATCCGACTAGGGACATAACAAGAATGTACAAACTCTTAGCATCTGTATGATCTCATCATTCAGGTCATGAACCTGAAGGCATACGTCATTGAGTACTGTCATTCTCTAGACATTCAATCTGTTCTATCACTATCTCATATGACTGAACCAGAAAGAATTGGAAGCTCGCCTTTTATGTTTATCAAATCAATCTTAATGTATCCCACCAATTATCACATGATTGGCTCTCAGGGCATACATACCAACAGACTCCCACTTTCACTACGAGCCAATCACCCATGAATCATATTCATAGTGATCTTCAAACATGTCCCACATGTTACTGTGCTATAGTGCCAACGTAGTGAGTAATGGCAACACCTTGCCAAAGTCTGTATAAATTGCATGTCTCTCATCTCTTCGATGTACGTCACACGTATGAGATGGAGTTGCCGTAATATGCGATCTTGTATTCCATTTGCTAACCTTTAGCCACATTGCATGATCAAGGATTCCAGACTTGTCATCAATGAGTGAAATATAAGTTCATCTCATGAACTTTCAGATCCATATAGTATCCACTGCTGTTCACTAACACATAGATACTCGGCATTTCCCTTTTAAATGGCTTTATTGGAACACTTCCAATTATCAACAAACATTCACTTTTATACATCTCATGTATATATATTGTGATTAATTTTCTGTCCTTTCGGAAGTTCGCATCAATGTAACTCTTTACATCGAACTCGTCTCCATAGAACTAGTGCTTCACAAGCACTTATCAAGTTCTCATGGTATTCCAATAACACTTACTGGAAGCAGACAGACATCCACTCGTCATGTCACACATACGAGTTATCAGGATGAGCACATCATATTGCCATGTCCTACATACAAGATGATGAATGCATTTTATTCTTGCCATGTCATACATGCAAGATAATGGGATGATTACATACATGATAGATCCATATCTATTCTTAGTGTTCCCATTCTTCATAAGAATTGGACACTTGGCCTTGGGATACTAATATCCATGTAACATGGACAAGTTTTCTCCCACTGAATCTGTGCATACTGAACACTTCAGTACAGATTGCCAATGTATGCTTTCTCTTTCAGGTCAAGAGATTTTCGAGAACTATCTCTATAGATCTCTATTCCTATCACATAGGAAACATCTCTATCTTCCTTAAAGATAATTTCCATTTTTGGATTTCCATTCTATAACAATTCCATTTCACATCAATATGTGGAATGTGAATACGCTCCCACTAAATCACAGATCACTTCTTTATCTTTGACATATCAGTCAAACCCTTTGACTATATTATCAAAATAAAGATCCAATTTTGAGTTGCTTGTACTCAATCAATCACATTGATTAGTCCATTGTAACTTATAGACTTCATTTGCATTAGTGGATTCATAAACCTTATAGGTTGTGTCACGTACACATCCTGGTTTTATTCCTCATAGGAATGCGGTTTTAGTATCCATATGCCAAATGTCTTAGTCATTAAGTTGCAATCAACAAGCATCATCCTTCTCAAAATGCTATCCATGTGTCTTAACACTTAAGACTCATTTGCACTTATGGATATAATCCAATGAGTGCTACCATCAAGGTCATACCTTATGGTTCACATGGATGTCATTTAGGATGTAAAGGTCATAAACCATAACTCAAGATTCGGTTCCTCATATTCATCTTGATAGTTGACTCATCACATGAACAACTCATCACATAGATAATTGAGGTGTATCTGTTAAAGATATAAGAACTCACAACCCTTGTGATTCTTAATTTCTTTTATTAGTATGGGGTATTCTTTTATTAAGAAGAATTCAGTTATTTGATAATCATTCTCTAACTCCTTAGAGTATGATTCCTTCTTGATTCAGACATCACCATGCCTTAATCATGAGTTCACTATGATACACTATCATAATCACTCATAAGGATCTCAAACATTTGGTCCAAGTATGTCATTCATTGATCTCATCAAGAATTAATACTTTACCAAATTTGTACTTCATTTATGATAATCTTGAACATTTCAAGACATTCATATTGGTATTTCTCTAAACACCATTTGAAGTATTAGCATTTATTCCAATAGGTATGTAAATACATCACATGTATTATTACCTAATAGGATAATCACTCTTCCACTACTTTAGTGAAGATTGATTAATCATGTCCAAGATATTCATGTCCCTTACTGGTTCTCTAAGCAAAAGAGTCTAGTTTTATCCATCACATGGAAACTAGAAATGAATTTCTCATGATTAATGCTAATGAAATTGTTTGAGTTATCTATAACTTTTAGGTATCGTCTTATCTTATGCATATCAAATATCACAAGATAAATAAGGCATTGCCACAAAGATCACATCTTTATAAATTGAAACTTCTCTTTATTAATTGCTATCATTGTCATACAATATGCAAAAATAAAGTGTTTCTATCTATTGGCAAGTATGAAATAGAAGTTCATAACTGTATTACATGCCTTATTGGCTGAAAATAAACTAAAGTATTCCTATCTATAAAGGCAACACTTGCCCCAAGTAAGAATGCTTTACACTTTACATCTTGATATCATATATCTCAAAAGTGTTACAAGTTTACTTTCATGACACCTTTAAGTAGAGGTTTCAGTCGCCTCCTTCTTCTTTTGTTCTTCCAGGTAGAGAGGACAATTCCTTTTCCAATGTCCTGGCTTTTGACAATGGTGGCAATTTCCTTTCTTGGTCACGCCTCCCTTGGCCTTGAGAGCTAAAGATGGCTTGGACTCCTGGCTAGCTTCAGAACCTTTCTTAGCTTTGCCCTTGCCCTTGCGCTTGGACTTGCCTTTCTTGCTCGTGATCACCATCACAGACTTAGGCTTGTCCTTCTTCATCTGTAACTCGGCTGTCCTCAACATGCCCAACAACTCTGACAGTGGCCTATCAAAGTTGTTCATGTTGTAGTTCATCACAAACTGACTGTAAGATTCTGGCAACGATTGCAGTATCACGTCAATAGCCAACTCTTGGCTCAGTGGAAATCCCAGTCTCTACAGGTTCTCCACATACCCAATCATCTTGAGTGTGTGAGGACCAACTGGATCTCCTTCTATCATGACGCACTTGAACAACGCCCTAGAAACATTGTACCTCTCTTGCCGTGCCTGATCTTCATACATGTTCCTGAGATGCAGAATCATCTCTATGACACCCATGCTCTCATGTTGCCTCTGCAACTCATGGTTCATTGAACATAGCATCAAGCACTTTGCATCAATGGCATCATCAGAATGTTTCTTGTAAGCATCCCTTTCTGTCCTTGGTGCATTAGGAGCGGGTTCCTCTGGAATTGGAGTATCCAGGACATAGAGCTTACGCTCTTGAGTGAGAACAATTCTCAATGTCCGATACCAGTCGTGGAAGTTTGTCCCATTTAGCTTGTCCTTGTCAAGGACCGATCGCAAAGAAAAGTTGTTGTTGTTTGTTGCCATTTGAACTACAAAAAGGAAAATATGCAATTTTAGTCCAAAACTCATTTTTGACTTATTTGATTGATTTGAAAATTTGACGATATAATTAGGCCTTTAATTAATTATCGCTCCCACTATTTTACTTCAAATTGATATGCCTCACCATCAATTCGGAAGATTGCAGCGTACAACCTTCTAGTGGGCAAGATCCTGAAATCCTCTAAGCCATGGACCAGCTAGGGCTGTCACCCACAACATAGATCTCTCAGGTAGGCAACTTTTGCCAATTGCATCATATGCAACTCTTGATAAGATGTCATATAAAACTCTTTGCAATGATCATCTCCATGCCTCAAGGTACTAGATCCCATCTAGATCACCTTGTTAAGTCTGACCCAAAGCAAACACGATGAATATGCACCCTGCTAGGGCAAACCCACACATTCATCCTTCACGCTTCCACGAGATAGACGGTGCACCACGCTAGGGCGTGCCCACACTTGGTCGATCAAGCTTTTCACGTGTGTCGCATTTGGAAGGCATCTAAAACTTAATATTTTAATGAGGGATTTGGTTTTATATACATATACATATCCAATCACCACAATACATAGTATGTATCATATACATGCTATATCCCACAGAAAACATGCATATACGATAAAAAGCGATGATTATGGCCATCCTAATGTGATTCCTTGAGCCAAGAGGAATCACGGTCATCTAGGTCTACATCACATGCAACCTGAACAAGATGAACTCTGTGCCTTGCCATCCGAGTAGATCAACTCATCACATGAATGATCTGTACTCTTCAGCCGGTCGTCTAGATGCCACCGGCCGATCGGTTGGCTCCTCCAACCGATTGGTTCGCCTGGTCGTCGTGCATCTCGTCATGTCCGCCATCCGCTCGTCTCGCTCCTCGAACCGGTCATCAAGCGATCGGTTCACTCCTTGAACCGACCGTCTGGAAGGTCAACCGATCGGTTCACTCCTTGAACCGACCGTCTGAGCAGTCGTCTTGATGTCCGCCGGTCTTTGACATAATAGGAAATAAAATCCTATTCTATTTATTACATTGCTTTAAAAAGGAAACCCCAAGTTACATTTGGGGGGAGCAAAGGTAGGAAAGAATCTCGAATTATTTCGAGTTACATCGGGAATAAGAGAGGGAAGATCGGTGCGCAGACCGAGATGCAAGCAATCACAAACAACCACACACAGATAGGGGTTTATAGGCCATAATCACGCTACACACATCCACCACAAAACTCGTTTAAGGGCGACGCGTATCGAGTGCATTAATAATACATATCATATATGTAATTTGGGATTTGTGGATTTAGGATTGGACATGCATAAATCCAATATTATTCGCATCGCATGCAATAAATAAAGGCGACAAACCAAAATCGATCATATCAATATTCCTAAAATATAGAGCAGTTGACGTGGCTCTGATACCACTGTTGGGTTTTAGGGGAGACAGAGAAGGCAGCGGAAACAAAAATTTCTCCCCCAACCCATACCGAGGAAACGCGTCAACGTCTATATAATAGGAAAGGATGGTTTGTGGAATCATACCTTGTCCCGAGGCTTGCTCAGCGACAATACCTCGCGCAATGCGCGGTCTTCAACTCCGGACTTCGACGGTGTCTGTGCAGCTCCTGGTCGCACCGGGACTGACAACTCCTACTCAAACCGGACTGTCGGATGACAGTTGTCCTCCTAAGAAGCAGTGTCCTCCCGCCTCTGTAGTAGTCCACACGGACCACCTGGAACTCCACACTCCTTGTCCCACAAGGAAGTGGAAGGAGTCGCACCCTCATGTTGACGTACTAGTCGCCAACACGCTCTCCTGTCTCCTGTTGCAACTGCAGTTGTCCTTCCCTTGCTGCACCTCCCTTTTGCGGGAAGCACTTGCTTGGGCTCTCTCACGGTTACCAAAACCAGAGAGAACGACAACTTGCAGAGCAACTGGTTGCACTGAGCTGTACTTTGAGAAGCCCCCAATACCCCTATATATATAGGAGAGTCATGGGATAGGGTTCTCCATCCCGGGCAATGCGGGACTAATGCAGGAGTAGAAGGGTTCGAGAATTTTCCACAAAAAGCAACCGGTTCGCAACTTGAAATGATCGGTTCACAACTGAACCGATCGGTTCGGCCATTGAGCTGATCGGTTGGACCTGAGCCGATCGTTTGGGGCACTCCAACCGATCGGTTGGTGCCCTGAACCGATCGGTTCATGGTCCTAATCCGGCTCAAAAAGACTTTCCTTGTTTCTTTCCCAATTGGTATCGAATACCAATATTATTCCCAATCGAATTGGGCAATTTGAAACTAAAGGAAAATTCTTACCGACATGACTTTTCCCAACTGATCCGTTGCACCAGTTGAGCCGATCGGTTCAACCCTTGAACCGGTCGTTTCAACCTGGGCATGAGCCGATCGGCCTGGACACTCCAGCCGACCGGTTCAGCAACCTCAGCCGACCGGTTCATCACATGAACCGATCGGTTGGGAGCACAGGTTGGGCAAAAATCAGTCAATTGTGATTTCAATCAATCTGATACTCCAATCAATGCATCCAACACCTTGAACCATACGATATTGAGCTATCGACTGATTGAGTGTTTAATTGAACTACTAAACTCCTTTAGTAATCAATCTAAACATTGCTTTGTGGACAAAACTCCTCTTCCAGGTTAAATCCTATGTGTGTGACCCTGCAGGTCCATTTCACATTGGCAGTGAAAGTCCATAACACTTATGACTTCACAAGCAAAGAGCGGTGCCTAGTCACACATTAGTGCTACCCAAGTGAAAGTAGAAAGTTGGAGAACAACTTTTATCCTACAATCCGTGAATGGTGTTACAGCGAATGTATAATTCCTTTGTCACTGATATCCCGAATGAACTCGAGGCATGGAACAGTCATCCTGTCAACGTTCATTCACTTCCTTGATCTCAGAGTAGACTGGAAGAGATATGTATGACATCAGTATCATATACTGATTCACACATGCGTGCACACCTTTCTCAATCCTACTCATCAAGTGGCCATGGATATCAAACTCCCTCAGGAGGGACAAATCCCATATCTATCACTCACCCCTCAAAAGCCCCATGTGTCAAAGCCACCCAATCATCACCTTTATAACAACCCATGTTTCAGGACTGCATTTGATGATGTCAAAGTGTGCCCAACGACATGTGTTGAGTGCAGTGATTTCAGGTCTAAGAATCACACTCACCGCCATCACTGTGAGTACTGACTGTGACTACCATCTCATGGTTCCATGTGTCAAACTCACGGTGGGTCTGTCCGGTACCTTGTTCTCTAACAAGTACCTATGTGTTTGGTTTGATATCTCTATATCATGACTAATGAGATTTTGTCATCAACCAACACCACAATCTAGTCTTGTGTGTCATTGCTGTCTATCTACCTTCCACAATGACATCCGACTAGGGACATAACAAGAATGTACAAACTCTTAGCATCTGTATGATCTCATCATTCAGGTCATGAACCTGAAGGCATATGTCATTGAGTACTGTCATTCTCTAGACATTCAATCTATTCTATCACTATCTCATATGACTGAACCAGAAAGAATTGGAAGCTTGCCTTTTATGTTTATCAAATCAATCTTAATGTATCCCACCAATTATCACATGATTGGCTCTCAGGGCATACATACCAACAATTCAAGCTCTAGATCTTTGTTCTACTTATTCTAGTACAAGGATAACAGGTTTAAGCAACTACTAGAACTCATAGATATATCAAGTATTCAATAAAATCTCAGAATTGAAAATAGATCATCAAATATAGCAAGAAAGATGGTGAATAATAACATGTTTGGGTTCACGTTATATAACCCTCCTCAAGAACAACTTCAAAGCTCCAAGATCCAAAGCTTCACGTTCCTAAGGTTGAAGATGACTTATCAAAAGTTCAATGCTTGTTCACAAGTTTGTCATATACAAGGAGTCACCATAGTTAAGAACTTGGTGAAGAAGAAAAGAAAGGAAGATCTCAACCCTAGATCCATGCTTTAATCCAAGGTTGAAGATGATCATGGCCTCTCCTTAGGGTTAAGACTTGAGATCCTTCTTGATCCTTAGCATCTTGCACGATACCTCACTACTCATCCACGATATGCCCTCACTTGTGGCCGATATCCCTTTCACTTGTGGTCAATTTCACTCCACTATGGCCGATATCAACTTGCTATGGCCGATATCAGTTGCTATTGCCAATACCAAGGCCCTATGCATGGTACCACTTCACCTATGCATTATACCAAGACTCTATGCATGATATCTAAGAGCAAGGTGGTAGGATTCGAAAAATTTCACTAAGAGGTGAAAGGAAGGGTATATATACTTGAGGTTCATGAAACAGTGTGTATATGAGGTGCCATCATTTTAAGCTACTAGGTGCCACGTGTCCATGCATGGTTGACACATGTACATGCATGCACTCACATTTATATTGACATGAAAAACACTTGAGGATAATATAGAGCTAAAATTGCGTCCATTACTTATCTCTTTTGATAAGGTATATCAACTCAATCACCACTTTATTCACAACCCAATACAACTTTTCTAAGAAAGTTGTAAACCGATACATCTCACCTCCTTAAGGTGCTTCACTACTACAGAAATGTCCTATAATGTCACATTTATAGGCGTCAGTTGTATACAAGAAACTGACGCCTAAACCATATAGCGTTGGTTGAATACACAAACCGACATCTATATGTGAAGAGCGGCCAGACACGGGTATCGCTTTTTATTTAGCGTCGGTTCCTCAATAAGCAACCGACGCCTAAAATCGACTGCCAAATCTAAATTTTCTAGCGAAAAAAAAATTACCTCCAAAATTTAACATACAACGTCAATTTTTAGCTAATCAACTGACGACTAATGCTTTTTTACAAGACAAAAATTGGGCCCATAGATATCGTCAGTTTTCTTGAGATAACCGATGCTGATGTGTTTTCGCGCACTGACCCTGTGAAAATTTTCACCCCCTTTGGCGTCGGTTTTCTACAGCACCTGACGCCTATAGTTAGAAGCGTCAGTTGTTTTTAATAACTGACGCCTATTGTTAACTTAATAGCACCCGCGTGAAGCAGACTCTTCCTCTTTCTCTATTTCATTGCCGAGAGCTTAGGTCTAGCGATTTGCGATTCCTACCGCTGCTCGTTGTGCTCGCCGCCGCCACCACAACTACTCCTGCCACCTTCCGCTCCTGCCACCACCACTTGCTGCCGCGTGCACCGCCGCTGCCTACTACTGCCACTACACTGCCGCCTGCTCCTACTCCTACTCCAACTCCCGCCGGTCCTACTCCTTCTCCCGCCGATCCTACTCCTACTCCTTCTCCCTCCTGCTCCTAATCATGCTCCCTCCGCTCCTACCGCCGCCATTGCCGCCGTCTCTATCACTGCCGCCACCGCCACTACCGCTGATATATCTAATCATCTGATCCTATACATTCTAGAGTCTAATTATGCCTCTAGTTCTAAAAGTGTAGTTCATACATGAATGTAGAGTTTTTAATACATATAAACCCTAGATTTGTTTAATATATTGTGTATATCATTAAATCTATCTATTTTAATATAATCTAACATTTCTAATAATTTGGGTTTATACCATATCAAATCATGTTGCCTAGTTAGGATTTAGTCTTGTATGAACCCTTATTCCTATCCTTAGGATAATCTAACATTTCTAACCATTTGGGTTTATATCATTAGGGTTTGGTACCCTTATTCCTATCCAAACCTGAGACCACCCTAAACCCTAGTTAGGATATAGTCTTGGATGAACCCACGTACCAATATAGATGTAATCCCATGATTAGGAGGTTAATGTATTTGGTTCTTTAGATTTGATAAAAAAGGATGGAGTTATGCCCTAATATGGTTGTCTATAACTCTAATGAATATTGTTACGGTAAAAAAGTAGACCCTAGGAATTGATAGTATAAATGCTTACCCCATCATCCTATAGTCTTACCTTTGCCCTCAAATGAATACAAATATTAGAGCTTTTTAAAGAGCTGATTGGCAATGCTAATTCAGCTCATAATTCTTAACCTAACCCTAATGCAAGTAAGATACGATGGCACATAGCCTCTTGTGTGATTATTATAATGATAGAGTAATTTCTCTCTCTATGTTGTTGTAACCCTAAGTTGATGTCACATGAACATCATATCTTTTAAATAATGTTGTATTAAGCTTATGTATCACACATATGATGACGAGCCTGGATGAGGTATGGGGAGATCTTGATGTTCTTGCAGGAAACAATGTGAATGGTCTTCCTAATGAGTTTTGTTACAAATATCTGTATATTAGGTTAAGGACATGTTTTTGTTGTGACATGTTGAGTTTTTTTATATGTTATACCCACCACGATTTGTGTTATAAAATAATACATTGATTAATTTAGAAAGCATTTTATATCTATGATCCTGCAAATGATAAATGGTCAGTTGTTCTTCATGGTAAAAGACAGTTCATTGAAGATCCTATAGATGAAGAATAGTACTATGATAAGTATGATGACTCCAGTCCATTCTTAGTTGGGTTGCCAACATCACCAAATATTGAAGCTAATGATGACTTGTATGTGTGCAGGGATCACAATGAAGGATTGTTAATTGATAAAAGATCGCAATATTAGAGGCATGCATGTTTATATTTTTTTATATGTTTAATTTTTCTGAATGTGAACTTTACAATGTGAATTACTTTACAATGTGAATGTGAACTTTACAATGTGAACTTTACAATGTGAATTACTTTACAATGTGAATGTGAACTTTCATATGGCTGAGCATTCTCCTAATGACCGTGCTGATGATTACCGTGAGGGTGAGGACATCAATGCGCCACCTCACAATGTAAGTTTTAAAAATATATCCCTGAGGTTTCTATCTATATGTTCATTTATAGTTATATCCTATAAGTGTGTTTTTTGTCAAATTTTAGGTTGGTGATGTACCCCTGAAGAAGTTGGGGCACTTGATGAGCAACAAAAAAATTTAGAAAGTGAGGGGCATCACAATGATGAACAAGTTACTACAGTAAAGGGACAATGGACCCAAACTTGTTGTGGATTTAGATCATGCAGGAAATCTAGTTGTAGTGAACTACAACTCATTTATTTCATATCTTGGGGTTCTTACTCGCAGCCATTGTAGTCCTAATGTAGAATCCTGGCATAAAGTTCCTAAGGAGAAGAAAGACTTAGTATGGAAGGAACTATGTGTGAGTTATTATTATTTGCTATTCTATTTTTGTGGATTACTAATTTTTAGGATACTAGTTAATAGCGATTCTATTTTGCAAAGTATATTTGATCTGGATGAAAAGCTGCATCGTAAATGCGTGATGCAACGCTGTGGGAGGGTCTTAAGGAACTATAGGACCAATCTCACCCAAGATTACATACGTGATGCTGAGAAGAGGTTTTTGATTGATTTCTAATTCTAGACATTGATCACTGTTTGACTAACTCTACACTAATAATTTTTGTTTGTATTCTCTTTAAAAAATAAATTTAGGAAGAAGACAAAAACAGAACAATGGAACTACATGGACCCCAGAGAGTGGGAGGAGTTTGTTACCCAAAGAAAAATGAATGAATTCAACGTATTAAGCGCCACTCCCAATTTAATTAATATATGTTCTTATGTATTCACATATTCAAGATTAACCTTTAGTGTTACTAACCAAATCAATATGTTTACTAACTAGGCTATCAGCGATGCTCAACGAGCAAGGCGTGCACTGAATGTGCACGACCACACAATGGGTCCAAGAGGATATGCAGGCATTCGCCAAAGACTACAAGCTGAGTTTACTGCTCAGCCTACTGCTACTCAGGAGACTGCAGAGTCCTCTACTACTGCTCCCACAACTCTGCCTCACCATTCTATGTGGATAGCTGGGAGGAAAAACAAGAAGGAAAATATAACGAAGCCCGAAAATGTTGAGGCGGATGCAAAAATGGTAAAAATTAACTCTTAGAGAAAACGATCGATATTGATTATTGTTATGTTTACTTACCAATTTCTGGTGATGGCGATTAGCGGGAGCTGCACGAGCAGAGGAAGGAAGGCAAGTTCATCCCTCAGGGCATAATTGATGAACTGACAGTTGCTCTAGGTAACCTAGAGCATCCTGGATGTGTTAGGGGTGCAGACGCTGGTGTGGGCATCAAAGCGTTCTTTGGGCCATCCCAGTGCAAACCTATCCCAAAATCGGGACTTTCACAAGTTGAGGTAACCTATTCTTTTTTTAGAATATTATTGCGAAAGGGAATTCAATAATCGATATCCATATATATGTAGATGAATTAATTGAGAGGAAATTCCAAGAAGTAATGGTGAAGTGGCAGGCGTCTCATATGGCCACTTAGATGGTACATGTGATGTGTCACGCTTCTATTACTCCTACCGCAGAGGTTGGGAGTAATCATGTAGACCCACCACCTAGCACATCCTCTGTAAGTATTTTTATGACATAGTAGCTAGTCTTTTCAAGATGATGTGTTTGTGTATATGTGCATATAACATTCTTTACGTAAATTTGTAGGGGTTGAAGCCATGCCGACTAAAAAGTCAATAATATGTCGTTGCAGAGGCACATGCTTACCCAACCCTTCCAGGGGGCATATGCCACGGGTCTCCAATACCAGCTGGTGTAGTTCATGTGACCCCGATATGTGTACTCCTCGATTGGAGGGATCTTCCACTATTATATGCCCACCCGGATGCTGAAACACTTGGTGAGACAGAAGGCAGATTGATAATGTGGCCCAAAGCGGATGTCTTTTATACTAATATTGTATGGTAAATTTACATTATGTTAATTTGTTAGTGTGTATATATAAGTCAATTGATCTGAAATTAAATATATAGGTCAAAAAGACGACATCCGCTACATCTCAGCCTCCACCTCCACCTCCTTAACTACCAAGTTGGCTTCCAAGGGACCTACACACCTCGTTAGGTCCTAATTGTAGGGGTATGGCAGTATGGATCGGCGAACATGATCAAAATTTCCCTATAAATGTTACAATTTCAGAGGATGCTGCAGGTCAATCATATGATAACAATCTATTATTACAAGGTTTGCATGCGTATTAATGCATAGGTATTAATGCAGGTCAATCATACGAAAACAAGCTATTTATACAAAATATTTTGGAGTTGTTTTGTGTGGCTGAACACATCTATGATAGAGTTGTGGATATGGTGAGATCTTGTTTATACATCTATATACCTTGTTTTATGTACGGTGATCTGGTTTCTTATACATTAATTCATATGTAATACATGTTTTGTAGCCACTTACACATGATATGTACATATTTTGCATTTTCCCATGTGGGATTTTTGGTTCCATCATTCATTAGTCTTGTAGATACAGACCCTTCTTCAGTTACTTCATACTGTTGTGCTGCTTTTGAATATTTTGGTAAAAATAAGAAGACGGTTATAATAGTTCCATTCAATGTCGAGTAAGTTTACTTTTCTTATAATTTGGACTTAAGAAAATTACATTTTTATTGTGGATTTTGAGTTATTATTTTTTAACTTTCTTACCTATTGTGGTAGGCATTGGGAGTTACTAGTTATTTTTTCCCCAAGACATTCATTGTTTATCATCTAGATCCTACAGGTAACGAATTGAATACATTATATGGACACACAATGAAAAGGCCATTATTCTTGTGAGAAATATTTCATATTTTTATATATGTTAACATCTGTTATTACATTACTATTTAATTATGCAATTTAATGTGTTACATTAACATGTAGGGCTTTACAAGAGTTCAAAAAAGCTGGAGGAAAGGTCCCCAGAAAAAAGAATCAGCCACTAATTTGGGAGAATGTGAAAGTAATTTCCCAAATCCAATGTATATATTATTTATGTGAACTGTGCTTATTTGTATTTTTGAATATTTTGTATGTTTCAATTTATAGTGTGCTACACAAGATAATGGTTGGGCATGTGCGTACTATGTGATGTGATTTATGGACCTAATCATCAAATATGCCGTAATAGAAATCGATACTATACATAAGGTATTATATATAGTCTCATTAGATAATATGAAATATATCAATCTTATTATATATTATTAATTATATATATATGTCATTCTCTTTGCAGGTGTTTAAAACTAACTTCAGTATAGGTGGAAAGTTATTAGATGTACATACTCCCTATATGAGGGAGGAATTAGATGTTGTAAGAGAAGAATGGGCAAAAGCCCTACAAGTAGTGGGAATTTTTTAATATAATTGGGTATCTGATGACAATGATGATGATGATGAATAAAGAACGATATTTCTAAACTTTGTTCTCATAATTATTTTTGTGTGAATGTGAATGACTTTTTCTTAATTGTCATATGTGTGAATGTGAATGACTTTTTTTGATCAATACGTGAATGTCTGAATGTGAAAAGAGATGAAATGAATGGAACTGAATGTGAATGTAAATGACTTTGCACTACATGTATCTGATCAATACATGTGTTTGAATGTAAATGACTTTGCAGGTTTGTGGCATGTTGTTGGTTGATATCAATGGATGTTGTAAACCTACAGTTTAGAACTGAACTACAGGTTCTGCATCCTACTGACCAGCCATACAACAGGCCTACAAACTGATAAGAAAAAAAATCAGAACATAGGTGTCAATTATTTGTATAAAACCAACAACAAAGACATACATCGTCGGTTGTTAGCCAAAAACCGACGTCTTTTCCCTTGTTGGCGTCGGTTATCTGTAAGAACCGACGCCTATTGTCGCTAGGTACCACAGCCGTGTTGGAAAGCACGACCGTATTGGCAGGGATATGGCGTCAGTTATTAGCATAAAACCGATGTCTTTATCCCATTACGGCGTCGGTTATTAGCAAAAAACTGACACTTATAGCTCCCTTGTTGGAGCATTTTCGGTGGCGGGAAGGGTTATGGCGTCGGAGTTTGTTTAATAACTGACATCTTTGATCATGATATAGTGTCAGTTTTCATTAAGAAACGATGCTTATAGTTCCCTTGCTGGTGTGTTTTTGATGGTGGGAAGGATTATGGCGTCAGTTAGAAATCGACGCTGAAGGTGTTGACTTTTAGCGGTGCCCACTTGGGTGTCGCTTGGAAACTGACGCTAAAGGCTCTAAATAACCGACGCCAAAGGCCTTTTATGTAGTAGTGATTTTCCCATCATGACCTTTTCCAAGACTCCACAAACCAATATGGGATCTCTACTATGGCTTCTTGGTCGATAGGCACTCCCATACCAAGTCTACAACTCAAGTTAGGGTTTCACATTCAACCCCTTTCTTGGTCTTTTCATCACCAAGAGTACCATCACTCAATTATGAATCAAACATAGTGTCTCCTTCTTTATATCTCTTCTAAATGATACATGAAGGAAGTAGGAACACTCTAGAGGTGGTAATTTGCATATCAACCCTACATTTTGGGTAAAATACAATTTGTACCAAAATTGGTGCACAAGGTACTAACTTTATTCAAACAAGTTCAAACTTGGCATTTAGGCTTTCCACAAGCCACCACTTAGCATCATTCTCTATCTTATGATGCTAAAACACTTAAGTCACGTTCAACATGTGACATTTTGCAATTTAACTGCTCATCTTGGGTAAATTGCACTTTGGTTCAAAACAAAGGAACATTGCTCAAACAACATTCAATCGGGACCAAACTTGAAATATAAGTGTGTCACATGATAACAAAACATCTTAGAGGATTATATTAAAGTTCTAAGAAACTTTCTTAGCCAAAACAAATAGGGTTAACTCATAACCCAAGTCAGGGTCATTACAAGTTATAAACCCCTAACAAGGATTTTGTCCCCAAAATCTTGGATGAAGGAAGACAATTGTCATTCATGCATCATATCATCAAGTCTCCACATAACATCTTGATGTCATGGAGATGACATAGAACTTTGGTCAGCACAAAATCCTTCCATTCAAGATTATCATAGGATCTGTCATACATGACACATATTCAGTTGTCCTTTCCATTAATGATTGTAGTGTCAATTCTGTGTCAGGAAACACTTTCTAAGTCAGAGAAGTACTATTCATACTTCAAATAATTCAGGTGTCAAACCTTATTGACTTACATCTTTTATGTGATAATATTCTTGACATTGGGAGTCTTCCATACTCCTCACTTAGTTTAGTACTTCACCTCCAAGGAAATACTAGAGTTACGTTATGTCACCCACTTGGGACTACAAGTCTTATCATACATCTGTTGTGCCACTCTAATCTACTGACACAACACTAAAGTTTCTTATGACTTGTACCAACTATCCCTTTAGCTATTTATTTTCTTGTCATAAGGAGAGGCTGTTTATTAAAGAAGAACTATCTCAGAGGTATCTCTAGATGTTATGTATAAGCTACCTCAACAGATCTAGATAGGGATATTCTAAAGAATTATTTTTAGCTTGATAAGCTTTTCCCAAAATGATTCTACAATTGTTCCTTCAATTAGTACATCCTTATCGATGTAATGTTTATGCAGAGCATAAACCCTTAACATATGATGTCCATACTATCGTATGTAACTAAACTAATCTCAAGGTTGAACTTTCTAGGTGACCAACAATAATCATCTTATTAGGATTCATGTTCTCCCTATCTCATACCTTTAAAAATTCTTGGACACTAGGATTCTTTAACTTGGTATCCATTATATGTGCCAAAAACATATCACATCCTCATCATTTCCATCCTCTGTTGTTATTACCAAAACTAAACATACAATAGGACCTTTCTTATCACATATAGTTTTATCTTGAAACCAGAATCCAGAACTAACTGATACTTTTCAAAGTATCCCATTATAGATTACTTCTAATCTATGCATATCAAGTGTCATAAGACTTACTTGGTTGTCATGTTCTTGAAGGGAAAGAATACAAGGAAACATAGTCCTTCTTGTCACCCCATCATTATCCAGGGTTGAAGAAAAGAGATTATCACCTACCTTGAGTATTGCATGAACTCTCAATCATTCATGTGTTATCCAATTTTGTTCCTCTTAGGTTCCTTTTCATCAGCATAGGAATTATAGACATGATTACATGCCACCACCCCCTCAGTATTATCATCATCATGATTACTAGATATGGGTATTTAAAACCTTAGTTCATCACTAAACATTGTCACCTTTCACCAAGTAATTGTCACCTCTAGGTCCTCAGACTAAGGTATACATTATACTAAACATTTTCTTTTGTTTATAAGTTGATCCATGATTAACTCAGATTCCTCTGTATATCAATTAGGATGGGGTAGAAATATCCATGCCACCTCTTGTACTTCATTATGCTCTTTAGTCTCAAAATGACTACTTGATCAGAGTAATCAGAAGGATAGGAATCTAAGAGTATCATACTTACCTTTCCTTCAATAGATGAAAATTAGGTAGTATGAATTTGTTTTATATTATGTTTCTTCCTTTTAACATCTCCCTAAATTTTACTACTTAGTATCTCAAATTTTCTCTGGGTGTTTCTTTTACATCTCTTTCCTTCCTTCATGAAGAGGGAAATTTCAAAATATTCAAGAGAATATTTGACTAAATATAAGTTCTCATCCCTCTTATCTCTTCCTCATGTCCTCATAGGACTAATTAAAGGAAGCTCAACAACAACTACCTTCTTATGATTATCAGATAAAATCAAGAGAAGACATATCCATAATGAAAAAGCTCTATCTGACTATAACCCCTCACAGTCATCTACCACTTCAGGTTGACTCAAAACATAGAGTCTAGATGCATTCATGTTGTTTCTTTTGCCTTTTTACACTATTGGGTTGTAACTTTCATAAGCCTTGTCAAGTCTACCTCAGTTGTTGGGTCATTTCCTCCCTTATTTTTGAATAAAAGGGTTTAGTATGCTTAACATGTCCATGTCTTGTCCTCGTACCATAGTCTTATCGGTCTTATTACCGATATAGAAGCTAAGTCAGGAGTTCTTACAGGTGGAAAGTTCGGACTTTTTCCTTTACTTAGTGACTATTGTCCTTGTACACTAGGCATTTATTGCACTGGTGGTACCAAAAACATTGGCTTTTTAGAACAACTAGGCAAATGTATCTAGAATTATAGAGACCTTTCCTTAATTCTCAGCTTATTGCCCCTCCTTGGCATTGTTATCATAGATGTACTATCTGTCTATACTTATGGCAGAGTCTATTTTTTTGCCATATGTTAATCCTTCCCACATTTTCCACTATTTCAACATGACTATGTCATTCAGGAACCCTTTCAGAACCCAAAGTTTCTGCATTGAGGACTGGTAACCTAGGTTGTATTGCTAGTATCCAATCTACTATATTGATCACTATTTTCCTAACTTGCCCAACAAGAGCATAAAAAGCAGGATTCTCTATCCTGATTGGGTCAAGATGGGAATTCTCAGGCACTCGTTCTTCTCTTGCCTGATCCCTTGCACCTTCCCCTGGTGAAACAACATTGTTCTTATCATCGTGTTCCTTGTGTTCTCCAATCATTTCTAAACTTCACCCTTTCTTCTGCATAAGAAGAAATCACTATAGTATATACTGGAGGATACTAGAACAGACTCAACACCTTAGTCCTATGTCTCTGTAGACTTAGCGAACCTTTGGCTCTGATACCAAAATTGTAATAATCACCCCCAAACCGACATCCAAATCATTACTAATTATGTGGAATAACCATAAGAAGTGGATTAACAAAATCACTAAAAATTAAAACCATTTTGCAAAGAGATCCTCTTCCAGAAAACTCTTATTGAAAGAGCCAAAACTTTATCTACATCAGGGTTCACATTGTACACACATTGTACTATCTCATCTCGAGGATAACATACAACAGTTGCTTTGTCAAAACATATACTGAAACAACATAAAACCTCAAGGAATACAAGACAAAATCTCAAATTGTTTATAAAACCTTTATGTACTGACTCCAAGGACCTGAGAGTATAGAGACGACACATAGGACTTCTATCTACAAGACACAACAGACAATACACTCAACCTGAGTTGTTACTACTGCCCCTGTTGTTGTTGTTCTCCCTCTACAGAACGGTCTCTACCTCCTCATGCACATCCACCTAAAAATTTTAGATCCCACGGGGTGAGACAATTGTCCCGACAAGAGATATAACTCTCAACCAACAATGTTATTATCACATGTAAATAGTATAAAATTGAGCAGAGGTTCTTTTATATAAATAAGCATGGTTAATCACTATGGATAAGCAGATTAGAACATTCTCATCTTTTAAAGCATTGCAACTATCTATGATAGAGCAGTAAATCATCTATTCACTTTATAAGGAATATGAAGAACATGTGTATCATTTACCCATTATATTATACCAACATCTCAAGCTTATCCTGTGTTAATATCATCATGTTCTAGCTTTATACCAATCTTGTAAGAGTACAGCCAGGTATTGGATTGTACCAATCCTGTGATATTAAAGCCAAGTATTGGATTGTACTAATCTTATTATATTACAGCCAGGTATTGGATTGTACCAATCCTGTGATATTACAGCCAAGTATTGGATTGTACCAATCATGTGATATTACAGTCAGGTATTAGATTGTACCAATTATGTGATATTACAGCCAGGTATTGGACTATGCCAATCATGTGAGATCATAGCCAGGTATTGGAGTATGCCAATCCTGTGAGATCATAGCCACGTATTGGGTTATCCCAATCATGTGAGAGTTCAGCTAGGTATTGGGTTATCCCAATCCTATGAGAGTTCAGCCAGGTATTGGGTTATCCCAATCCTATGAGAGTTCATCCAGGTATTGGGTTATCCCAATCATGTGAGAGTTCAACCAGGTATTAGGTTATCCCAATCCTGTGAGAGTTCAGCCAGGTATTGGATTGTACCGATCCTATGATATCACAACCAGGTATTGGACTACGCCAAACCTGTGACATTATAGCCAGGTATTGGATTGCTCCAATCCTGTGAGATCACTTTGAGAGTACAGCTAGGTATTGGATTATACCAATCCTGTGATATCATGGCCATATTGCTAAGAATTCCATAGTAGTTGAAATACCTTTATGTTTCCCTTTCACTTTCATTATGGAACATCAATCCCTTAAACTCATCACCGAATACCACATCTTGTCACCTCTCACTAGGCAACAACTGTTCACATGGCTTACAAGGCCATTAAACATCTTGTTACCTCTCACTAGGAAACAACTATTCACATGGCTCACAAGGCCATTAAACATCTTGTCACCTCTCACTAAGCAACAACTACTCACATGGCTCACAAGGCCATTAACCATCTTATCACCTCTCACTAGGCAACAACTATTCACATGGCTCACAAGGCCATTAAACATCTTGTCACCTCTCACTAGGCAACAACTATTAGGGTTAGGGTTTCCCTTTATAGCCGAATAGGGTTTCAAGTTCATAGTATCAATCTAAACCCTAATTCATTGCTCCACACCTCTAGGAGCATACATTGATATCATAAGTATTCAATCATACTTATTTATTCCCATCATTTGTCATTAAATGATTGTCAACACAAAGTATGAGTTTCTCTCTTATCCTTACTAGGATATTGATTACATTCTACTTTATTATCTTAGCTTAACCTTCTCTCAAGGTATGTCAGCCTACACTTATCAAAGTGCATTAAGCTCATTACATCTTAATGTAACAATTGACATGACACACTTCATGTGTTACTCATCCAAGTATATTGGATTTGAGGTGCATTAAGGTGTATCAACCTTGAGGTGTTGGATATAATATTTATCATGCCTTGATGTATCACTTCCCTCATTACTTTTATCTTACTTAAATTCATCAACTTATCTTGTATTAGGGTATTTCCCATCCTAATACTTCATGCACTAACTCATCACATTTATCCTATAGTGTATTGGCCATAAGTCACACACTTGAATTTCCCGACTATCATCAAGTGATATGGACTCATCTCGGTTTAAGGCATTGTTGATATAGGGTTGACCATTATCAACCACTTTAGGTGTTTCACCTATCAAGGTATTAGCTACACCATTACTTGGTGTTATACTCATCACTCCTAAGAGTGTTTTGCCCTCACCTTTACAAGGTGTATCGGGTTGAATCATATATTTCAAATTGAACACGTGTATTGAGTTAGGTGTATATCGAGCTAGGAATCATCATATCCCTCGTACCCTTACCCATCAAGGTATCAACCTTACCAATCATATGGTGTATCACCTTCACCCTACATGGGTGTAACATCCTCACCTCACTTGAAGATATTGGACACACCATACTTTAGTGTATTGGCCATCACATGTTCTTGGGTATTAACCACCTTACCACTTTTGTAATCTAGTGTATTGGGTTACCCACCATAACATTTTAGAGGTGTTTGCTCAACACCATATCGTCCAAGAGGTGTATTCTTAACCCAATATCGGTTTAGAGGTGTATGCTTGCTACCCATATCACTTTAGAGGTATATGTGTGCTTACCATATTGGGCAAGAGGTGTATGCTTGCTTACCGTATCACTTGAGAGGTGTATGTGTGCTTACCATATCACTTTATAGGTGTATGTGTGCTTACCATATCAAGCAAGAGGTGTATGTTTTCTTACCATATCACTTTAGAGGTGTGTGTGCTTCTCACCATATCGGGCAAAGAGGTGTGTGTGTGCTTCACACCATATCAGGCAAAGAGGTGTGTGTGTGCTTCACATCATATCGGGAAAAGAGGTGTATGATTAACCTCATATCATGCAAAAGGTGTATACTACATCACCATATCGTGCAAGGAAGTATAAACTCATATCCATATCATTTTAGTGGTGTAGGTGCATCACCATATCGAGTTAGAGGTGCTTGCTTATGTGCTTGAACCCGATATCACTTTATAATGTGATACCATCATCTTCAAGCTCTAGATATTCGTTCTACTTGTTCTAGTACAAGGATAACATATCAATGCAACTACTAGAACTCATATATATATCAAGTATTTAAGAAAATATCAGAATTGAAAGTAGATCATCAAATATAGCAAGAAAGATGGTGAATAATAACATGTTTGGGTTCAAGTTATATAACCCGCCTCAAGAACAACTTAAAAGCTCCAAGATCTAAAGCTTCACGTTCCTAAGGTTGAAGATGACTTATCAAAATTCCAAGGCTCGTTCACAACTCCTTCATATACAAGGAATCACCATAGTTAAGAACTTGGTGAAGAAGAAAAGAAAGAAAGATCTCAACCCTAAATCCATGCTTTAATCCAAGGTTGAAGATGATCATGGCCTCACCTTAGGGTTAAGACTTGAGCTCCTTCTTTATCCTTAGCATCTTGCACAATACCTCACTACTCATACACAATATGCCCTCACTTGTGGTCGATATCCCTTTCACTTGTGGTCAATTTCACTCCACTATGGCTGATATCAACTTGCTATGGCCGATATCACTTGCTATGGCTGATACCAAGGCCCTATGCATGATACCACTTCACCTATGCACGATACCAAGATTCTATGCATGATATCTAAGAGAAAGGAGGTGGTAGTATTCGAAAAATTTAACTAAGAGGTGAAAGGAAGGGTATATATACTTGAGGTTCATGAAAAAGTGTGTATATGAGGTGTCATCATTTTAAGCTACTAGGTGCCACGTGTCCATGCATGATTGACACATGTACATGCATGCACTCACATTTATCTTGACATGAAAAACACTTGAGGATATTCTAGAGCTAAAATTTCTTCCATTACTTATCTCTTTTGATAAGGTATATCAACTCAATCACCACTTTATTCACAACCCGTTACAACATTTCTAAGGAAGTTGTAAACTTATACATCTCACCTCCTTGAGGTGATTTGCCCATCATGACCTTTGCCAAGACTCCAAAAACCGATATGGGATCTCTTCTATGGCTTCTTGGCTGATAGGCACTCCCATATCAAGTCTACAACTCGATACAACTCAAGTTAGGGCTTCACATTCAACCCCTTTCTTGGTCTTTTCATCACCAAGAATACCATCACGTAATTATGAATCAAACATAGTGTCTCCTTATTTATATATCCTCTAAATGATAGGTGGAGGAATTAGGAACATTCTAGAGGTGGTAATTTGCATATCAACCCTACATTTTGGGTAAATTACAATTTGTACCAAAATTGGTGCACAAGGTACTAACTTTATTCAAACAAGTTCAAACTTGGAATTTAGGCTTTCCACAAGCCACCACTTTGCATCATTCTCTCTATTATGATGCTAAAACACTTAAGGTATGTTCAACATGTGAAATTTTGCAATGTAACCCCTCATCTTGGGTAAATTGCACTTTAGTTCAAAATAAAGGAACATTGCTCAAACAACATTCAATCAGGACCAAAGTTGAAATATAAGTGTGTCACATGATAAAAAAACATCTTAGAGGATTATATTAAAGTTATAAGCAACTTTCTTAGCCAAAAAAATAGGTTTAACTCATAACTTAGGTCAGGGTCATTACATAGAGTGTTGTAACATACTAAAACAAATGTATATGTCTTTCTCATGATTTTCCTATGTTTTTTAGAAATAGATCAGTTTACAATCCTTTTCCTTGAATTTTAATAATAAAAGATGGGTTAGTATATTAGTGAAGTGAACCAAACCGACTATCAAGGGTTTTGGTCTGCCAAGGAGGGATTGACTAAACATCTACTATAAATTTGTATATTGAAAACTAGCTCAAAATTTTTCCTTTCTTTAAATTCATAGAATAAATAAAACATCATGATAGTTTAGAAAGATAAAATATTATTTAAGCATAGAATAAAAGGTTACATTGGAGTTCAAATTAGTATACATCATGAACAACTTATTACTAACTGGTAACTTTTTTGACTTTCTCATTCCTAAGATCTAGAGGAAGGATATGAGACTGACTATCAAATATAACTATTTCTTTATGAAACATCTGCTCTACTCCTGATTAAAGTTGGCATTTGTTTGATCTGGTGTAGATGTCCATTTCCTAAAAAATGTTTTAGTAGGTTGATGATCTACTGGCTCAGTGCATAGAATATCAATGTATAGTTATGATTCATTATTTTGAGAAATATTTATTGTTTAGGATACCAGTAGATTATATAAGTAACTAAAACTAACTTGTCATTTAAACAAAGCATGAATATTGATAAAAACTTATCAGAATAAAACAATATATATCGATTTAGTTCTTTTAGACCATTTAATTAATTCCCTGGACCCACATTGGTGTACCTCAACATGTGGAAGCATCGTAGTAATGTCAGGATCTCATTGTAAAAAACATAGAAGCATGTTTTGGATCCTAAGTCTGTAATCTCTAGAAACCCTATCTGCAGTGGGCCTTGCCATGTCTAGCTCTCGACGGCTAATGGGTATGGTCAGATATCTATACTCCTCCTCTAAACATAAGTACTCAAGCATAGAGTCAAAACACTCTAGCTTATACTGCATCAGTGGTTCTATCAAAGATAATCATTGACCAGTAACACATGTACCACCAACATCTTTGGTTGTTGTTGGGTAACATACTAAAATAATAAGAAGTATTCCCACACAAACCCATACACCCACACCCTGATTCGTTTCTATCTGGCTATCTAGATCTAGATTTCTCTTCCAGTAGTAAGCATGTTTCCTTCCTACAATGCGGGCCTCCTATGAAGGATTCTATAGTGTTTAGAGAAACTATCGTCTAATGATAATTAGTTTTCTAGGTAACATAATTTCTCATTTATATTATTACCCTACTTGCACCAACTATTAATTTAGAAATATTCACAGAATTCATAAAGAAAAAGGCATCTATCAGAAATATTCTCAAAATTAATAATTCAACACCTTAACTTTAGGATTAGGGAAAACACATGGTTTTTAGTGCCTCTAAACCATCATACCATTCACTTCATTGTAAAATAGCTACAATGATTAATCATATCAACATAAAAATGTGATATACTTATCAACATTCTTTTTTAACTAAAAACTATCAAAGTACTTTCATTGTAACAGTTACTAAGTTAGAATCAACATACAAACACCATTATTCAATTTTATATATTGTAACTCAAGGTTAAAAGGTGATTTTCCACTCACTTTCTCATGATATCACTTATCGATCCGACCTTTGATCTCAGCCAAGCCCAAAGTCTATCTCATTTAGGCCTCATCCAAGTTCTAGATCTTTAAAACTCATCCTAATGGCCTATTCGTAGGTTTATCGGCCTCAAAGAAAGCCTTCTTGAAGTGGATGATGAGGAATGAAGGTTAACTAGAACCTTTGGTTGATGAAACAGGGGTCTCCAAGCATAGAGACATGAAAGAAAGAGAGAATCCATGGATAAAAACAACTTACCAAAATGACACTACAAGGAGACCTTTAGTTTCCATCGATTTGGTCGTCTTCCTCATTATGGTCTTTTAGATATCCTCCATGATCACGTTAACCATTGGTCAAAGGTCTTTAGGAGGATAAGGATCTAAATCTGAAGCTAAGATGCTTGTTTCCATCTGTTTTCATTGACTATATATAGATATCTAAGGATTGTGTAATTGGTAAAGTTGGGTGGCATGCAAGGAAACCATCAGAAAGTAGAACCTTTTACTGGTACTCCTTTGGTAGTTGAGCCATCGGTAGGCTCTACCCGTGGTCTATGTAACCACCATTTGTTTGACCATTGGTGGCACTATCCTTTGGTATGAGAAACCTTCATTTTTCACCTTTGACCATCGCCTTAAGTTGGTGATTGCTAAGGCCACCTTTAAGTGATGATTGTCAGCCAAACCATCAGAAGACAGGTCATTGCTTGACCTTCAGTAGGCTCTCATCTAACAAATATTTGGAAGACACTTATCTAGGAACTCCTTTGGTTGTCATCCAGAAAAACCATGGTAGGTGTACCCTACCAAATATCAAAAGGCACTCCTTCCCAATCCATCGAAAGATGATTCTGCTAACCAATCAGTATACCCAACCTTTAGTTTATAATCACTTATTCCATTGATATACAAAACCATCAATTTATCAAACTAAGATGAACCTTCTATAGAGGACATATAACTCTTCGATCAAACCATCATTTTAACCACATTTTTAGGCTCTTTAACCACATTTTTGGATGCATTGTCCTATAAATTAGGCATGTAACTATAAATTAGGCTCAAATTGCTACAACACTAACAAATAGGTGCATAATAAGGTTGTAACTAGTCCATTTCAACTCCAATTTGACTCATTCTTCTTTTTATAGATTCATAATTTAAGTATCCACATTTTTCCACAACATGCTTTAGATTTTAAAGCCAAAATAATACACAAGATAATAATAATAATAATAATAAGTATTATTAATACTATAGTCATCTTTTAACTCTATAAATACTAGGTAAACATGGTACAAGCTGTAACAAACACCCCCTCTACTGAAAACTTCATCCCAAAATTCCTAGAAAAGAAAGTCATGTTTTTATGCATCTTTGAAACACCCGAGCTCACTTCCTAAGGCTTTATTAGAGTTTCAAGAATGATGACTGGCCCCACAGATTACCACTATCTTTAACTATGCACTTTGTTCTCACTCACGCACAAGACAGGATAAACTTCCTGACTAGTCACCCACCCTAGTACTACCCTAGCTGAGCACGCTTAACCATAGAGTTTTTAGTGATGGGCTCCTTAAAAAGGAGGGGAACCTTGGTGATATGGGTAGTCCATCCATTCCTTTTAAGATCATTTTATCCAAGGCCTGAAATCATGGGACGTTACAATCTCCCCAATAAACACTCTTAGCTTCCTCGTTAAGGCTCAACTATATGGCCTCATAATCTATCCCCATTTCAGTGCAAGAACCAAATGGCCCATGTATACCCAACTCCCAACCATGACTACCAGTGCAAGGGTGGCTCCATCAACTAGGATAGCCCTTTACAACATGCCTAGACCGCATAGCTCAAATATTGGCATGCCACAGACCCAAGTGGGTTCCACCTACTGGAGGGGAATTGGCTCTGATACCAAATGTAACGAACTCATTCTTCGGAAACCCCCAATTAAGGAAGGCCAAAAATATGAGAGTCATTACCTAAATTTTTCCCAAGGATCTAGATTTTCAGCAAATAATAAACAATAGCAAATAATTTCCATTAATTTAAATACTTTTGTTTACAATATGTTCCTCTAGAACTTACATAACTTTCCATTATTAGAATTTTACAAATGAGAACTATATGAGAAGAAGTATCTATCTAATCCTCCTTACAAGTTAACTTTAATGTCTTCAAGTAACTTGATCTATCCATCATATGTTAACATCATCTTATCTAGCATGTACCTAAAATGTTGTGAAAGTAAAATGTGGATCAGTGTAACAAGTTATATTGTGTACGCAGGGTGCATCCAAAATGTGTGCAAGTAAACTAACAACATATATTCCATAAAATATTTGCACACTTTTGCATGCACCCCACATACATAGTATAACTTGTTATACTAATATGCATTTTGATTTCACGGTGTTTTAGGTACATGATAGATAAGGTGATATCAAGTTATGATGGATAGGTGAATGTACTTGAATACATTAAAGTTAGCTTGTAAGGAGGACTATATAGATACTTCTTCTCATATAGTTCTCTATGTATAGTTCTGATAATAGAATTTCATCATGTAAACAATATTTTTGAATTAATAGAAATTATTTTCTATTGGTTATTATTTGTTTAAAATTTGAATCCTTGGGAAAATATTGGGTAATGGCTCTCAACTTTTTGGCCTTCCTTAATTGGGGGTTGCTAAAAAGTGAGTTTGTTACAATCTTTGATTCTAACTCCCATGTAGATTCTTCTAGTCCATGATTCTTCCATAGAACTTTCACGTAGGGTGTCTCCTTCTTTTTAAGCTTTCGAACTCTACATTCTAGAATCTACACAGATCTCTCTACATATGAGACATTCTCTCTTAACTTCACTAGTCTTGGGTCTATGATCTTCTTTATACTTGGATAACACTTCTTTAACACGGATACATGAAACACATTATGTAAGTTGTCTAACTCATGGGGCAACTCAAGCTTGTATGCCACTGGTCCAAGTCTTTGAATGATTGGATAGGGACCCAAGTATCTAGGTGTTAACTTACCTTTCTTTCCAAACCTCAATACACCTTTACATGGTGACACTTTCAAGTAAACTTCATGCCCAACCTCAAATTGAAGTTGTCTATGACGTTTCTCTTCATAGCTTTTATATCTATCATGTGTAACTTTCATCTATTGTCTAATCACATTTATCAAGTGTGTTTTCTCTTCTACCAACTCTGGACCTAAAATTTGTCTTTCTCTAACTTCATACCAGCATATAGGTGATCTACACTTTCTCCCATACAAAGATTCATAGGGTGCCATACCCAAATTGGAATGGTAGCTATTGTTATATCCAAACTCCACAAGAAAGAGATGATTTTCCCGAATTCCATTGAACTGCAATACACATGCTCTCAGCATGTCTTTTAGGGTTTGAATTTTCTATTCTTACTGTCCATTTTTATGAGTATGAAAGATTGTGCTAAACTTCAATCTTGTTTCCAACAAATGTTACAATTGATTCTAGAATCTAGATATAAACTTTGGATCTCTATCTAGTATTATAAAAACCAATATTTAGTGTAATCTGACTATCTCATCTATGTAGACTTTGGCTAACTTTGGAGTATACCATGATGTCTTAACCAGTAGGAAGCGAGAAGATTTAGTTAACCTATCCACTATTACTCATATAGAATCAAATATATGTGGTGTCTAAAGTAACCAAACTACAAAGTCCATAGTGATATGTTCCCACTTCCACACTAGAATAGGGAGTAGTTGTAGGGTACCTGTCAGATTTTGATGTTTATCCTTAATTTGTCAACATACACAATAGTTAGCTACATAATCATCCACATCTTTCTTAATACCTGACCACCAATATAGTTCTTTGATGTTTGTGGACACCTTAGAACTACATGGATGTACTACATACATAGAAGAGTGAGCTTCCTCAAGAATTTTCTTCTTTAATTTAGTGTCATATGGAACACACAATCTATTTTTTTGGTATGACATCCCATCATCTGAATATTTGAATTATGTTCTCTTTCCTTATGTCATGTCATGCATGATTTGCTTCAATTCATTCTATTGAAGCTCTTTGATTTTCTCATAGAATGTAGGCCTAACCTGCATCTATGCAAACAACCCACCTTGTCCTCACACTTTCAACTATAAACCTCATCTCTCTCCTTTGGACCAACAAATATCTCCTTTGACATGCCATAGAAAACATATCCACTGTGATGTGGATTTCTTTCTCAAAGCATCTTCCACAACATTGACCTTCCTAGGATGGTAATCAATGGTAACATTATAGTCCTTTATTAGATCCATCCACATATGTTGTCTTAGGTTGAGATACGTTTGTTTGGAAATATGTTATAGACTCTTATAGTGTGTAAAAATCTGACATGACTCGCCATAAAGATAATGGCGCCATGTCTTTAAGGCATGTACTATAGTTGTCAGAACAACATCATGTATTGGATAATTCTCTTCATTCTTCTTAAGTTGTCTAGAAGGATAAGATATCACCTTTCCTTATTGCATAAGAACACATCTTAATCCTCTTATGGATGCATCACATAACACTACATAGCCTTTGTCTACTTGTGGTATGGTTAAAATTGGTGTTGAAATCAGTCTTTGCTTTTACAAATGAAAGGTTTTATCACAATTACCAGGCCAAACAAAAGACACATTTTCCCTTGTTAAACGTGTAGTATCTAACTAATCCAAAAAAACATCTGATCTTAGTAGGAGTTGTAGGGTACTCCCACTGTAGAATGAATTCTACTTTCTTAGGGTCTACAATGACTCCTTCTCCTGATATGACATGTCCAAGAAAGGAAACTTCAGATGCCTAGAACTCACATTTTCTGAACTTAGCATACAACTGATGTTGTCTAAACAAATACAAAGCTATCCTTAGATTTCGCTCATGTTGGTATGCATATCTACAATATATAAGGCTATCACCTATAAAAACTACTATGAATCGATCTAGATATGGCCTGAAAACTTTATTCATCATGTCCATAAAAGTTGTAGGGGCATTTGTCAGTCCAAAAGACACAACTAGAAATTCATAATGCCTATATCTTGTTCTAAAGGATGAGTTAGGCACATGTAATGCCTTTATCCTCAACTGATTATAACTTTGACCTAAGATCTATCCTTGAAAAGATCGTTGCTCCAGTAATTGATCAAACTAATCATCAATCCTTGATAATGAATTTTTTTCTTGATGTTTGTCTTATTTAGTTGCCTATAGTCTATAAACAGTTGCATAGTTCCATCCTTACTTTTCACAAAAAACACTAGATCTTCCCATGACGATGTACTATGTTGAATGAAACCCTTATTCAATAACTTTTATAACTAAGTTTTTACTCCTTTAATTTCCTTTATATTAACTATTCTTTTCTCTACTTTTGCATCTACCGCATGTACTAAGAAGGCCTCACACCCTTTTATCATCAGTGTATCAGCTACAACAGTTGATAATTTGCATGTGGGTAAGACTTTTCTATCTCCAATGAATACACAGGAAAATCCACCTTGCTGAAAGATAGAATCTTTCTTTCAACAATCTAATTGGACATGGTATGTCTCAAGGCAATCCATACCCAAAATTTATTTGAAAAAAAATAATGTCTAAGTGTATGAGACCAATTGCTATGGTATACCCACTAAAACTCAAAGATGTGTGGGACATACTTCTACCAGAACCATTAGTTCACCTATTAGTACTCTTAACAATAATTCATAAGCTAAATTTGGGGTTAAAAGATTCAATGCACTAACAATCAATTTCTAAATAAAAAAATGTGGTGTGCTAGGATTTATCAAAATTGCAACTGAAATGTTGTTAAAGAGAAGCATCTCACCTATAAAAACTATGGGCAAAACTCCTCCTTAAAATGGAGTCTATGTTTCTCTCCCTGTGCCACGAGGTCCTCACTATCCACTACTAGTACTAGGTGCTCCCCTTGTAGAGCCTAAGGCTACTGAAGAGTTTGCCCCTCTATCTAGAACTTTTCTATGAGGAGTTTAAAAGTATGATTTTGGACTTTGTTCTAGTATAAACTGAAGCTTTGGAAAGTCCCTTTTAATATGTCCCATCTATCCACAGTAATAACATGCTTGAATATTAACTCCTCAACATTGACCTAAATGTTTTCTACCACAGTTGTCACATATATATGTATCCTATCTTTGTGGACTTGTGATTCATGTTAATGATCATGAAGGCCATGATGAAGGCTCCCACCTAGGAACTAGACATTTCTACACTATGTGAAGTACTAGATCATTATCTTCCAAAACAACCAAGACCTCATCCTATCTTGGAAAATAAATGACCACCTCCTCTATATCCACCACTACTTTTTCCTCCTCTAGTAAAAGTTCCAAATCTTTTTCTATCTTCAGATTTCTTATTAGCATTAACTAACTCTTCTATTCGTCTTGCAGCCTCTACAAACTCTCCAAAGTTATATCTATCTCTTCTTGTGATAGATGATATGGTATATCTAATTTCATATCTAAAACCTCCTTGGAAACTCCTACATTTCTCTACATCATTCATTATAAGATGACAACAAATGTTAGCCAACCTCATGAAATATGTCTCATATTCACCAATTGACATGTTGCCCTATCTAATGTTCCCCAACAGTCTAACCATATTTCTTAAGAAGGTAAGAGGAAAATACTTAAAGTGAAACTCGATCACAAAGTCACTCCATCTCATCACCATATTTCTCCTATTATCTTCCACTCCATGCCACCATAACTCAACATCTTCTTTGAGTAGCTATACAATATGATTGATGTATCCATCCTTTGGTAACTCCATTAAGAAGAAGGCCTTCTCCAACTATCAAAGCCACATGTCCGTCATAACTAGGATTGTGGTTCCAAAAAAACTTAGTCACACTGTGCTTCTTCACCGACACATAGGATCTCATCATATATTTACTAGAAGGTGAATCCCTCCTATCCATCTTATATTTCTCTTTTGTTTCTAGGAACATATGGTACATCCTTGCTACATCATCCCTATCTTCTCCTCCCTGATCCATTGGTAAAAGGTTAGGGTCAATGGCTCTCAACTTTGTTGTCACCAAAACCAAGTTCTCTTCATGTCATCTACATATCCATAATAGAACACATCTATTATAAAATTATAGTTTAAAGAGGAAAACATCCTAACATATTAGTCTCTTATTGTCTCTATCCCAACTCAGGATCAATTCCTAAGTTCTAACCTATATTTGTGATACCAACTAAGTTGAAGTGACCCAAACCCACTATCCATTATTTTTGTTTGACGAGGAGGGATTAGACTAAGAATCCAATTTTAATTTGTTTACTAAAAACCACCCATAAAATGTTCCTTTCTTTAAATTAATAGAACATGAACCATCATGATAGTCTAGAAAGACAAAATATTCTATGTTCAAAGCATAAAATGTTACATCATAGTTTGACTTAATATACATCACGTACAACTTATAACAAATTGTTCTCTTTTCTCACTTTCTCATTCCCAGGATCTATAGGAAGGATAAGAGATTGACTATCTAATACAAGTATTTATTAATAATACATCATCTCTGCTCTTGATAATTACTGGCTTCCATCCCTTCTAGTATAGCTAGACCCTTTCCTAAAAAATGTTTCAGTAGGTTGACGAGCTACTGGCTCAATGCATAAAAAATCAATAGGTACCATGACTAATCAATTTGAGAAATATTTGCCATTTAGGATACAAGTAGATTATGCAAGCAACTAAAACAAACTTATCATTTTAACAAAGCATTAATTGATCATAATAAACCACTAAATATCCATTGAGTTCTTTTAGTTCATTTGATTAATACTCTAGACCACATGAGGTGTACTATAACATATGGAAGCATCACTGCCAGCTACGATCTCACTATACAAGACTCAGAAGCATGCTCGAGATCTTAAGTTTGTAATCTCTAGAAATCAAGTCTGCATCGGGCCTCACCACATACAACTCTCCATGGATAATGGGAATAGCCGGATGTCTGGACTCCTCCTATCAAACTTGGTAATTAGGTGGAGAGTTAAAGCACTCTACCTTATAATGCATCAATATTTCTAACAAAGATAACCACTTAATAGTAAAATGATATTTCATGTTGTTGTTGGGTATCACACTATAATAAGGAGTTTGTAGTTACTGCCATAGACACGCACACCTTGATCCGATGTGATCCACATATCTTGATCTGGACTTATCCTCTAATAGGAAACATGTTTCCTCCCCACAATGTAGGCCTCCTGTGAAAGATTCTATAATGTTCAGGTATCTATCATCTGATGATATTTAATTTGTGCATTTAACATCTTTATTATTGCTATTGTTACCATACTTTTGCAAATTGAGCATTTTGAAATATTTAGAGTTCATATGGGAAAAAAGTATCTATCAGAATTCTTCTCAAATTCACAGTTCAACACTTCCAATTTAGGATTAGGACAAACTTGGGGTTTCTGGTGCCTCTACACCATCATACCATTCAATTTTTTGTAAAATATCTCATACAATGATCAAGTATATTCTTATAATTCTTATAAGGATCCATGTCATAGAAAGAGTGACAAAGTTTTTATAGGCTGGTTGTCAACCTACCACCAACCCTCCTCCTTTACCCGGGCTTGGGACCGGCTACATTTACACAAAAAATGAAAACATAGGCGGAGTTACAATGATCAAGTATATCAACATCAAAATTCATGATATACTTATCAACATTCTTCTTTTACCAAAAACGACCATACTACTTTCACAGTAATAGTTACTGAATTAGAATCTGCATAGAAACACCATTATTCAGTTTCATATACTCTAAATCAAGGTTAAAATGTGATTTTCTGCTACTTACTTCTGATATAGCTTATCATGCCACCTTTGATCTTATCCAAGCTTGAAATGTATCCCATTCAGGTTTGATCCAAGTTTAAGACCTTCAAAATTCATCCTGACATCTCGTCGGTAGGCTTACTGACGTTAAAGAAAATCTGCTTGAGGTGGAAAATGAACAATGAAGGTTAACTAGAACCTTCGGTTGATGAAATAGGAGTTTTCGAGCACAAAGATATGATATAAAGAGAAGATCCATGGATAAAAATTTCTTATCAAAATGAAACTATAGGGAAACCATCTAATTCTATCAATTTGGTCATCTTCCTCATCGTCGTCCTTTGGACCGTCAATCACCATCTTTGAAGGTGTTCAGGAGGATAAGGATCTAAACCAGAAGATAACATGCTTTTTTTCTATTATTTTTCATCAACTATGTGTAGAGATCAAGGATTCACAATTGGTAGAGTTGGATGGCATGCAAGCAAACCATCAAGAGGTAGAACCTTCGACTAGTAGGGTTATATCCTCAAATTTTGGTAAGTTTGAAATACATAAATATAAGACTTGATTGAATAAGAAATTTCCTATATTATATTTTATAGAATAACAATAGTGACCACTTTGTGGCATGGGTGTAACCCATGGCCCAAGTGAAGCCTGTGACTATTTTCTTTACAAATATTTCCTTGTGGAACAAGCTAATGAAATGAAAGGAATTTGTGCATAACTAAAAGACAATGACTTTATGGATTGTTAGAAAATGTAATTATGGAATATTGGACAAGTTTCCAAAATAAAATAAAATATGTAGTATTTTAGATATTTAATAGAATAACTATCTAGCCAAAAATTGTAACACAATGTTTGGGGCATCAAACATGAATATCTTCACCTAACTTTTGGTATTCTTGGAAATAATAATAAAAATAAGGGAATTCAAAAAATTGGGAGGATAAGGATACTCCACGAGATATTGGTTATTGTTTTCATGAAATACTTAAAAGGGTAACATTTTCATATAAGAGTTTTTCAACAAATTTCAAAGACCCAAATGTGAGTTAGAAAATATATTCTTTGGTTTCCTGTTTATATTTAATGTTTCCAAATCCAAGGTTGATGGAAAGATGGGGGTTTCCTTCTCAACACATTGGTCTTTATAGAATAAAAACTTAATATTTTTTAGAAAAGAAAGATAAGAGGAATATAGTTAATTCTTTACTAGATTTATGCCTTGCCTCTCCCCATGATTTAGTTAGTGATAAATTGATTTATGAAAAAGGAATATCCTTTCATACATATAGAAAAGGGAGTAATGGTGTGCTTAAGGAATATCATAAAGTGCCATGTATGGCTTTTGGTGTGTCAACCAAGTAATACGGGTATTTGATTTAGGAAATGTATAAATGAAAGATAAAGAGAGAGAAAGATGAGTAGTTTGTTAGTTGAGACTTGTGGGAATCATGGTGTGACCCTATCCTTAATTAATCATCAATTTAACCTTATTAATATGGTAAGGGAATTGGCAAGTCCTAAGCCCCTGTTAATTCGGGACTGGGATTTTGTAGTCTGGATTGGATTAGTTGGGGTTAGTCCGTAGATCTGGATCGAGGTAGTCTGAATCCGGTCTGATTCTGTTTGGCAACCCAGTTTGATTCTGGAAGCTAGTCAAGATTGAGTCATGATTCAGTCTGATTTTGTTTGGCTACCAATCAGGATCGAGTCTGATTCTATTTGGAAACGTAGTTAGGAGCTGGCTATCCTGTCATGTTCTTACATAATAGTTTGTCATATTCTTACTGAACAATTTAAACAAATGACCACAGAACTATGTTGACTGTGCAATACAAGATTAAAATTTATAATAAATATAATTTTGTACATGATTGATTCTGTTTTTTGTTTTTATTTTATGAATATGAGTTGAGTATTATTACTTTTATATGTATATTTAAAGTAAATATTACTTTAACCACTACTGTGTTAATGCATGGCACATGTCTTGTTGTATTTATGTATCCTTGTGCGTTTTTGTATAAATAGGTAAGTAACAAAATAATTGGCGATAGACAACTTAAATTTGTTGTAATACACAATATTCTATTACACAATACAACATAAATTGTACACAAGTGTCATCACAATTACAAATATAAAAAGGTCAAATGATTTTAGGTACTAACATGCATTCGTTGCACTCGTTTTTTGCATAATTATTGCCTCCAACAACATTAGGTTGTTTGTCTGTCTCTCTAATTATCGGTTGTTGCGCATGGTTGAGAGCTTCCCACTTGATCAAGTTGTTGTTGTATTGTCGGTGGGTAAGTATGGAGACTTGTCCAGAATGTGCGCCAAACTGCATCTACAATTTTTAGCACTTTCCACCTTACCTTAAAGGCAGCCATGTTTATGTCAGTCCTCCCAGTTAATGTCTAGAATTCTGCAAGGACATCACGCCAACCTTGACATTCATGAGGCCTACGCAAGAACCGCAAGTAGTATTGGCGACCCAACACTGTATCAAGTGCAGCATATGACTCGTCATCTCATTTAAAATGTTTCATTGTGTATAAGAGCGTCTGTGGAATAAATTAATAACTATCAAACCAATGTATTCGATGACAAAATAGGTGACATAAGTGGAGCCAGTGTATTCAATAATAAAAAAAGTAGGTGGTAGAAATGGCTTTAAAATAATATAGATGCTTGATACATGTGCAACAAAAGATAAAATAAAATGTAATTAGATGTAAGGTACAAGAAACTTTGTTTAACCAATGGTATTAAAGTGAACCAAACATATCACATATGTATTCTAATTGATATACGTATAAAAGTAATTCTTCCACAGAAATATAAAAGTAATTGTTCCACAAAAATTGAGATGACATAGCTTACATCACAACTTAAATTTTGAAAAAAAAAATATAATATCATGTCTGAATACTGGGCAAATGTGGCATGGTCCAACGGAGCGGAGACTAAAAAAGGAATGGTGTACCCTATAGTTGCCTAGATCTAGAAACCCATAAGCAGTCTAAGATGGCGACCAGCCAGTGTGCTGCCCATTCTTCGGTGTAGAGGTAGGTTTTTTTTTATCCCCAGTAGGACCATCCCAGTTGGCTCAGCTTAGGTCTTCATTGTACTCATCCCATGACATGGGACACTCTTCTTGCAACACTGTCTTGTCTTATTCTTTGACGTTGTCTTTTGGCCAATCCAATAACAGCGACATATGACAAATTGGGTGAGTGACACCGTCGTTGCTTTGTTCTGGGCTCGTAGTTGGGGAATGAGACTGGTAAGGCTCACAACACTTCTACTTGCACACGAGTTTTTCGTTCACATATTTCTCTATCCTTGCACATGACATCAACATTTTTTAGAACTTTGAACATGACTTTGAAAATGACTTCGACATCTAAACATAATAAATAAGTACAAGTCTGAGAAAATTATGATAACAACAAAGTAAGGATGACAATAAGTTAAAAAAATTAGAAAAATAGTTAAGATAAATTGAAATAAATAGTTAGTATATTTGACATAAACTCCAACATTTAATGGTTCATAATCATTACAAAATAAAAATTGGAAAAAAATATAAATAAGTACTTGTTTGACCAAATACTGGTAGTAACAAACTAATGTTCACAACAATTTGCAATTAGTGTTCATAATCATCAGATCAAGTATGTTTTTTAATGCATACAAAACAAACAAAAAAATGAACGTCCATAAGATGGTTCACAATTTCTTACAACTTCATTCGTTGCCTTCACCACCTAATCTTGTAGCTGCGTCATTATTGTTTTCAACATTGTTTAGGTATTCTGCAACTCCTAGGGGTAAGTGTGTTGAGTCATCACAAAATTGTGTGGAATGAGGTGTTGCATGACCAATGGCTAAGGAGACAAAAGCTCCCAAAATGAAACAATTTTCTCTAATGAACTCTCTCCTGAGGTACTGCCATCAAATTTGCACATCACTGAGAGATATGTAAGGCACCCTCGTTATGTTTCAAAAGTCACGCCATGCCTCCCTCTAAGCCTATGCAGTATATACTCCATTCACACATCTCCCCAGGTCATATTGGTTTCTCATCAAATCTTTGAGGACCATATCATGCTCTGTACACCATATGACATATGACATCGTTCCTTGCCCAGCCATAATTACAATTTTTGTGTGTAATATATTGCAATGGTAAGGATTCATTTTATAATGGTGCAGACATAATATGATAATTCAAATATAAAGATTTAATTTTCATATATCTGGTGAAACCATAAGAAACCAACATTACGATAGAAAAGATCATACACAAAGTAGCAAGCTTATGATGTAGCTTTAACAACAAGAAAACTCAGGGGTCCAATTGTAGGAAGTAAAAATAGAGCATACATAAAGTAGTAAAAAGAGGTATTCTTGCAACTTCATTCGTTCCCCTCACAACCTACTCCTACAACTCCATTGTTGTTGTTTTCAACATTGTTTAAGTGTTCTACAACTCCTGGGGGATCACATATTGTGCATAGGAATGAGTAGACAATAAATGTGCCAAAAGGAAACGATTTTGTCTGATAAAGTCTTCCTTTATGTTCTTCCAAAGGGTTTTCAACTGGTCCAAATATATGAAATGCATCCCAGTTATGTTTCGAATGTCACACCATGTCTCCATCCAAGCCTCTCGAGTATAAAATCCATTAACACATCTCCCCATGTCATAATGACTTCTCATGGCATCAAGTAGGATATGATCGTGCTCTGGATGCCATAAAGCAGACATGCTCATTGGTTGCCCAGCCATATTACAAACTCTATATGTAATATATTTTAGATGTAAGGGTGTATATCACAATTATGCAGATATAATATGATTGTTTAAATTTAAATAATATACACCCTCCTATCTAGTCTATACATAAAACATTCAACAACATTATGATAAAAATTAGCAACCTTATAATGTAATTCAAACAACATTATGATGAAACTAAGAAAGTTTGTAATGTTAATAAAATCCAACGATAGACAATCTAAATTGATTGGACAATCTAAATCTAAATCTAAATCTTCCATTCAACGTTATGGTGTCATCACAGGTGAAGGAATGTCCAAAAGAAGACTAGAAGTTTCCTCCATCTTGTCAATGGAGGTTTGTAGAACTTCATACTCATACTTTTTAGAGGTGTATATATCTTTGGAGTTGTGATGGATTTCAATAAAGTTCTACATATTCATCGCCTGGCCCCACACTAACTTGCACTCGCCAATTAGTAATGTAATCTCATCCTTCAAAGAATCAATTGTTGGGGGAGATCGATTGCCCAATGGAAGTATCTGCTTCGGTCTTTTCCCTAAAATGTATTCCTAAGTTCAAGTTAATGACAACAAATGTGCAACCTACACAAGAAGGGAAAATGATTGTTTATAGATTTACTATCATGCATAACTAGTAGGGCATATGTAATACATTTCACCTAGCCTTTCACTCAGAATGCCAGAGTCATATAACCATGCATCCTCTGTGTTAATCCACAAGGCTCGAACTAGACCACAATGACACCTCAGAAGTTTAGATGGATTCATCAACATGTAAAACATGATTGTTGGTTAGTAACATAATGTCAGGTTCAAAACATAGATTTCAAATCTAATTTGAAGAGTATTTTAATAGGAGAAGTTGACTGTTCTATCATACAAGTGAAATTTATTTGGATAGATCATACTATATTACAGCTATGATGTATTGTAGCATGCTTCCTCTATTGAAGAGTCACTATCAGTCGGTAGGTTAAGTAGTTCACGAAGATATAGGCACCTCTTCCTTAGAGTTGAAATTTTCACTACTAGCCTATCGGTGTCTTCCCTTGTCGAACAGACAAAGTCGCATTATTCATACTAGTGCTTGCTTTCGTTTTGTTCATAAGTAAGTTTTGTTAGCAGCGCATCCCTAACTGCCATAAGGGTGGTCACGGTAGGTTGTACTCGTTGCGCTGGCAACATCATATGACATCTATTTTGAACAAGACCCCTACCACCTATAAAATACGGCCTATGGGGGTTGTTGTCTTCAAACCATCCATTTGTCGCATCTATGGAATCCATGTAGACTCATACGGGGCATTGGAGGTGACATGACATGACCACATTCCATTCTCCATTTTAAGACAATCTAATGAAGCATAATGTGACATTTATAATTAGGATCCAAAGAAACATTGTACAAAACAAAGCTAACGAGGATTAGAGCACATATAAAGTGGTAAATGAGTTTGCAAATACTACAAAAATTATAACAAATACAAATGAAGGTCGTCGATTTTCCCAAATTAAACCAAAAATACTTTCACACAACACATCACCCTCCCGAGCATCGGCTTGAGTTGTTTGTTGGAGGGAACTCAAATCGACCCCAGTTCCTAGGAGGTCAGTTGGAAAATTTGTTCTACAAAATCATCCATCATAATGTCACCATCATTTTGGCATCGTATGAAATTGTGTACAATACAACACACCAATATTAGGCAACATTGTGAATGCACAGAATACGTCACCTTTTTTTAGGTAAGAAAACCTCCTCTTCAATACACTGAAAGCTCTTTCAACAATATTATGTAATTGTTCATGCCGATGGTTGAACATTTCCCTCTTATTGTTGTGTGTGTGTCTATTTACCCGATACTCATCTATATGGTAAGTTGTGTTGCAATATGGTGCTAGGAATTGGTAGGTGTTGGCGTAGCCTGCATCAATCAGGTAATACTTTTCAGTGGGTACTTTGAAACCACCTATGGTCTGCACAGATTTTAGGATCCTCTGGTCTGTTGCAAAACCCTCCCATCTTGTGAGGACGTACATAAACTCCATTGAGAAGTCTACTGTAGCCATGACATTCAGTGAGACATACCATTTTCTATTTCGATATTGATTCTATCTAATCGCATCTAACCAAAATTGGGATGTGTGTCCCATCAATTGCACCCATGGCATCCTAAAACAAGATAGTGAATTATTCAACTTACATTTTAATGTTACCATGAATCGCCATTTTTCATTAAAAAAAATTATTACCGTAAAGTAAGGGTAGAACCTTGGGCTTTCCAAGATGTGATGGTGTGGTGTTGTGGTTGTGGTTTGCATCACAATATATTTGTGACAAAAGCCACACAGTTTGTCCAATACTTTGTTGATTTTTTTGCTTGTGGTCTCACCAGAGTGAATTCATTCCTTAGTTAAAACATGATTAGTATGGACATGGCCAACCATCTGAAGGAAGTAGCATACAGTCTCGACTGATGAGACACCTCTACTACTACGTAACAAGCCACGACTCTCAAGCTTGTCCATGAGGGCTAAAACTGTATGTGGATGCATTGGATATAGGTCATATGCCCTTTGCTCATGTCCATGTATGATTTCTAAAACTTTTTGGTGACCACTCCTAATACTAACTGACCTAGGTAATGGATGTATTATGTCATCATCAGCTAGGATAGCGGTCACTATTGAGTTAGCTATTTCTTTAGCAATACAATTTGTTGGCCCAGTCACGATATCCAAAATTTATGTAACTAGGTCTGGTGTACATGTGTGGTCAGTACCAAACATGCTGCCTACAATTATAAGGAAGACAAAACTAAGATGTGATTTCTATAAGAAGAATAAGATAACAAATCATGGTTTGCATAAATAAAACTGCAACTAAATTATATATGAATATCAAATTAACAGGTTCTCTATGGAATTAAATATTACAACAATAACCAAATGTAGTTAATGTTCTCAAACTTATCAAATAATTCAAGAAACCGCTAATTGATGGTGTTGAGTCTAACTATGGTGTGTCACCTCTGATAGTCCTACTTGTGCCAACATCATCATTGGCAGTATGATGCATGGATGGCATACTTGATGTGTTGCTGAAAGCCCAAGGGGGACCGTGTAGCAAAACCCTATGGAGACGAACCAAAATAGGGGGTCATGGAAGGTAGCAGTGTTGCATTAATAATGTGGGACCTTTCGTAAAGGTCCTGCAACCATATCATAACTTTGTGTAGGGTATGTCGAAGGTTGAGATAGATACCACGGTTGGTTGACTCCTTCATGGAATTGATAAGAGTAGTAAAAACATAGGTTGGGGCATCTAGGAAAGTCTATGGAAATGTTGCAAAATCATTGCAAACTCTTCCTTTTCAATGGCTTGGGTGGCTACGCCGGTCCCTAACTCATGCACCGTTGCATACACCTTTGTGAATTTAGATACCACATCACTGTATAGCGAACATCACTCAGGTGTCATTGACGCTCGCTTCCTACGCCTGTGGCTAGGAGTCCTTGTACCAGCACCTTGGCTATCCATTCTGGTTTTGTCTCCCATACTCTGAGTGCCAAAATAGGTGATGTCTGTCGCAACACCAGTGCTATCTATATTGACAGGAGTATCGGAAGCATCCAAGTTGACAACAACATCATCCTCAGAGGCGACGTCCAATGGCAGTTGTCTGTCTGTTGAAGACATTGTGTGATCGCCTCTAGCAATGTTCCTTCCCCCCCCCCATTAATTCAATGTTATGGTAATGGTAGAAAGGTCGGTTAATAAACCTTGCTAGTTCCTTGTTTCCCTATTGGAAAATAGTTTCAAATAGGAGGATAAATTTAATTACAAAACATGAATGTTATGTCAGTGTGTTCTTCTACATACCAAAAGTGTCTCCTTCCACTCTGGGGTGTCTGGCACTATCAGCTTGTTCCTGGTGTCATCCCATCCAACACCACTCTTGTTGGTCACAAGCTTCAACTTTGTGAATTCCTTTTTCAGGTTCTTCCACTGAGTTTTCACTTGTTCCATGTACAGTGTGGGTTCACCATCCTATTCTACCAATCATGGAGTGTCTCCCTTCAAGACTCCCTAGTAAACTTCCCGTCTATACTCCTTATGTCATACTACCTCCTCAATGCTGAAACTAGAGCCTCATCAGACTCCCTCGACCATACATTATGGAGCTTGGGGTCTACGGAATCACATGTGATGTGTTAATGCATGACAGTAGGGCATTTAGATTAAAAGTTGTTCAACCTAGGGGTTAATACAAGTTTAGGTGTGTGCTGTAGTAGCACATTTGTTGCAATAGAACACGACATCAATATAACATAATTTCAAATCGAGTTAATCATGTTAAATATAGGGGAAGCTGGGTAAAACTACATGAACAGTCAAAAGTCAGATGATAAAAATGTAGACAATGGGCCCAAATTTTGGATCGGTGACATAGTGGTTAGAGTAAGGAGTATTTTATGTGTAAAAGTTGGATTTTAGACTGAACAATATATCATTACAGCATATATTTTGTAAATAAAATTCAGTTCAAGCTGGATTTCATATTGAACATTAGCATCTATGCAATAGTTGGAAAGTAGACTAAAGAATATTTTTATATAACATAAAAGTCACACACCAAATAACATAAATATCTTGTGGAAAATCAGGTTCATCTTTCCTAGGTTTCATTTCAGTTCAGTTAATTCTAGACTTTTCACGCCAAAGTTGGTTTTCATCCTGAAGAATTGTTAAATTCCAAGATTTGGATTTCATATTTAAAAATATTTTCATTTAACATAATTAAAGACAAAAAATCCTAGGAAATACCCAAATACCATATATTGTTTGTGGAAATCGTGTACGATTGATCCATATACATACCACATCACATCACCACAAAAACAAACACCATTTTGATGAACACAACCACAACCACAACTAAACAACCCATTCACATACAAATTAAGAAATAGGTAATAGTATCCCTTGTACAGTTTTAAAAATACAAAAGTCGTTCTCAGATCCATGTACATATTGCAACAGAATTCACTTTGTACCTAGGTAAATAACCAACATAGCATTTGGTATACATAGCAATGTATTTATTTGCAATTGCTTAGCTATTTAGTGGAAGAAAGTACCTCAACATCAAGATCAGATTTAACCAACTATCAAGAAAAATAGTAAAATAAACATCAAGAGTATTATCTAAGAAATAACGATATTAATAATAAACATCAAGAGTATTATCCAAGAAATAATGAGAGCACAAGCTTCCTCTACCTGGCTCTGGCATAAGACTCTTGACCAAAGGGACATTTTATTGATAGACATTGATTTTAAGTTGGGAAGTGGTGATCGTTTTCTACTTTGTAGAGACCAATGGTTAAAGAATAAATAGAAGTTGTTAGATCTTATGGATTCTCAACTGGTCTTTAGGCTTGGTTTGAGTTTCAACTGCAAATTAAAATGTTGTATTGTTGATGGTGCTTGGGATTGTCGTGAGTTCAGAAGAAGTGAAGCTATATGAGATGGTTAGCTGCTCAAGAAGCTCATGTTCACAGTGAAGATAGAATTTTATATAAAGGAGGTGAGCTAGAGATGGTTGGAACATTTGTAAGAGGAAATGGAAAGCAGTATCTTCGGGTAAGTGGATATGGTTGTCTGTTATACCTCGCAAGTGCTTAGTTACTTTTTGGAAGTTATTTTTGGAGAAATTACCAATGATGGATTATTTAAAAAGGATGGGTCTTCAGTTTATATCTAGATGCCCATTCTTTTTTCAAAATGAGGAGTCCAGTGTTAATAGGTTTTTTAATTGCAGTTATAAGATTTAGGATCTCTTTCAGAAGCATTGTGATCGTCGTGCAAGGTGTTTTGAAGAGCTCCTAACTATACAAGATAAACACAAAGCTCTTTCTTCTTTGAAAATTTACAATTTGTGGAGAGAAAGGAATGGGAGAGTTTTTCTTGGGAATTACAGTTATATATTGTATTTGCTTACTGAATAAATTCATTTTGTATATAATAAGGGTTAGAAATCAATTTTGTTACTAAATAATGTTGGGTTATAAATCGATTATATGAACCAACTGATTAGGGTAACTATATATATGGTTACTAAAAACAATGAATATTACAACTAGGGTTTCTATCTAATTAGGGTTAGTGAATATTTTATTTAGTAATAAATCATTAAGGTAGCTCTGTTTATTTGGCTAATAAATCAACTAAATTTATCACAAATGGGAAACAAAAAATTGAATATGATCACATGCATGTTCTTCCAAACCATCTTATAATACCAATCTTTGAATCAAAAATTAAATTCAAAATTTATGGTTTTACATTATTGACACAATTATTCGTGACACAATAGTTTTAATAAATGGGATAATGGATTACAATATAATTTACATCACATAGTAATAGATAAAAATGGTTATGAAATATGAAGGGTTACTGAATTAGTTTTTGTTAAATAATAATTGGACTTACTAAGTCAGTATTACATGCATGGTTCCTATATAATTGGGTTACGGAATACGAAGGGTTACTAAATATAATTAGGGTTACTATGTAAGTAGGGTTAGAGAATAATATAGGGTTACATATAAATATGGGACAATTGGATGTACTAAGTTAGATTTACTAAATAAATAGAGTAAATGAATAATTAGGCAAGATAAGATAGGGGTAATACAAAACAATTCATGGTTACAATTTGTGGACAGAAAGGAATGGGAGATTTTATCATGGGAATTGCAGTTATAGTATTGTATTTTCTTAGTGAATAAATTCATTTTATATATAATAAGGGTTAACAATCAATTTTGTTACTAAATAATGTTGGGATATAAATCAATTATACAAACCAACTAATTAGGGTAATTGTAAAAATACAGGTGCTAAAAATAATCAGTATTACAACTACAATTTCTATCTAATTAGGGTAGCTATGTTGCTTTGGAGAATAAATCAACTAAATTTATCACAAATAGGAAATAGAAAATTGAATCTGATCACGCGCATGTTCTTCCAAACCATCTTAAAATTCACAAATTTTTGGTTTTACTTTGTTGACACAAATATTCACACAAATATTTGTGACACAATAGTTTTAATCAATTGGATAATGGATTACAATATAATTTACATCACATAGTAATAGATAAAATTATTATTAAATATGAAGGGTTACTAAATTAGTTTTTGTTACATAACAATTGGACGTACTAAGTTAGTATTAATAACTAAATAGATGTAATGAATAATTAGGGAAGATAAGTTAGGGCTAATATAAAACAATTTGCTAACTAAACATGCATGGTTCCTATATAATTAGGGTTACTATGTAACTAGGGTTAGAGAATAATATAGGGTTACATATAATGATGGGATAATTGGATGTACTAAGTTAGTATTATAAAATAAATAGAGTGAATGAATAATTAGGGAAGATAAGTTAGGGGTAATACAAAACAATGCATGGTTACTATACATTTAGGGTTACTGAATATATGGAGGGTTATTATGTAATTAGGATTTGGGCTAATTACACTAGGTATAATCAATTAATTTAATTACTAAATAATTTTTGGCTAATTGTTTTACTAAATAACTATGGTTACTAAATATAATTACAGTTTCTATCTAATTAGGGTTAGTGAATAATGAATAATTTGCATATAATTAATTTGTATATCATTAGTAAGGAGTTTGGTTACTTTAATTTTATTAATAAAAAAAACTCATTTATATCGTAGTAATATAAATATATATTTTTTTAAACTTTTTTAATTGCACTTCTGCAAGGTTCAATATATGGAATGTAAAGTATTTTCATAAATTTAACATAGAGTTAAGACTTATATTGTGGATGTTCTTCTAGTTGGACTTTGTAGATATGTAGGAAAAGTTAACATGACTGTGGGGGGAGGGGTACAAAAGTGCATCCAATCAAGAGAAATATATTTTAGAGTGTCCAATTGAGGTAAACTAGAAATCATCTTTGAATGAATGCAATGAGATAATTATGTTTTGCATGACAGATTATAAGAAACATATAGAAATTGACATTACATCAGGGGAGAGGTTTTTATGTAGAATGGTGTTGTTTGAAGTAAAAAAGTAACGTAGTAGTGGGGTGAAACTTGAGGAACCATTTCTAGTAACATAATTATGTTTTTTGGAGAAAAGAGGCTCTTTTAAGTGGTCTTTGGGAGGATCATTCATCCTGCTTCCCATTTTTAGGTCTGTGGGATTTCCTTTGGTACTGAAATCCAATTTAGTGCATACTTAAAAACAACTATGTTCTTACTCGTACAACAAGTACTCCAAAAAATAAGAAGCTTAGGGCATTAAATCATACAACATTTAATGGCAGATGAAAATAACAAAATACCTAAGATTAGAAGGAATATTTGGGGAGAAGAGACAACATCAAAACGACCCAAATCAAGCAGCACAGGCCACAAAGGAGGAAAAAAATACAATATTAGTATAATTGTTGGATCAAAATAAGAAATGAAACAAAGAAAACATGAATCAAGCTCACCCGCCTCTTCACAAATGAATAAACTTTGGAATAGCATGGATCAGCAGCAACTTCATAGAACACCTAGATGAGGATGCAGAGTTGGATGGGAAGGAGGTTGATGAACAATGTGAGCAATATGTAGGTTGATGGAAAATCATTGCCCTAGCTAGTGTTTGAACTGTTTGTCGAAAATATGGGATGATGCTCAGAAAAGAGAAGGGGTTTCAATGGAGGTTGACAATGGTTGATAAACGAAAGGGATATGACATGGCTTACCTTGATTTTGAAGGATTACACCACCCTTGTATCCCAGAGGTTGCAAAATACCGCATTGATTCCATCTGCCTATGCCTTGACTCCCGAAACCTGCTGGAATCCATCCACAAACTACTCGAGGTAGCAAACATTGGAATCAAGCCTCACTTTCATTTACAGTCACACAGTTAGAGGAGAAAATATAAGTAACAACAGAGGTAGAGGGAGAGGGGAGAGGTTCAAAGGACAGGGGTGAGGGAGGACAGTGTTGGGGAGAGGAGAGGGGGAGAGGAAGTTGGGAGTTGAGAGTCGGGGGCCAGGACTTGCTACCCTAACCCGGATTGAGAATTGAAATCCCACCTCTATCGAGACCGGCTTGGTCCAAATTATGGGATTCTATTATCCCAAAATGAAGGTGGATTGTTATTAAAAACCAAACATGATTATTGCCAGCCCATACCGCGTTAAGCATATGTGGTACTAAACGACAACCCAAAATCTGGATCAGGTCCCGAACCAAATAGGGGCTAATGGTCTAACATTGGGAACCAATTTTGAAGACACAAAGCCTATGGAGGGGACTCAGAAAACATAGTATACAAGGGTAAGGATACCATCCCTCTTGTGGAACATCTCCCTCCCCTTCTTCATCATTTTCTTCCTCTTTTAGGGTTCTACCTAGAACATGTAAGGGGTTGCATCATCCCCTTACTTCCATGGTTGGAAGGTTTCTTGGATTGCACAACAGAGGGAAACTATGGAATATCAAGAAGACTCCTACATAGTTGTACTCCTCCTTCCTCATTCTTCATTCCTTCTCCTAAGCATGGTGGATGAGTGGAAGGCCTTGAAGTTGGCCTTGAGACACAGCGTTGCAGGCCTTCAGTCAAGAGAAAGACCAAAACTTCATGATCTACTATCAAACCCTGATCCAAGGTGAGGGGTGCTCTTAGGGACCTATCTGCTTGGCCCTCGGGTGCACAGATGTCTCTAGGGAAGACTGCTTCTACATCTCTGGCGCATAGGACCTCGCCTCCCCAACTAACTCAAGCTCTTCCTACAACCCCTTTGTGTTTGGCAGGGGTGGCAAAGGTAAAGGTGCCCTCGCATGGCCCTTACTTGCCTAGAATATGAGAGCCAACGCGGGCATAGACCTCTCCGGAGCGGCAGTAGGGAGACCTCATGAGGAAGGAGGGTTAGAGTCAAAAGACTCATATGCCCCTCTACGCATGTTTAGAATGCAAGGGTGGCAAAGTCCTTTTCCCAATCATGAGTCAATATTTTGGTAAGTTGATTATATAGTATAATGATGACATGGCATCCTATGATTGACCTAATTACTTCAACTTTATGAATATTCTAGAAAATTATTGGTGGCTCGAATGGAGACATAATATATGAAAATGCATCAGGAAAATATGTAGAATCCAAATAAAATATACTAGAAACCCAATTCAGATCCCAATTCCAAAGGTTCTTTGAATTCATGATTAATAAGTTATTATATATATGATCCATGGTTTTTATGAATAAGATTATTAAGCATGTTTAATATGTTTATTTGAGATATAAACTGAAATAGTGGAATATGATGATAACTTAACATGACCATAATCATAATGACCTAGAATTAGGGTTTCTAATGTGAATAACCATGCATATGAAGAATTGGTCTTTCAAGTTAAAGATGATAACTTGTGATAGTTTTAATGAAAATGTTCATAATGAAAGGATGTGAAAGATAAGATCACTAGTGTTTCACCTAATATTTAATATACGTTGGAATTAGGGTTTTTACACTTATTATCTATCTAGACCTGAGACAATCCTAAACTCTAGATTAGTACCCGAGTAGGGTTTTATATGAATAATATGATGGTGACACATTTGGATTTTAATATATGCAGATGAAATGTTGCTTGTTTGGATCTGTTGATTGGATTGATTGAATGTGCATAACGTATGTACTTCACAATCCACATGGTTCTACATTGAGGTATGTGGTTACGCTTATGACTACACATAATATAATTTGTCAGTGTTTTTGAGGATTTCTAGAGGATTGTTTCCTGAATAAACTGTTGAGTGTTTGTTTACATTTTGTTCAACTGTAATTCCACTATGAGTATCACATAAAGGAAGATTATATGAATAAAATTACAATTCTTTTTTTATTAAGAGAGAGATTTCTACCCCCCGATGCCCGTGGCAGAGTCCGAACGTCCGGGAGGGTGGTAAATCAAGGCGGCAACTGGGATTTGTATTTGCAAGTAATTGGTTGAATATATGTTGTTATGTATTTGCACACTTTTATATGCACCACGCATACAATATAGCAATATACTGAGTGGCATTTTTGTTTCATGGTGTTTTAGGTACATTCTAAATATGAAGATATCAAGATATGATAGACAAACGAAATTAGATGAAGACATTAAAGCTAACTTGTAAGGAGCATTACATAGATACATCTTCCCATATGTATAGTTCTCATGTAAGAACTTTATATAATTCCTTTGAGGAGCATCTTGTAAACAATATTTGAATCAATGGAAATTATTAGCTATAATTTGTTATTTTGTAAAATCTAGATCCTTGGGAAGTTTAGGTAATGGCTCTCAACTTTTTTGGTCTTCCTTTAATTGGGGATGTTGAAAAGTGAGGCCGTTACAAGTAGTCCTTTGGAAGGTGATCTGTCAGTGGGCTACCATTGGTCTATGCTACCACCGATTGTTCATCCTCCAATTGGCACTAGCCTTTGGTCTAGATAATTTTGGTTTTCACCTTTGACTTTTGCCTTTGGTTGATAATTATCAGTGCAAACTTCAATTGATGACTATCAGCCAAATCATCAGTTCATTATACTGGTAGTATGTGCAACCTTTAGTTGCTTGACCTTCAATAGGCTCTCACCTAAAAAATCTTTGGAAGACACTTGTCCATGAATACATTTACTCATCATCTTGGAAAACTATAGATAGGTGTCACCTACCAATCATTAGAAGGCAATCCTTACAGAGCCATTAGAAGACACATCTGCTAACCCATCAGTATGCTCAACCTTCATTTGATGCTCAATTCTTCCATCGATATACAAAACAATTGCTTTTTCAAGCTACGAGGAACATTCCATATAGGACATACAATCCCTTGATCAAAACCATCAGTTGTCAACTGATGGAAACTTTGTTGGAGACCTAAAAAGACTATAACTTCTCCATTTCAATTCCTATTTGAATCATTGTTGTTTCTATGGATTCATAAATGAATTCTCCTCATATTGTTCCACAACTTTTTTTTTAAATTAATGCTTAAATAATGCATAAGATAATTATTAAAATAACAACAATAATTATTAATACTAGAGTTATTTCATCTCTATCATTTCCAGGTAAACATGGTATGGGTAGTAACACTTAGGGAGGTACTTTTTGGGTCATTTTTTCATATTTTAAAGGTTTTAGTTTACTTATGTAAACTAGGGTTTAAGTTAGGATTAATATATAATCTCACTAACTGACAAGTTTTTTAGTTAAACAAATACTTAAGACATCCCTAGGCATGAACAGTCAGTTAAATATAGGAAATTTCATATATCACTAATAAATGATTAAAGGAACAACATTAATATTAGTAACAACTTGCTAATACATGAGTGATACTGACACACACTCTCCATTTTTTCCCATGTATGGGTTTTGTGCCCAAACCACCTACACGTTAAGCATGCAGTATAGAACTTCCAAGATGAACATGCTTCAATGTAGTGATAGATATGATATTTGAGATGACTAGGATTCCCTCTACCTAGGTCCTATATATTCATACCTTTAGTTTCTTTATATTATGTCATCATGTGGGTAATTAAGTTAAATTCTATTCAATGTGTAATAGTTGGTTTTACATTCTACTTCTATATTATATTCTGTGATTGGTACTTAAATGTTGAGAAATAATTTGCTTCATTTCCTTTTATATTTACATATCTACATGGTGTCTTGGATCTGGTTGTTGGTTTTTTCCTTTATAACTAATGAGTGGATCCACTCTCTAGTCCCACTCATTACATCAAGATTTCAATTTTTTTGTAGATCAGTGGTGGTCATGCACCAAGAATCATAAATGGTTAGACAAGGAGTGGGACCCAAAAAAGGATGCACTCTGTATTTTTAGAGAAAAGAACAAGTGCAAACCCCATCTGAACAACACCAACACAAACATGTAAGGAAAAGGGGTGTATGACATTTTTTCAATAAGTAAGGTCAAAGAGAAATTGTACTATAGTAGTTTAATTAAGCGAAACTATTAAAAATTTAGTCATGGTTCAAGAACTTTTTGCATTATGGAAAAGTTAAAGGAACATATAATAAAACTAAGGAGATCAGTTGCAATTGGCCATTATTGTCTAGTTAACATGAAAATTTATGTATAGGCAATTTGAGGTGTGAGGAAGACAACTTTATTATTATATTCCTTTTTGAAAGTCATTAGGTATATTTTCTCTTAACTTAGATGTAAAGCAATCTATTAAAGTAAGTACTTCCATTTCAATCATTTTAGTAAAAATTATGTGTTTGTCTCTTTCTTCTCAACACCTTGGCTTAGGAAGTTTTTAGGGTACTAATTTAAGCTAAGACCTCTTGGGATGGTAATAAGGATATCTACTAAAACAATTATATTTTAAGGCTCCAATTAATTCTAATATGATGTAAATTAGTATACAGGCATAAAGGACAAGAGTAATCAAAGTGTTAGGTAAATGTGTTCAGCTATGGACCTATAGTTAAATTTTTTACACACTCCACTCCTTAAAAATTATTTCATTACTAAAATTTAAGGAAATTACACAAGAGTTACATGTACATTCATTACTACATTTAGGAAACCCTAAGGTTGGTTTATGCTCTTATAGACCAAAGCATACAAGACTTCACTCCTTAAAAGGATTTATGTTCCATTTAACATCCATCAACAAAGGTGGGAAGGGGTGGGTAAACTAGGTCATACATATCCAAAGATTCTCATTATCCATGGTTTCACACCTTTATCTAGGGTTTAGGATTCTAATTCATCGGTCAGGTGTTTCTTCTCTAAGGATCTCCCCAACACCTACAACTTCATCGATCGATGACTATCTCAAGAAATTAGTGATAAATACTAGGGAAAATCATTTTATTATACAAATAGTAGATAATCAATAATAACTTAATGGTAAAATCAAGTCATGAAATGCTAAAATGGTGCCAAAATCAATATGTGCACCAAGTCATCAACTTCTCCACCACACTACACCTTTGCTAGTTTTGTTGTTATTGCTTCATGCAACATTTGATTCCCAAACACCAACAATGAATTCCTTGGCATCCTTAACCTCAAGGGATAAGGTTTCTGAAAACATACAACTACCATTGCATACTACTATAACATAGTCATCATCCAATTCCATTAGACATCCCAATCTTCTTATAACATTGGGAGTTAACTACAAACATGCTCATAAATAAAATGGTATTGGCATAAGATTTGAGTTAGGTGTAAATTACCTTCATCGGTTTTGTTCTCTACTTTTCACCTTCAATGTTCATGGTGTAGATGAATATCGAGAACCTCTTGACTATGGTTCACTATAGCTTCTGATTTTTGTTTATTTTGTGTGATGACTATTGCATGGGTGGTTGTGTAGGGAGAGTCCCTTGTTGAAGCCAAGGATATTTGAGTTGAATGTTCACGCCCTAGATACACCAATGACATGGTATTTTAGTGTTGTTTAAGAGTTGTAGGAGTCCCCCCCAGGATACTTGCTTGGGGATGGTTGATCGTTCTTTTTCATGGTTCAAAAGTGTAAACATGATTGTCTAGTCAAAGATATATGACTTCCAATTTATACACAACTTCAAGAGACGTCCGCAACTTACAGAGTCTCTTGCAATAATATGGGTTCGGACAAATGGACAAGGAGAAGAACATAATAAGAATGAGAGATCTTAGCTTAGTTTAGTCAAATCAAAGAGTGACATTGGTGTTCCAGTTATGGAATGAATTAATATAATAAAGTAGTAAATCTAATTTATTAGATACCAAAATAAATAAAGATAATTGTGAAAAGATAAAAAGGGGAAACATGAATTGGGTTTCACCAATCACATTAGCCTCAACCATGAAAAACCTTCTCTTCTATTTCATATGTGTTCCTCACATATTTTGCAATCAATCATAAATGATATCTACACCTATCTTTTCTCAAGATCTAGGTAGATTTCTACATAAAGGTATCTCTCTCTCAAGATGATATCTAATAAATCAAGAATAAAAGCATGACCTTTGTCATAGTAACTCCTCGCTCTCATGTCTCGTTACTAATCTATACATCAGATGCTATTGAACTCATTCTCTCGCATAAATCTAGATCAAGTATCACAAGAAGGTAGCAAATCAAAAAAGCAACGCATTAACAATAAGAGTATAGAAACAAAATTGTAAGAACATATTTATTAAACTAAAGAAGGAAAGATTACATGGTTGGGAGGGCCTGATGGCTACTCCCAACCCAAGTGAAATGACCCGCACTTTTGAGTGTCTAAAAGACCTTAAAGTCATGAATCATTACTCATAAACTCTAGGATCAGATTCAAGAAATAATACAAAATAGTAAACAATTTCCATTAATGAAAAAATATTTACATGTTTACATAAAAAGATCCTCTAAGGAGTTACATAAATTTTAGAAAGAGTTAACATGTACATGTTAAAGATACACCAATATGACTAAACCTTCATGAATAACTTTAATATCTTCAACATCTTTAATTTGTAACCTCATGTCCACGAATCAGTATACATGATACCTAAAACGTCAAAAAACAAATACGCGATCAGTATATATCTATATTGGTATGTGGGTTCAAACAATAATCACAAGTACACGTATAAACAAACATCTTTATCTTGCATATAAGAACATAAACTTGTTTTCATATTCTAACCCATATCTGGTCTACTACCTAAGGTGTAATCACTGTCCCTTTGGGGCTCGTGTGCATTACCCTTAAGATCAGTCTAACCCAGGGTTCAGAATATTATTATTTACTTTACATGATACTCATAGGAACTTTATAATTTGTAAGAAGTAAATAAACAAGCAAGCAGTTTATCTTTCATTCAATCTCATCGAAAGACCTCGGCAATCTCAGAATTCGATACATGTATTCATAACTGTAACCACGTACCTTATGCTGTTGTAGAAACTATGCATAATATATCACATGTACTTTAAGAGTGCATCCAAACATCCAAGCAACAAAGTATTCAATCTGAATTTTACATACTACATATGTGTCACCATGTATTCGCATTACATTAATTAGATCTAGATGCACTCCTAAACTATGGTTTAGGGTAATGTTTGGACTAGGGATTAGGGTTGCAAGCCCTAATTCCACCATATCATGGTTTCTAAGGCTACAAACCCAATTATGCATATTAGGTTAAACCCTAATTATCATCTTAAGAATATTAGAATATTCATGATATCTAGATCACATTATCAACATTAGATCATATCAAGATGTCAACATTGGTTTTAAAACCCTAAAACATCAAGTATAAGATTGTTTATCTAGCATTATCAATTATTCATCATTATCAAGGATTGTCTTCACTATACATAACAAGATCAGGTATTAGCTCAACCTAAACAAATCTACTCAACTAAGCGTCATATTAAAGAAAATCTAGATCTTCCTTTATATAAATCATATAACAACAAATATTGCATATACTTTTGAAACAGTAAGCATAACTAGACTCTCAAACTATTTTATTTAGATTCCACTTGTTTTGCTGATCAAAATTCATATTTAACATGCCCCAATCCGAGTTATCAACCATTAGTTATGATTTTCACAAAAATAAAGACCATTGGGCCAATCATACGCTGACACATCAACAACTTACTTGTTTGCCCCTTTTCTTTTAGTTGGGTCGGCCAGTGTGGGAAAAGACGCATGTGCCTATGAGTTAACATTTGCAGTCCAAGGCTATCTGGGTAATTTGACCCCCCCCCATTACCCTCTTCCTCTCGACAGAATGAGCGACGCCCTACCCGCCGTGACTCGATTAATTAGGGGTGGACTCGCCCTCCTCGACCCCTCTGTGGCTTGGGAGTTGGCCGCCTTACCTCCATTGGACACCTTTGGACTCCCTGTGAGTCCTGACTCATCTCACTGTAGTCAAGAACTAGATAACGATAACCTTGTTCTGCTGCAACCTACACACTTTGGTCTGTCCTAAAACCATGTATCACCGGCCAAAGATGACAATGTTTGAGTTGAAGAGACATCCAGGGTGCGCGAGACCATTGGCATAGACAAGTATCACTTCTCAGTGCATCTTCCTTGTACATGGAGGGGAAAGGTGTGGATCTTGCATTGTCAGAGTCAAGGCTGAGATTTTGGCACCTCTGTCAGTTGTGTTCTACTCTCAAAGATGAGACATTCACCCTTGGATAAGTAAGTTCTTGGGATCCTTATATACTCGCGACCTAGGAGAAACCCTAGTGGTTATAATGAATAAAGGAAGAGAGGAGGAGAGATGGTGGCAGACCTGGTCTATCCCTTCTCGGTTGCAAGGAAGAAGGGTTGATCATGAAATCCCATGGGAAACCCACATATATAGAAACTTCCCTTCATCCTTTCCTCTTCTGTTACTTTCATTCTTTCTTCTTTGAGTGTAAGCTATAATACAATATTCCATGCATTATTACTTTCTAACAACACAACGAATATGCCCAAGAGGCAAGTATTCTATAAATACATATTACCACCTTCTACAAGCATTAAAAGACATTTTCCTTTATATAGAACTCTTGGCTTATTATATTCCTATCAAGTCTTGGACTTGGAAATAAAAGCCATTAAGGAAAACACATCCGTGTATGGTGCATATTGGTTAATTGTTCATTTAATCTATTTAAGAACCACTTCTTTTCTCTCGCTCCTCTTTTCTTTATTATTTTCAAATATACAACAAGTCATATCAAAATATCCATGTTTGATGCCTTAAACATGGCGCTGCCAATCTTGGATTTATAATTGTCCTTTTAAGTTATCAAAAACACCATATTTCTTATTTCCTTTTGGAAACTTACATATTGTTCTGTTATTTGTCTTCCAAGAAAAAGGTGGTTGATATTTTAATTAATTATCTAACCCACATATTATCTTGGCTTATCCCAAAAATCATATCATTATCTTATATTCCGATTATCCATCATATGTGACCATTTTGGATACCTATTATGATCATGAATATCCACCATATCCAAAATCATGTCTCAGGGACCAATATTTAAACTCTGATTATCCAATTGGGCTGAAAAGTGACCCTAAGGCCCATAAACCACATCTTGGGCCTTCCAAAGGCTCCATGATCTTAGTCACATTCCTAATTACCAAACTTGAGGCATTGGGAACTATTGCATCTTATATTCGCCTCACATGAACACATATGTTCAAAAGTACATTATTAACTAAATTGAACATTTACTATGATTCTAGGGTTTGGAATCATCAACCCAGATCCCTCAAATCACTTCATTGTTATATGTTCCCTAATTCATTTAGGCTTGAAATCTACGAATTTCAAGGATGTAACATTCACCCCTCCTTAAAAGGAATTTTTTCCTCAAAATTTAGGCCTACTAAGTCTAGGTGAATGATGACTCATATTATCTTCAAAACTTAGGGTTAGCAACCTACTTAGATGGCTTATCAACTTTTCCTTGGTATATCAATTTTCGTTTTATTACTAAGATTAGCACCTGAATTGAAATTCAAGTATATCCACATCTATAGTATACACATTTTATCATCACTTGATGATTTTATTCTTATTTTGTGATCTCAATTTCACTTGTTTATTTCTTTGTTCACCTAGGTTTCCATCCTATTATTCATTATTTTCACAAAGGATGAGGTAGCACCTCTAACCCTAGTTCATGTCATTAACCTCAACATTGGACATTTATTCTCATATCTAAATTTTTAAGCATAACATGTGTTTATCCAATCTCCCTCCCTCATAATGAGATGAAATAAGCATTTTATTGCAGCCCAAATACAAAGTTCATTCCATTCCAAGAGTAGAGACTGTATATCCACACATTACCTCAAAATTTCATATATTTAATTTTGAATCATACTCAATTTGACTGCAAACATATTTGTTCTTAATTTCATAATATTCTTATATTTCACGAAGTCAAGTGTCCTTTTTCTTATTCTTAAGTCAGGGTACAACTTCTCTAAGTTTTCATGACTTCATTACATCTTTTATATTTACATCTCATGTTTTATAATTCTAAGCCAATTCCTTGAGGTATATAGGGGTATAGGTACCTTTGGAGTGATATCATCCTTATGCATCAAGAGAGTTCCTTTCACATTCACCCATTAGGCTACATGATCCTCATGGAGGTAGCTAATCTCATGAGTCATGTACCTTGGGTAAACCTAGTTGTTACCTCCCGACCACATGGTCTTGTGCATTCAGGGCATATCAACTCCCAACACATATGTCCTATGTACCTCTAATACACCCTACTTGACCCTAGGATTGCATTAGGACTCTACCCTCCCTAAGGGTTTCTTTTGAGATGTCACATCTTTTAAGCACATTGTTCTCTTATTTAATTCTTTAACCCAGATTGCCTTCACATCTCACTTTTGAGTAGACATTATGCAGTGTAGTCCCAACATTGGGCTCGGGCCACCTTCCCTCTAGGGCTTGGTGCCATGTCAGTCTTCCTTCCAGGGCTTGACCTTCTATGATCTTCCCCTCTAGGGGCTTGATCCAAAACAACTACATTGAGAACTTGGGCCACCTTCCCTCCTAGGCTTGGTGCCTTTCTGGTCTTCCCTCCTGGGCTTGACCATCTCATGACCTTCCCTCCTGGGCTTGGTCATCCACTCAGGCCACCTTCCCTCCTGGGGTTGGTGCCTTAACAGTCTTCCCTCCTGGGCTTGACAATTTCATGACCTTCCCTCCTGGGCTTGGCCATCTACTCAGGCCACCTTCCCTCTTGGGCTTGGTGCCTTGCTGGTCTTCCCAACCCTAGGCTTCACCAGTTGTGTTACTCAGAGATGGCATACTTGGGTTCAAAGAATGTAAGTGCTTTCATCTTTATATATTTAACTCTTCATCCCTATAGGTGAGGATTAAGGTTATCTCAATACTTAAATATGTTTATTCACTTACCTTTTAAGGGAAAGTCTTGGCATAGGGTGCCTTCTTGGCTCATAGGAGGGGGGTTAGGCTCTCTAGACACAACTTGATCCCAAGATCTAAGGTCTTGCCTCCCTCATAGGTCATCTTCCCACTCTTGGGTTGACTCACCCTAGGTTGACACACTAACCTTAAAGGTTTCATATATATATATCATTTTTTCTTTCATCATTATGCATAAATTTTATCATTGTACCTTATCAACCCATGTTTGCTCAATCTCTGGAATACCCCCTCATGGTTTCTATCCATTCAGTGAACTTGGGTCACTTTCCCCTCCAGGGGCTTGGTGCTACATCGGCCTTCCCTCCGGTGCTTGGCCACCATCACTAAACTTCTAGAGACAACATGAGGGGTTTGAGTAAGTCATATTCAAATTTTCATTTTCTTATATATAACTATTGGGTTCATATATTTCTTAAGACCTCTTACATACGTGTTATGCTCCTCATGCACACATGCATGGGAGACTGGGTTACCTCAATCTATCCCTTTATCTTTCTTATTCCTAATTTCAAGTTTCACATGGGTGGTGTCCCATACCACCACACCATGTTCATGATTTAAGGTTAAGGTTTTAGGGTTAGGGTTAGGGACTATACTCTACCTCTCAGAGTTCCATATCCTTGGACCCACTAGAGTTTTCATACCCTAAACCAAGTCCTTCCTCTAAGAAAGGGCTTACCCATACATGTATCTTTCTAGTGTCTACCCTCTCTAGAGGGACCTACACAAAAGGTTACCTCTTTTCACATTTTACTTCTCTAATTAACAATTCCTTTTCGAGGATTTTTTTAAGTAAAGAGAAGATAAGTAGATGAAATGTGAGATGAGAAACCTAAAAGATACATTATGCTTTAATAATTTTCTTCTTAAGTTTCTAAGGATGATTTGAAATTATAAACTATTAAGTATTAGTTGATGAATATGTGCTCTGATACCAAATGAAATGACATGCACTTTTGAGTGTCTTAAAGACCTTAAAGTCACGAATCATTACTCATAAATTCCATAATCAGATTCAATAAATAATACAAAATAGTAAACAATTTCCATTGATGAACAAATATTTACATGTTTACATAAAAAGCTCCTCTAAGGAGTGACATAAATTTTATAAAGAGTTAACATGTACATGTATAAAGATACACCACTAAGACTAAACCTTCATGAATAACTTTAATATCTTCAACATCTTTAATCTGTAACCTCATGTCCATGAATCAGTATACCTCATACCTAAACTGCCGACAAACAAATATGCGATCAGTATATTTCTATACTGGTACCTGGGTTCAAACAATAATCATAGGTACACATAAACAAACATCTTTGTCTTGCATATAAGAACATAAACTTGTTTCATATTCTAACCCATATCTGGTCTACTACCTCAGGTGTAATCACTTTCCCTCTGGGGCTTGTGTGCATTACCCTTAAGATCAGTCTAACCCAGGGTTTAGAATATTGTTATTTACTTTACATGATACTCATAGGAACTTTATAATTTGCAAGAAGTAAATAAGCAAGCAAGCAGTTTATCTTTGGTTCAATCTCATCGAGAAACCTCTACAATCTCAAAATTCGATACATGTATTCATAAGCGTAACCATGTACCTTATGATATTGCAGAAACTATGCAAAATATGTCACATGTACTTTAAGAGTGCATCCAAACATCCAAGCAACAAAGTATTCAATCTAAAATTTACATACTACATATGTGTCACCATGTATTCGCATTACATTAATCAAATCTAGTTGTGCTCCTAAACTAGGGCTTAGGGTAATGTTTGGACTAGGGATTAGGGTTACAAACCCTAATTCCACCATATAATGGTTTGTAAGGTTACAAACCCATTTATGCATATTAGGTTAAACCCTAATTATAATATTAAGAATATTAGACTATTCATGATATCTAAATCACATTATCAACATTAGATCATATCAAGATGTCAACATTGGTTTTAAAACCCTAAAACATCAAGTATAAGATTATTAATCTAGCATCATCAATTATTCATCATTATCAAGGATTTTCTTCATTATACATAACAAGATCAGGTATTAGCTCAACCTAAACGAATCTACTCAATCAGCATCATATTAAAGCAAATCTAGATCTTCCTTTATATAAATCATATAAAAACACATATTGCATATACTTTTGGAATAGGAAGCATAACTAGACTCTCAAACTATTTTATTTAGATTCCTCTTATTTTGTTGATCAAATTTCATACATAACATGCCCCAATCCGAGTTATCAATCATTAGTTATGAGTTTTGCAAAAATAAAGACAATTGGGCCAATCATACGCGGACACGTCGGCAACTTACTTGTTTTCCCCTTTTATTGTAGTTGGGTCGGCCAGGGTGGGAAAAGACGCATGCGCCCCTGAGTTAACATTTGCAGTCCAGGTCTATCTAGGTAATTTGACCCCCAGATTACCCTCTTCCTCTCGACTAAACAAGCGACTCCCAACCCGCCGCGGCTCGATCAACCGGGGGTGGACTCGCCCTCCTAGACCCCTCAACGTCTTGGGAGTTGGCCGCCCTACCTCCGCTGGACCCCTTCAGACTCCCTGGGAGTCCCTACTCATCTCACTGTGGTCAAGAACTAGAGAACGATGGGCCCAATCTACTACAACCTGCAGACTTTGGTCTATCTGAAAACCATATACAGCTGGCCAAAGTTGATGACATCTGAGTCGAAGAGACCTCCAGGGTGCGCAAGACCATTGGCATAGACAAGTATCACTTCTCAGTGCCTCTTCCTTGTACACAGAGGGGAAAGGTGTGGATCTTGCATCTTCATAGTAGGGGTTGAGATTTTAGCACCTCTGTCAGGTGTGTTCTACTCTCAAAGATGAGACATTCACCCCTGGATAAGGAAGTTCTTGGGATCCTTATATACTCATGACCTAGGAGAAACCCTAGTGGTTACAATGAATAGAGGAAGAGGAGGAGAGATGGTGGCAGCCCTGGTCTATCCCTTCTTGGTTGCAAGGCAGAAGGGTTGATCGTGAAATCCCATGGGAAACCCGCATATATAGAAACTTCCCTTCATCCTTTCCTCTTCCGTTACTTTCATTATTTCTTCTTTGAGTGTAAGGCATAATACAATATTGCATGCATTATTACTCTCTAACAACACAAGGAATATTTCCAAGAGGCAAGTATTCTATAAATACATATTACCACCTTCTACAAGCATTAAAAGACATTTTCCTTTATATAGAACTCTTGGCTTATTATATTCTTATTAAGTCTTGGACTTGGAAATAAAAGTTATTAAGGAAAGCACATCCTTGTATGGTGCATATTCGTTAATTGTTCATTTAATCTATTTAGGAACCACTTCTTTTTTCTCTCTTCTCTTTTCTTTATTATTTTCAAATATACAACAAGTCATATCAAAATATTCATGTTTGATGCCTTAAACATGGTGCTGCCAATCTTGGATTTATAATTGTCCTTTTAAGTTATCTAAAACACCATGTTTCTTATTTCCTTTTGGAAACTTACATATTGTTCAGTTATTTGGCTTCCAAGAAAAAGGTGGATAATCTTTTAATTAATTATCTAATCCACATAGTATCTTGGATTATCAAAAATCATATCATTATCTTATATTCCGATTATCCATCATCCGTGACTATTTTGGATACTATTATGATCACAAATATCCACCATATCCAAAATCATGTCTCAGGGACCAATATTTAAACTTTGATTATCCAATTGGGCTTAAAAGTGACCCTAAGGCCCATGAACCACATCTTGGGCCTTCCAAAGGGTCCATGAGCTTAGTCACATTCCTAATTACCAAACTTGAGGCTTTGGTAACTATTGCATCTTACATTCACCTCACATGAACACATATGTTCAAAAGTACATTATTAACTTAAATTGAACATTTACTGTGATTATAGGGTTTGGAATCATCAACCAAGATCCCTCAAATAACTTCATTATTATATGTTCCCGGAGGAATCATAACCTTGAAGAAGCTACGTGGGAGCTTGAGTCTGAGATGCGTAGCAAGTTTCCTTTTCTCTTTTAGGAATTTCGGGACGAAATTCTAATAAGGGAGGGAGATTGTTACGACCCGTGTTGAGCTTACCCTGTAAGTATGCTGTTAAGCATGTGTTTAGCTGCTTTGCTAAGTTATAAGCTTGCTTTGTTAATAACGTTTAAAACAGATATGATATGTACGTAGTGTGAATCCTAGCCCTTAAAACGTATAAGATCTTGCGCTTGAGGCGTTGCCAGAGAAATCGTCTGAAACCGACTTTCGAGCCAAAAGTTGTATGTTTTTGGGCTTTTAGGGACCTGTTTGTAGTTTTTAAAAGTTCTCGGACTTTACGTTTTGGTCCCTAGGTTTTTCCTTCTTATCCTTTCTTTCCCCTTTACTCATTTCATTTATCAGAAATGAGAGAAACGCAGAGCGTTTCTTCTCTTCTTCGCGTAAGAGGGAAAGAGAGAAAGACCAGGGAGAGAAGACGATTTGGAGCCCTAGCTTGGTTCCGGCCAGCAGCTGCGGCCCTCCATCCTCGCCTCACCGTTCTTCTTTGCCAGCTGAACCAGCAGTAGCCGGAGCTACGCTTGCAGCAGGAGATGCGCTAGCAGCAGCGGCGGCTAGGAGAAAGAAAGGGCGCGAAGAGCTGCCCTAGTTCGTTTTTCTCCTCTCCTACAGTTAGTTCGTGGGTGTACGCATCTTTTGCAGGTGATTTGTTGCACAAATCCGTAGTCTTGTCTGCCGATTCGAGTGAAATCGACATCAGCAGGTCGGTTTAGGTTTTCAGTCTGTTTGTCGTTCGGTCGAGTTATATGTGATTCGGTCAAGTTTTCTTGAGCAGGAACCGAACAGCAGGTTGATCGGTCGAGTTTGTAGCTGATCGGTCGAGTTGTGCAGTGATCGGTCGAGTTTCCGACCAATCGGTCGAGTTTCTGACCAATCGGTCGAGTTTCCGAGCTGTGAGTGGCAGTTCATTCAGAAATCATTATTTAACTCAATATTAAGTGCTTAATTACTTCAGTATTAGTTGGTATAACTCCTAAACAGTGTAGCACATACAATAGTGTATGATAGATTCATTGAAACTTGAAATACGTAGTATGATTGATGAAAATAATGGAATTTTTATGTATTACAGTTGCATGTATTTGCTGATTAAAGACGGTTGTTTAGCATTGAATTGGATAAGTTGATACGGAGTCATGTTTAAAGATGACAAATGATATATATGTGGTTTCGAGTGATATTTAGAATGTGAAATAAGTTTGAAATGTGATATTCCTATTTAAATGTTTATATGTTAATCAGTTAATAGACTTAGGTGCCCTAACACCGTAGAACCCCTTCGAGAGATCTGCTTCTTAGGGGTGAAACTCGTGTTGCAACATTAACCGTGCGGAGTCATGGTGGCACGAGGATAGAGAGGCAGTGTTCAACAATAATCCGTGCGGAGTCACGGTGGCACTGGAGAAAATAGGGGTTATTGCAACAAGATCCGTGCAGAGTCATGGAGGTAACCCCGTGAGACTCTCCGCCTGTGTACTCAGGTTAGAGGAGGAGTCTAGAGCACTCGGAGTAGTGCATTGAGGCCGGAGAGCCTGTGGTCCTATGGCAGAACAGGGCTGGCATCAGACTTAGCATTTCCCGGGTGTGTCGCTAAGTCTTGTACGGTGGGATCGTAGTTCGCTACGGATCTTTATATGCAGAGTACACTGCATATGATTAGGGAATAATAATATTATAAATATGTAATCATATAGGATCACAGTAAATTTAATGTGTTAAGAGATTTGAACTTTTGTGCCAATTCCCTATAATCGTTTATTTTTTAAAATATCTGATGTTTCTTGGAAATGAGATTGTTATCTATAAAACTGCTATGACATTAGAACTGTCCTGTTAGTACTGCACTTATCATTTATTTAATTTTATCTATCTGATGAGTTGTTTAGTGATAGCTAAATGAAATGCTATTCACTGAGCGAGTAGGCTCATCCCTCTACTCAAACATTTTCAGGTCAACAACAGCAACAGGAATCGGAAGGATCTTTTCATCCTAACGCTTAGTCTGTAGAAGGTATATGTAGTTAGTTTAGTTAGAGGTCTCTTAGTCCTTTCCCCTCGATCCTTGGAACATGGTGTGGGTGAGGTAGAGAGAGTGCGTATGTGGAATGTGTATAAAGATGTAAATTAACTGTTATGCTTTATCTTATGTCAAACAATGTAATATGTTGTAGACCTTGTTTATATTTTTAGTCAGTTTAATAGAAATGCTCTTGCAGTTTGTTTAAGCTTTAGTTTACAGCATAAATTTGGTTATCATTTCAATGTCTTTAAAATGTTTTAAAAAGTTATGAGTGGTTTGGCTTGTGTGTGTTAATCCCTCCGTCGCGCCCTAATCTCGTGATTAGTGGTTAGTGTGAGATCGGGGTGTGACACATTTTTCTCTGATACCAAAAGATAACAAGCATCGGGGACAGAACTCAGTCAGAACTGTTGGTCCACCTAGTGGAACCCTCAACACTAATTCATCTACCAACCCTTGAGTTAACAAATCAAGTTCACCAACTAAAGAGCGTTGTATGAAAGAGTGAGTAGCACCCGGATCTATCAAAACTGAAATTGGTATACTATTAAACAAAAGCATTTTTCCTGTAACGACTTGTGAAGAGATTATACCTTCCTGAGGTGTCAAAGAGAAGTAACGTGTTGAAGCTCTCCCTCTGACGTGCCGTCCTCTCTGACCACTCCTGCCACTAGGCACTCCACCACCTCTGGAACTAGAAGCCACAAAAGAACTCGGAACATCATGGTACTGAGGTTGGAAAGCTTGTGATGCTGCTTGTTCCCGATAACATAGAAAGATGCAGAAGGTTTCAAGAAGGGCTGAGGCCAGAAATTCGGCATACAGTTTCTGCTACTAGTAAAAGGAACAGAGATAACTTTGGTGAGTTTGTTGAGGCTGCTAGACAGGTTGAAGAATCTGTGAATGCTGACAAGGTGCCTGAGTCTAAGAAGAGATCTGCAGATTTTAGTAGAGGACAGTCCAGTAGTGGATATAGAGGTGGAGGTAGAGGTTTCTTTTCTAAACTTGGGCGTGGCTTTAGTTGTTCCAGCAGACAGAGATCTGAGGATGTTACTTCTTCTAGAGGCAGAGGGGGATACAACCCAGGGAGATGGGGCAGTGCCGCTAGTGGACAGAAGACATTTAGACTTAAAATCTATGATTTTCAAGGATGATGCTTAATTGATGTAGACTCGTTTAGGTTGTGATAATACCTGATCTAGACATGTATAATGAGTAAATCCTTAATAATGATGAATAATGGACAATTCAAGATTAGTAATCTTATATGTGCTGAATTAGGGTTTTAAAACCAATATCGACATCTTGCTATGATCTAATGTTGATAATGTGATCTAGGTATCCTGAGTAATCTAATATTACTAAGTTGATGATTAGGGTTTCACCTAATATGCACAACTAAAGTTTGTAATCATAGAAACCATGATATGATGGAATTAGGGTTTGTAACCCTAATCCCTAGTCCAAACATGAAATAACCCTAAACCCTAGTTTAGGAGTGCATCTAGATCTATTTAATGTAATGTGAATACATGGTGACACATATGTAGTATGTAAATTTCAGATTGAATACTTTGTTTCTTGGATGTTTGGATGCACTCTTAAAGTACATGTGATATATTCTGCATAGTTTCTGCAATGGAATAAGGTATGTGGTTATGCTTATGAATACATGTATCAAATTCTGAGTTTGCTGAGGTTTCTCGATGAGATTGAACGAATGATAAATTGCTTGCTTTTTTATTTACTTTTGGAAAATTATAAAGTTCCTATGAGTATCATGAAAAGCAAATAACAATATTATGAACCCTGGATTAGACTGATCTTAAGGGTAATGCACATGAGCCCTGGAGAAACAGTGATTACACCTAAGGTAGTAGACCCGATATGGGTTAGGATATGAAAACAAGTTAATGCTCTTACATGCAAGATAAAGATGTTTTCTTATATGTGTACTTGTGATTATTGTTTGAACCCATGTACCAGTATAGAAATATACTGATCGTGTATTTGTTTGTTAGCATTTTAGGTATCAGGTATACTTGATTTGTGGACATGGGGTTACAGATAAAGGTATTGAAGACACTAAAGTTATTCATTAAGGTTTAGATATAATGGTATATCATCATACATGTACATGTTAACTCTTTCTAAAATTTATGTAACTCCTTATAGGAGCTTTTTATGTGTAACTATTTGTTCATTAATGGAAATTGTTTACCATTCTGTATTATTTCTTGAATCTGATCCTAGAATTTATGATTAATGATTCACGACTTTAAGGTCTTTTTGACACTCAAAAGTGTGGGTCGTTACATTTGGTACAAATGGTATCAGAGTCATAACCCCTCCAGTAGGTGGGGCCCACATGGTCATGTGGCATTCCAGTCTTGAGTCGTGTGGTCCAGTCATGTTGGAAAGGGTTGTCCATGGTTGACGTAGCCACCCTTGTGCTGGTATTCCATCATCGGTAGTTGGGTGTCCATGGGCCATTCTGGGTCTGCACTAAAATGGGGTGATATTATGAGGCCATATAGTTGAGCCTTGATGAGGATGTCAAGAGTCTAAGTGGGGCAGATTGTAACATATCAGGATTTGAGGCCTCAGATAAAATGATCTTATAAGGAATGATTCAACTACCCATATCACCTAGGTACACCTCCTTTTTCGAGATCCCATCACTAAAGAACTCCACAGTTAATAGTGCTCATCTTGGAGTAGTACTATGATGGGTGACTAGTCAGGAAGTTGACCTCGGCTTGCGTGTGAGTGAGGAAAAAGCACATAGTTAAGGCTAGTGGTGGTCTGTGGGGCCATTCGCCATTCCTGAAACTCTACTAAAGCCTAGGATAGTGGGCCCGGGAGTTACACCAAGCTATGGAGTTTAGCCACTCATGACACAAGAAGGAAACATATTATAACTTTGACCAGTCATGCTTGGAATCTATTACACTAGCCAGGTTGATGGTCTCTATATTTTGTCTTGATCTTAGTGGAAACCTTTTGGCTTGTTGACTCCCCCAATCCAAGATGTCCCTTTATTTGGTTGCATAATGGGTATTTATTGGCCATAGGGGAAGCTTTAGGGTTAGAGGTTGTGGGTCCCTCCCATCAACCTCATGACTATCAAGCTATGCTTGTGTAGCATGCGTTGTCAACTAATGGTGATGACACTTGGGCTTCCTGCCATTGAACTAGGAGGTTGATGGGTCTTTGGTTTGGATTAAATATTTGTCGACCTTGGATTCATCAACCTTGTTGATCGATGGCTGAAGATCAATGGCATAAGCATGCTATTAGTCGATGGTCATTATCGAGTTGGTGAGTGGTTGTCGATCTTGGCCATCAATATGTTGGGTCATCGATCTTGAAGGTTGATGAGTTGATGGATCACTGAGGTCGATATATAGAAGGTCGATGGAAATTTCCGGAGGTCAATTAGTAGGTTGACTGGGGAGGTCGATTGCCTTGAGAATCATGGTTTTGAATAAAATTAATTGATCAGTCTGCCTCCTAAAAGTGATAAGACTTAAAACCTGGAGTATTGAGCATATCCCATATGTTTTGCACTTTCCATTGCGATCAAATATATTAACAAGTTTCCATTTTGTCCAAACAATGTAAAATTTATGGTTTTTTTTCCTTTGTCCACAAGTCAGAAAATATGCTAATTAAGTATCTGAATTGAAAAAAAGAGAAATTTATGGCTTATCATTTCTAATAATGATACAAAAACTAAGATAAAACACATGGTAATGTTGCATGAATTTAGGTGTTATCAATGGTGCCAGTAGTAGCAGTTTAACCTAAAAGGACTTTGCTATTAACTAGGGTTCTTTCACTTGTTGATTTTGTCACAAAGGGTCGGGGATTCAAATCCATGGTATGCCTCTAAAATGAGCATTTTGTCCACTGTATGTTGGAATGTAAGTGGGAGTTGTGAAAGTAGGGCACACCCTATGTGGTATCTCAAGCCATTTAAGAAGAGAGAGGATGGACATGCCTCCTCAAGGCCATGTCACTTCATAAGAAAAAACCTCTAAACATGGACTATAGGGACTGGATCCCAGTGATGTAACCACTCCTTACTTTCATTTTTGATTAACCAACACAACCCCAAAATACATCCTCACATAAGATAATGAAGAAGTGTATATTATTTACCAACAAATGAATGGAATGGAAAGGAGTAGAGATATTGTAGTAGAAGTAAACTAAACTATTACAATTACAAATAGGTGTTCAACATTTTGGTCCATGATGAACATAAGGAAGTCTCAATGAAACTAACAAAACTAGATAGTACGGAGGAAGAGGGCCACCTAGGCATCTCAGATTCTTTTCTACTCTTGAATGGGCTCCTCTAAATCTTGATTCCCAAGTCTTGATCCTCAAAATCAGATTCCATACTTTTCTCAGACTCTGGGCGTGGGGGAAACTGCACCTAGACAAGAGGTAGAACACAAGTATGGGTTAGTAAAAACTGATTATGTACACACAAAAAATATATGGACATTTTATATTAGATAAGAACAAATTTGGGCGTTCCCATTGAAGATTGGGATATCAGCATGTAGGTGGATTCATTGAAGATAAAACAAGAACATGAGGCATTAGTGAGTATTTAATGACCTTGCTTTTCAACATCCCCCAATTAACAAAAGACCCAAAAAGTTGAGAGTCATTACCTAAAATTCCCAAGGATCCAAAATTTATAAAATAATAAATAATAACAAATAGTTTCCATTAATTGAAATATTGTTTACAAGATGCTCCTCTGAGGAGTTACATGAATTTATAGCATTAGAACTATTATGATAAGAGGTATCTAACTAATCCTCCTTACTTAGCTTTCATGCCTTCAAGTAGATTCCATATGATTATTCAAGTCTCAATCTCTTCATATATTGCATCAACCTAAAACAGCATGAAACAAAGCATGGATCGATATTATTGAAATATATTGTATATGTGGGGTGCATGCAAAAGTGTGCAAGTAATACAACAACATATAATCAATCAATTAATTATAAAAACTAGCATTTTATTCACATATTCGCATCTTTATGTGATACTCATAGTGGAATTATAATTGAACTGAATGTGAATAAACAACCAATAGTTTATTTGAACAATCTTCAATAAATACTGGGTAAACCTCATCAATCCATATTGCGAGTAGTCACAATCATAACCACATACCTTTTTTAGAACCATGCAAATCATGCAATCATACTTTAAGCATATTATCCAATCAAAGAAGAATCCAAGAAATTCAACATTTAATTTGCATGTAAGTTAAATCCTAAAGTGTTACCATCATGTTATTTTTGATTAAACCTACTCGAGTCATAATTTATGTATTAGGGTCATGCTCAGGTTTGGGTGAGGAACAAGGGTACAAAACCTAGTTTTATTGCACATTAAACATTTAGTGAAACCCCAGTTATTAGATTCATCATATCTTTTCCTTGTGAACACTTAGATCAATTTACGTTCATTAAGATCATACAAGTCATTATCTTTAGTTTCCAAACCTTGATTAATCATGTATATGGTTAATCACTTTAGAAATCTTACTCATTCATCATTATGATTATGATCCTCTTAGATTGTCATCACATTCAATAATATTGGATAATAAGATATACTGAGAGCATTTAATATATTCAATATGTTAATATACAAAACTAGGGTTTTATGCTTTAATCACTACTTTAACACATATTAGTAATACTTTTGGAATATAAATCATAATTATGCCTCAAATATACTTTATTTGTGTTCCTCTCATTTACCCAATCATTTTGATATATTATTTTGCTATTTATTAGACAATCCTAGTATTTTCTAAGAATTAAGCAAGATAACCACTCATACCTTAAACATGGCCCACGTGACGCCTTCCCATTGATCAGTGCTTATAATGGCCCAGTACCATGTTGGCGTGTATTTCAGATCTTGGTTTTCTATAGTTTGGTCAAGTGAGTGGTCCATTATTAGAGGTGGACTGAACTTCTCCTTTCTCGTTCGCAAGCCAGCACCACCGTCTGACTGTGAGGCACAATGTCATCACCTTATTCCCTCCCTAAGAGAAATCAACGGAGCCCCTATGGGCCATGCTTCCTTTAACTCCACCTCACTACCCCTACATCCACCAAAAAGGATCATGCTACTACTCTTCATCCTCCTTCAAATCTCATCAACAGCATGAAAGAAAACCTAACTTATGCTCTCTCCCTCAATGTGTAAGTGGCCTCTCCTATCTCTCTCTCTCTTTATGTCTCTCTCTCCTCATCTAGATGTCACACCGTCAGGTTTCCTCGATGAGAGGTTAATCACCAGAATCTCGCATTCATTGTGTGTAGCACCTTCCCCAGGCTTTCTCACCACCGCCCTACCTTCTCAAACACTACTGGCAGACCATGTAACTTTTAGGGACAAGGACAGGGTGTTGTAGGCTTGGCCATGGGTTGTGCCAACTATCGCTCAGCTCTCCTACATAAGGAGCTGACGTCTGAGGATGGAAGTAATGCACAATGGAGCACATAAATCTTCTTGACTCCTCTTTATTTCCATAGCAGATGATATCCAGGAATGACCCTAAAAGTCTACCTCCCCAGTCCTCCTAGGTTATTAGATCGGCAAGGCATTATGCCACTGAGAGAACCCTAACCTACCAAGGAGGAAAAAGGCCATGTTGTGGAAAGAGGAATGGAGGAGAGAGGTGTGGGATGGGTAGACTATGTGTGCATATATATTCCTACATATTCTCGTATTCTCCGTTCTCGTTGATTTTCCTCTTTTATTCGTAGGCATACATCAAAAAGGTAAGGCACTTTTGTTATTATGACATCCTATAAATGTACATTTACCATCTCTCTATAAGTAACAAAAGACATCTCTTATATTCAACAAATTTAACACCAACTAATAGCATGAAAAAGCAAGACAAGTTCTAGGAAGGGATTGAATATATTCCTCCTATATTTCTATATATATATATATAAACTCTTAATTTTTATTGCATAAAACCCTATGTTACGAGAGTGAAACCTTCACCTTTGATTTGGTAACATTCGATGTAAAAGGGAAATCAAACAATATATTTCCCAATTTATATATAGTTTTGGGATTTATTGGGATTCCTTTCATATACAACACTTGCTCTTTTAAACATTTCATCAAAAAGATTACGATTATCTCATGGGACATCCTTTCCCTCCTGATTTCTATAATTAACTTATTTTGTTATTATTTTCAAGTATACAATAAGTTGTATTGAAATAATACCATTGGATGCCTCAAAACTTATGTTGTCAAACTGGATTAGACAATTACTCCATTAAATATCTAAAAAATCATAAATCTTATTTCTTTTAGAGACTTGCTTATTATCTCATATATCTATTATTTAACAATTCACAGAGGCATTGCTATTTATTTATGCACAAAATATTGTATTTATTTGTATTGTGCCACAAGGACCTATTTGCAAAAGTAAATAGTGTTGACTTTAGAGTTATACATTGCCCATATTTTGGTAATGACTTAACCATTCCATTCCTATGTATCTAATATGTTTGTTCAAGACTGATTTTAGGCTTTAGGTACATGAAAAGGATCAAATTACACAAGCACTAGCTTGTTCAAGCTCAAGTCAAAAGCAATGCAAGTGTGTGTTTTGGGAAATCACTCCAAATGACCTTATATTATTTTTGTAATCACTTGTATTGATGATATGACTGAAAATATGATAAGAAAAAATCAAGGACACTTAATTCCAATGTTTGGTCAATCAAAAGTCAAACTAGAAAATTTGTCACAGGCTATTTATCAGTCAAGTTGGAAACTCGACCGATCCAGTGATGGATTTACTAGAGAGACAAATCAGTCGAGTTGCACACTCACAAAACTCAATCGATCAATCAACTAAGAAAAACCAATTTTGACTCATCGGTCAAGTTTCCCAAAGCAAACTCAATCAATAGTTTGAAAATTGGCTTTGTCACTTAGTGGATCGGTCAAGTTACCTTTATTGAAACTCGATCGAATGTACTATATGGAAAAATATAAAAAGTTGTTACAACCATTGGTGTTGTGAGTGAATATAGATCTGTTGTAACTTGGAAAATGGCTATATTTTGCCCTTAATTGATCCCACACTCAAGGGAATACCCCCAACTATAAATAGGACCCCTTGGGGTTCATTCCAAGTTTGCTAATTCATGTTATTCTAAGTCCTTACCATAGTTGAGTGTGTTGCAACTCCTTGAGCCCATTTCTCTCTCTTTATTTACAAAGCATTTCATGATTATGAGTGAGTTAGGCAAGTTGTAAGAGAGCTACCTCCATGTGCTTGTAAACACTACTACAGAATAGGCCTTTAGCGTCGGTTAATTAAGGGCTTTTAGTGTCGGTTTCCAAGCAACACCCAAGTGGGCGCTGCTAAAGGTGGACCCCTTCAGTGTCGGTTCCCAACCGATGCCAAAACGCTTCCCACCACCGAAAACGCGCCAACAAAAGGACTATAGGCATCAGTTGTTTACTAAAACTGACACTATAGAATTGTTATAGACGCATGTTATTAAAAGAACCGACGTCAAAATACTTCCTGCCACCGAAAAACGTGCTACAAAGGGCCTATGGGTGTCAGTTTTTAAATATAACCGACACCATATCATCTGAACTGACATCAGTTTTATGCTAATAACCGACGCCATATCCCCTGCCTGCCACCACGGCCATGCTTCCCAGCACGGTCGTGGTACCTGGTCACATAGATGTCAGTTTTAGGTCAAAAACCGCCGACATATGTCTTAGGTGTCGGTTTCGTTCAAATAACCGACACCTATGTTATGATTTTTTTCTTATCAGTTTGTAGGCATGTTGTATGGCTGGTCAGCAGGATGAGAACTTGCAGTTTAGTTCTGAACTGCAGGTTTATGACATCTATTGATATCATCCAACAATAGGCCACAAACCTGCAAAATTAACAAGATGGGCAATATTATATATATGTAATTCACACACATGTATAAGCACATTTAATTCATATTATTTTTTCATCACACACATATAGAAACTAGTAGCAATCTGCAGTTCCATTCATTTCATCTCTTTTCACATTCAGACACATGTAGAAATATTTATATATTGATCATCTTCACACACATATGACAATTCATAAAAATTCATTCACATTCACATAAAAATAATTATGAGAACAAAGTTATTCTTTATTCATCATTGTCATCATTGTCAATAAAATTATATCTAAAAATTCCCACTCTTTGTAGGGCTTTTTCCCATTCTTCTCTTACAACATCTAATTCATTTGTTGTATAGGGAGCATGTACATCGAAACGCTTTCCACCTGTGCTGAAGTCAGCAATTTTAAAGACCTACAAAGAGAATGGCATATATATATAATTAATAATATATAATAAGATTGATATATTTCATATTATCTAATGAGACTATGTATAATACATGTTCTATCTTATTGATTTCCATTATAGCATGTTTGATGATTAGGTCCATAAATAGCATCACATAGTAGGCACATGCCCAGTTGTTGTCTTGTGTAGCACACTATAAATTGAAACATACAAAATATTCAAAAATACAAATAAGCACAGTTCACATAAATAATATATACATTGGAGTCATGAAATTACTTTCACATTCTCCCAAATTAGTGACAGATTCTTTTTCCTGGGGACCTTTCCTCCAGCTTTTTTGTACTCTTGTAAATCCCTACATATGTTAATGTAACCCATTAAATTGCATAATTAAATAGTAATGTAGTAACAGATGTTAATAGATATAAAAATATGAAATATTTCTCACGAGAATAATGGAATTTTATTTGCATGTCCATATAATGTATCTAACTCATTCCCCGTAGGATCTAGATAATAGACAGTGAACGTCTTGGGGACAATAACTAGTAACTCCCAATGCTTACCACTATAGGTAAGAAAGTAGAAAATTAATAACTCAAAATCTACAATAAAAATGTAATTTGCTTAAGTCCAAATTATAAGTAAAGTAAACTTACTCGACATTGAATGGAGCTATTATCACTGTCTTATTATTTTTAACAAAATATTGAAAAGCATCACAACAGTATTAAGTAACAGAATATGGGTCTGCATCTACAAGACTAATCAAAGATGGAACCAAAAATCCCATATGGGAAAACCCAAAATTTGTACATATCTTGTGTAAGTGGCTGCAAAACATGTATTACGTATGCATTAATATAATAATAAACCAGATCACCATATATGAAATAAGGTATATGGATGTATAAACAAGATCTCACCATATCCATAGCTCTATCATAGATGTGTTCAGCCATTCATAACTAAACAACTCCAAAATATCTTGTATAAATATCTTGTTTTTGTATGATTGACCTGCATTAATACCTATGCATTAATATGTACGTATGCAAAACTTGTATTATGTATGCATTAATACGTATACTAAACGTGTATAAATAGATTGTTATCGTATGATTTACATGCAGCATCTTCCGGAATAGTAACAATTATAGGGCAATTTGTATCATGTTTGCCTATCCATACGACCACACCCCTACAATTAGGACCTATGGAAGCGTGTAGGTCCCTTAGAAGCCAACTTGGTAGTCGAGGAGGTGGAGGCTGAGATGTAGCGGGTCTCGTCTTTTTGACCTGTATATATAATTTCAGATCAATTGACTAATATATACACACTAACAAATTAAAGTAATGGAAATTTATCATACAATATCAGTATAGAGGACATCTGCTTCGGGCCACAGTATCACTCTGCCTACTGCCTCACCAAGTGTTGCAGCATCTGGGTGTGCATGAGGCAGTGCAAGATCCTTCCAGTCGGGAAGTACATGTATCGGGCTCACACGTATCACACCATCTGGTACTGGATACCCATGAAACATGCACCCTTTAAGGGGTGGGTAAGACGACGCCTCTGCAATGATATATTCTTGACTTTTTAGTCAGCATGGCTTCAACCCCTACAAATTTACGTAAAGAATGTTATATGCATATATACACAAACATATCATCTTAAACAGACTAGCTATTATGTCATAAAAATACGTACAGAGGACGTGCTAGGTGGTGGGTCTATAGGATTACTCCCAACCTCTACAGTATGAGCAGTAGGAGAAGAGTGGCCCACCACAGGTACTGTCTGAGTGGCAGTCTGAGATGCCTGCCACTTGCTAATTGATTCATGGAGTCTCTGATCAAGTACTTCCTCAACTTTCCTATCAATTAACGAATCTACCTATACATGGATAAAAGAAACACTAGCTTTTGATTATTGAATTTTCTTTCATAATAACATTCTAAAATAAGAGAATAGGTTACCTCAGCTTGTGAAAGTCCCGCTTTTGGGACAGGTTTGTGCTGAGATGGCCCAAAGAATGCTTTGATGCCCACACCAATGCCTGCACCCCTAACACGTCCAGGATGCTCTGGGTTACCCAGAGCAACTGTCAGTTCATCCCTTATGACCTGAGGGATGAACTTGCCTTCCTTCCTCTGCTCGTGCAGCTCCCACTAATCACCATCAACAAAAATTAGTAAGTAATTAAACATAACAATAATCAATATCGATCAATTGCTCTAAGAGTTGATTTTAACCATTTTTACATCTGCCTCAGTAGTTGTGGGCTTCGGTATGTCTCCCTTCTTGTTTTGCCTTCCAGCTATCCACATAGCATGGCGAGGCAGAGGTGCATGAGTAGTAGTAGAGGACTCTACAGTCTCCTGAGTAGAAGTAGGCTGAGAAGACTCAGCCTGTAGTAGTCTTTGGCGAACGCCTGCATATCTTCTTGGACCCATTATGTGGTCGTGCACATTCCGTGCACGCCTTGCTCGTTGAGCATCACTTAATACCTAAAGGTTAATCTTGAATAGGTGAATACTTAAAAACATATATTAATTAAATTGGGAGTGGTGCTTAATACCTTGAATTCATCTATTGTTCTTTGGGTAACAAACGCCTCCCAATATTTGGGGTCCAGGTAGTTCCATTGCTTTGTGGCTTCCTTCTGCCTAAATTTATTTTTTAAAGAGAATGCAAATAAATATTATTAGTGTAGAGTTAGTGAAATAGTGATCAATGTCTAGAATTGGAAATCAATCAAGAACCTCTTATCAACATCGTGTATGTAATCTCGGGTGAGATTGGTCCTATAGTTCCTTAGGACCCTCCCATAGCGTTGCATCACACATTTATGATGCAGCTTTTCATCCAGATCAAATATGCTCTGCAAATTAAATAGAATTGTTACTAACTAGTATCCTAAAAATTAGTAATCTACACAAATAGAATTACAAATAATAATAACTCACGCATAGTTCCTTCCATATGTGGTCTTTCTTCCCCTTAGGAACTTTATGCCAGGATTTTAGGATAGGACTACAATGGCTGCGAGTAAGAACCCCAAGATATGAAACAAATGAGTTGCGGTTCACTCCATATGGCTTTCCTACATGATCAAAATCCACAGCCAATTTGGGTACATTGCCCCTTTGCTGTATTAACTTGTTCATCATTGTGATGCCCCTCACTTTCTCAATTTTCTTTTGTTGCTCATCAAGTGTTGTAATTTCTTCAGGGGGTACATCACCAACCTAAAATTTGATATAAAAAAAACACTTACATGATATAATTATAAATGAACATATAGATAAAAACCTCAGGGATATATTCTTAAAACTCACATTGTCAGGCAGCGCAAGCACGTCCTCACCCTCACGGTGATCATCAGCATGGTCATCATGGGAATGCTCAGTCATCTGAAAGTTCACACTGAAATTATAAATTCCACATTGTAAAGTAACACTAATTGTAAAGTTCACATTGTAAAGTACACATTCACATTCTAAAGTAATTCACATTGTAAAGTTCACATTCACATTGTAAAGTAATTCACATTGTAAAGTTCACATTCACATTGTAAAGTAATTCGCATTGTAAAGTTCACATTGTAAAGTTCACATTCAGAAAAATAAAACATATAAAAAATATAAAAATTCATGCCTCTAATATTGTGATCTTTTATCAATTAACAATCCTTCATTGTGATCCCCGCAAACATACAAGTCATTGTGATCCCTAGCTTCAATGTTTGGTGGTGTTGGCAACCCAACTGAGAATGGATTGGAGTCATCCTACTTATCATAGTACTCTTCATCATCTATAGGATCTTCAATGAACTGTCTTTTACCATGAAGAACAACCGACCATTTATCATTTGTAGGATCATCGATATAAAATACTTGTTTCGCCTGTGAATGCCAACAAAGACTTGTCACTCTATGTGTCCATCGTACATTGTGATCTCTTACCAAATTCGTTGGCGGTGTCTTTTACTCTTTCATAAACATCCTCCCCTGATATAGGTTTAGGTGCACTTTCTTCCTCATTTCGTCCATTGAATGCTTTGTGCAACCTACGATACGGATGAAATTTTGGAAGAAACCTTCGATGACCAAGATATACAGTCTTGCTGTCGTGTTTTAGTCGTATTGAATCAGTGTTCTCTTCACATATAGGACACGCTTTAGATCCTTAGACACTATATCCAGACAAATTCCCATACGTTGGAAAGTCATTCACAGTGCAAAACAACATAGCGTGAAAACGAAATGTATCTCTTCGCGAAGCATCATAGGTCATCACACCTTCACCCCAGAGCTTCTTCAAGTCATCAATCATAGGTTCAAGATAAATGTCAATATCATTTCCAGGTTGTTTAGGGCCCGATATCAAAGACGAAAGCATAACGTACTTATTTTTCATACACAACCAGGGAGGAAGATTGTATATAACAAGCATAACTAGCCAAGTGCTATGTTGGCTACTCAATGTCCCGTACGGATTCATCCCATCTGTATAAAGCCCAAGTCTTAGATTCCTATCTTCTTCACTGAATTCAGGGTACAATAAATCAATCTTCTTCCATTGTGGGGAATCAGACGCATGTCGTAGGATCCCATCATTATTTTTCTTAACATCTGCATGCCACCTCAAATTCTTCGCATCTATAGGATTGGCAAATAAGCATTGAAACCGTGGTATTATAGGTAGATACCACATCACCTTGGTAGGAGAACCAGTTTTGGACTCCCCCGAAGTCGTCAATTTATACCTTGACGCACCACATTTCGGATAATATTTCAAATCCACATAGTCCTTTTGAAATAATACACAATCATTCGGGTATGCGTGTATCTTCTTGGCCTCCATTCCCATTGGGCACAACAATTTCTTTAATAGGTATGTTGAGATTGGCAGCTCATTTCCTTCAGGAAGAATTTCTTTCAACAAAGACAACAATGACGTGAAGCTTTTGTCACTCCATCGATTGTTAGCTTTTAGTTTATACAATCTCAACATAGTGCTAAGCTTTATAAACTTACAACCTATGTATAATGGTATCTCAGCATCATGCACAATGTTTCTAAACATGGGAGGTGGATCGGTGTGCTCTACCCCACAACTATCCAGCATCGCATCAACGATGTCTACTGGAACTGGTTCGTTCACATCTACTTCGTCGAAGGAAATTTCTTCTTCCACACAAGCACTGCTATTGATATCCACTGATTTCAGGTTTGAAATCTCTCCATGTCAGTGCCATTTTGTATAGCCTTATACAATCCTGTTACACATGACATGACTTTTGATTTCGTCACCAGTGCTGACTTTCAAGTTGTTACCGCAATGCCTACATGGACAGTAGAACCTATCTCCTGGTTGTTTCCTATGTTCCTCAGCAAATCTAATAAACTGGTCAAGACCAGAAATAAACTTGGGGTGCAGCGATTTGGAATGGACATCCATGATCTATCCATTCTATGATCAAAGAGAAAACAAGTATATATTAGAACAAGATTATGGTCTAGGGTTAAAAGATTAGGGTTTATGGTTAAAACTTTAGGGTTTAAGGTCTTATATATAATTAATGGTTAAAACATCCTAAGTGAGATTAGGTGTTCAAAAATAGTCCCAAATCGGGGACTATCCAAGATTTACTCCTAATGAGTAAATCTTAGACGGGTTTCTAGGCCAACAAATACATGTGTTGTCATTCTTATATATAATAAATGTGTACCACCGATTCCATTCTTGAACACCTAATCTCACTAGTAAGTGTATAATGTGTATTGGGTTTTCAAGAAAATTTCGGCAGCATTTCCCTGTTGTTCTCCAAGTACATATGTACTTAGAGAACAAATGGGGAAATGCTACCGAATTTTATTGAAAACCCAATACACATTATACACTTACATCCTAAGTGAGATTAGGTGTTCAAGAACAGTCCCAAACTGAGGACTAATGAGTAAATCTTGGATAGGTTTCTAGGCCAACAAATACATGTGATGTCATTCTTTTATATAATAAATGTGTATAAACTACAGGCAACATGGTTAATCCTAATCTATAGAGCATTATTAAATAATAAATCAAGAAATCAATAGTTTCAAACATGCAATAATTCACAATGTGATGTTATAAACTACAGGAAACATGGTTAATCCCCACACTCTAGTAGATAGACTAACCTTAAATATAGTGATGTATAAGAGATTAAGAAAAAAAATTCTTAGGTGAGAGTAAGATGAAGCTCATTGATAATATAGAAAAGGGGGGAGGGTGGGGCTGACCTTGGCCCCTTGTTGATATTACATCAATGTACTACTGATTTCCAAGATAGGATAGATGAGACTAGAGTTCATATTAGATGAAAAAATAACAACTTAGGACAAAGTCCATCACTAAAGTCCCAAACTCAACATATATGCACAATTTGCATCAAATATAGGACAAAAGGGTAGATTAGAACCCTAATTTACTCAGACATGTATAAAAATTACCCTAATGATAAAAGGACTAGGAATCTTTACTAGACATTATATGTAGCCCTAATCATCATATTTAACATACTACATTATTATGAACATCCAGATCAGATTAATACCATACTATGTTATAACCATTGGTTTAATAACCCTATTTCCGCATGTACATGATTATCAACGTTAAAACCCTATAATTCATTGAAATCATTCTAATTCAATTTAAGATGTTGGGATCGCATAATTATAAAGAAGAATAATAGAGCTTTAAGTATATTTTATTCACAATCTACGCATTTTTCTGATCAAAACCATATACATTAATATGTCTATAATTGGAGATAGCATTCATTTCCTACATTATTGGCAATATTAATGTGAATCTGACCATCCAATGGTGGTCAGGCAGGAGCAGGGTACCTTGAGGGTGGAGGAAGAAGAGGTGGAAGAAGGCCTTCGTGGCGGCGCCGGTGGAAAATAGGCGCGCAGGAGCTGTGGTCGGAGCAGCTCTGGAGAGCAGGGAGCAGAGCGCGCAAGGAGCAGGCCTAGGAGAGTCGCAGCCAGCCTGGAGAGCAGCAGGTGTGAGCAGCGAGCAGGAGAGGAGCTCCAAAGAGTGGCGGCACCGACCAGCAGGTGCAGAGCAGGCACGGTGGCAGAAGAGAACGGTGGTAGCTAGGGCTCTGGTGAGCACAGAGGGGCCGACAAGTAGAGAGGGCGAGCAGAGATGGAGGGCGGTAGCCGGCGAGCAGAGAGGGCCTTCGTGGCAGTGATAGTCCTAGAGAGTAGAAGTCGGAGCACCAACAAATGGCGGCAGCGGAGGCGAGCGACGGCACAGGAGCAGCTAGCGGCGGTGAGTAGAGGAATCGTCGGAGGCTAAAACCCTCAATCGGAGAATGAATGAAACAGAAGGAAAGGGGAAAGTCTAGCTCACACGGGTGTTGTTAAGTTAACAATAGGCGTCGGTTATTAGAAGCAACCACCGCTGAAAACTATCGGTGTCGGTTATCAACAACAAACTGACACTTATATTTGATTATAGTCGTCGGTTCAAACCAGAAAAATCAACGTCTATATATATATATATATATATATATATATATATATATATATATATATATATATATATATATATGTATATATATATATATGGGTATATCTTCGCTACCCGTGCGGGTAACTAAGATTTCGCTACCCGTGCATCAAATTTGTAATGGGATGACACATATATGTAATGAGACAACCAAATTTGTAATGAGACAACCGAAATTATAATACAAAAACTCGTTTGGTATTACAGCGCTGTTACAGTAATAAATATATATTTATTACTGTAATAGCGCTGTAATACAAAATGAGTCTTTGTATTACAATTTCGGTCGTCTCATTACAAATTTGGATTGTCTCATTACAAATGCATACCTTCCCATTACAAAACGGATGCACGGGTAGTGAATCTTAGTTACCCGCACGGGTAGCGAAGATATACCCTATATATATATATATATATATATATATATATATATATGCCGACAAAAATAAATGTTCTCGAATTAAGACCATAGTCATCGGTTTCCTTGTAAACATCGATGCTATATGGTGATGAAATTTTTCATGATTAAACACGCGAAAACACATCGGCGTCGGTGACTGTAAGAAAACCAACGACAAAAATTGGTCAAATTTCTGTTTTGCAGATAAACTTTAGTTGTCAGTTTCTTTGTTAATAACTGACGCTGAATGTTAAATTTTGGAGGTAATTTTTTCTCTCAACAAATTGGATTTGGCGGTCAATTTTTAGCGTCGGTTTTTTATTTGCTAACCGACGTTAAATAAAAAGTGATACCCGCGTCTGGTCTCCCTACACAGATAGATGTCGGCTTTTTTTTAACTGACATTGTACTGATTAGGCATCGGTTGTTGTATACAACTGACGCCTTTAAATGTGATGTTATAAGCCATTTCTGTAGTAGTGAAAGCTCTCATTCCATTCCATCTTCCCTACCCCCTTTCTCAAAGAGAAAAGGTTGAAGCAAGCTACTTCGAGTGAAGGTGAAGTTGTTGTTATTCTTTTTCAAGGTTGAAGAATAGATTAAGAATTTCTCCAGATGAAGGAGAAAGGAAAGGCCAATATTCAAGAGAAGTGGGTAAATCCTTCAAGGCCAAAGACTTGATACAAGTGTGGGTAAGTCCTTGTTGAAGTTTGAAGACATCTTGATCAAGTGGGTAAGTCCTTGTGTAGGTGGAAGACTCTTGTCTTAAGTAGGTAAGTCCTTGGATCTATGGTGGTCTCCTTGTATCTCTTATAAATGAATATAAGTATACACGGATTGCAAAGTCCTAGAAATTGACCTCTCTAGGTAGTGGATTGACTATCTCCTGGTTTGGAGATTGGAACCACTCTAAACCACCTTGTCCAAGTGCATGTTTCAATTTCTCTCATCCTTGCTATGCTTTCTTAGTTAGGACTTCAAACTACTCTTAAGATATTGGTTTTGATTGATATAATTGGAAGGTCTAACTTATCTTATGAGAATTTTGAATCTCTATTCACCCCCTTGATCCCTAGATCCAACAAGTGGTAATACTAGTGCAATTAACCTATCTTACACTCCTATCTTGCATAGTATAGATAAGCATATAGAGGTTATCCATCATTTTCTTTATGATCACATTGCCAAAAAGGATATCTATATCACACATGTGGACATGGAAAATCAGTTGGCGGACATTCTCACTAAACCTCTAGCTATAAAGCAATTTAATGTTTTTAGATCTAAACTGCTCATAACTACTTTGAATGAATCTGATATGCCTTCTACCTAGTTGTCATCTATGCTATATGCTTTGGTTATGTTTTTATCACCCTTGCTTGCTAATATGCTAAAATCAATTTTATGTTCATTCTGCCTTGTTTTTCACTTTTTTTAGTATTTCATGCAAATGCATGTTTTATCACAAAATAGTTCTCAATGATGAGTGATATGTGCCTAAATATGTTTAAAATAAAAAATGGACTTGAAAATTAAATTTAATTAGCACTCTAATGGCTAGAAATTAAAATTTATAAAGTTGGTTCATGTGGACCATCAGTCGAGTTGCCTACTCAACTGATCAGTGGCCGAGAGCTTGTTTAAAGAGTCAATCGGTCGAGTTTCTGAGTCACAGAACTCAACTGATGGTCGGTTTGGAGCAAACATAAGTTAGGTTTGGCCAAATTTTCTCCCTTTTAACTAGAGAAAAATTAACCAATCCAACCTCTATCTCCCTCAAGCTCTCAACCCTAACCCCGACCTTCCTTGACCTCTTTCCTTTCAACCCTATGTGTGTGAACGGTTTGTGGTGGTGTTTTCCTTGTTTTTGTTCTCTCAATCCTTTCGTTTCATCTCTATGGCATCAAATAGGAGAAATAGAGCCGCCCCATCCAGAGCACCATCCTCCTCATTCCAACTCGCACCTCATACCCTTTGACGATACCTTCTTTGTCTCCAATGATGCTCTAAATAGGTACAAGGAGCTCCTTACTAGGAACCCCTTTCCTTTTCGTGCCCTTTTTTATCCAACCCCATGTAGACAAAGGGTTATCGATCAAGTATCTGAGTTGTTATGCAATCACCACCTCTCTGCCTTGAGTGTTGAACGTGTGCGCTACCACAATTCCATCACAAGCACAAAAGTTGTTCATGAATTCTATGCTAACTTGCAATGGAATTATGACACTCTCATACCCCCGCCTAATGCTCTAGTAGTCCTTAATACCATGATAGCCGGGAAGAAATTCCAAGTCTTTGAGGATACCCTGAATATCTTTTTCTCAGGTATTGAGGTGACTGATACTTGGAGGAAGGATTACCCAGAGTATTTTGACCTAGTTGTCTGTGAGGCCTTCTACAAGAAATATAATCTTACTCTTCCTAATATTCATAAATACTTGAAGAAGCCTCAGTTTCCCTATAGAAATAAGTGTACCCTTCCCTCCTCAGCCTTAGACCTCAAGAACTGTATACTCACCCTAGTTGTTAACTGCAATATTCATCCAAAGAAAACCAGACTAAATTTGCAAAGAACACTGCGGTGATTAGTGTTCTGTATCTTGAAGAACATCAGAGTCAAATGGGCCAGATATGTCCTTTACCACATGACCTATTTTGACTCTGGTAAGAACACATGTGGCACCCACCCACCCTACCCAGCCCTGATTTGTGGTCTTTTTCATACTGCCACTAGAAAATCTCTTTTCCACGACCTTCATTACAAACCTGCCTAGAAAGGAGTTTGCATCAGTGAGACCACACTTTAGAAGTCTATGCATATCCCTTCCTCTACCACACCTGGAGCCTCTACCTCCACCCCTGTACCTCCAGCACCTCAGCCATCCCGACCTGCCCGCGCCTCTTTCTATATATCAAGAAAAACCCTCATGGGTTACATGATGCATTCAGCAGATGTATAACCTATAGGTGTAGGAGCATATGCCTCAGGATCGCTATGTCATCATGCCTACCATGAACCTCTCCTATGCACACCCTTATCATGCCTACTAGCCCTACCCAGGAGGTGACTATGCATCATATGCATATGATCACTTTTACCCCACCCATCCACCTACTACTTCCGCTGCTACACTCTCTATTACTGGTGGATCTACCCTTGCTTTTCTACCTCTCCCTACTGGTCCTATAGATACCCTGCTTGCAGGACTTGGTACTTCTGCTCCTTCTTATCCTCAAGCCCATGACTTACATGACCTTAGTATCTCATGGGATGAGCATAACGCTAGGTGGTCTGGTCATGGTTTCAGTTCCTCTATCGATGAGGAGTTTTTGATGAGGAGATTCTAGATCAGGTTGATGAGGAAGTTGCTTCTATTGATGAGGAGGCATCTGAGGATGATGGTGATGGTGGTTCTGGTGGCTCTGTTGGTGGTTCTAGTGATAAAGGTGATGTTGATATCTCTACTACACCTTCATAAAGAAATGATGACTATGAGTTGGAATCCTCTGTTGATGATGTTGATGATGTGGACATAGATGACCTAGATGTTTAGATGTTTTAGTTTGTAGTCTGTAGATGTTGATCATATATATATATATATATATATATATATATATATATATATTTCTAGACTATTTTGTACTAAAAACATCAGGGCACATTATCTGAGTTGTACTATTTATATCATCATGTTGTTTTCATCGTTTGGGCTTGTAGTTGCTTTTGAGGACATTCTCTCTGTGTTGTAATCTTAATCATATGTACACTTACTCTTTGATTTACTATATCTCATGAGTTTGTGCCATGTTTACCATATTTTTAAAATGACTTAGATTGCTTGTTTCTCTCTCGTCTCAACTTGGTGTATGCTTTTGAGATTGCATGTTTTATGCTATGGATGTATGTTTGGTTGTGCTTGGAGAAGACCTATTTATGTGCTCTTCTACCCCCCTTCCTTTTTGATAATGTCAAAAAGGGGAGAGAAGTTCAATGTTTTGAAGCTCAACCATATTGCTTTTATTGTCTATGTGATCCTTTTCTTGTTCATTATATGCTTTATCATGTGATGCTTTATCATGTGACTTGCTACAGGACCATATAGTATATATGTTATATAATTTTGTGTAGAAAGACTAACTATCTAGGTAAGAGTAAGCATAGATTGAGGGGGAGCAATTCAAATTGTTCAAATCATGAATCCCCCTGCAATTCACAAGACAAAGGTGTAACTTTACATATCCTTTTCAATATGATTGAGGAATGGTTTGTCACTGTCAAAAAAGGGGAGAATGTTGACTTGAGAGTTATACATTGCCCATATTTTGATAATGACATAACCATTCCATTCATATGTATCTAATATGTCTGTTCAAGACTAATTTTAGGCTTTAGATACATGAAAAGGATCAAATTACACAATCCCTAGCTTATTCAAGCTCAAGTCAAAAGTAATGCAAGTGCGCATTTTGGGAAAATACTCCAAATGACCTTTGATTATTTTATAATCACTTGTATTGATGATATGACTTGTAACTAAGATAAGAAAAAATTAGGAGCACTTAATTCAAATGTTTGCTCACTCAAGTCAATTTAGAAAATTTTTCACAGGTTGTTTATCGGTCGAGTTGGAAACTCGACCAATCCAGTGATGGATTTTCTGGAGAGGCCAATCAGTCGAGTTGCACACTCACAGAACTCAACCAATCGATTGACTAAGAAAAACTAATTTTGACTCATCGATCGAGTTTCCTAGAAAAAACTTGACTGATAGTAAGAAAATTGGCTTTGTCACTTATTGGATCGGTCGAGTAAACTTTATTGAAACTTGGCCAAATGTACTATGCTGAAAATGCAGAAAAAGTGATTATAACCATTGGTGTGTTTTTTTTAGTGAAAATAGATATTTTATAACTTGGAAAATGTCTACATTTCACCCTTAAGTGATCCCATGCTCAAGGGAACACCCCTAGCTATAAATAAGACCCCTTGGAGTTCATTCCAAGTTTGCTCATTCATGCTATTCTAAGTCCTTACTATAGTTGAGTGTGTTGCAACTCCTTGAGCTCCTTTCTCTCTCATTTACAAGGCATTTCATGATTATGAGTGAGTTAGGCAAGTTGTAAGAGAGATACCTTCATCTTCTTGTAAAGCTCTCATTCCATTCCATCTTCCCTACCCCTTTCTCAAAGAGCAAAGGTTGACGCAAGATACTCCAAGTGAAGGTGAAGTTGTTGTTGTTCTTCTTCAAGGTTGAAGAAGAGGTGAAGATCTTCTCCAGGTGAAGGATAAGGGTAAGTCTAAGATTCAAGAAGAGTGGGTAAATCCTTCAAGGCCAAGGACTTGATGCAAGTGTGGTTAAGTCCTTGTTGAATGTTGAAGACGTCTTGATCAAGTGGGTAAGTCCTTGTGTAGTTGGAAGACTCTTGTCTTGAGTAGTCAATTCCTTGTATGTATGGTGGTCTCCTTATCTCTAATGAATATAAGTATACACAGATTAAAAAGTCTGATAGGTTGATCTCTCTAGGTAGTGGATTGACTATCTCCTAGTTTGGAGATTGGAACCACTCTAAACCACCTTGTCTAAGTGCATGTTTCAATTTCTCTCATCCTTTCTATGCTTTCTTAGTTAGGACTTTAAATTTCTATTAAGCTATTGGTTTTTATTTCTATAATTTGAAGGTCGAACTTATGTTGTGAGAATTTTGAAGTTCTATTCACCCCCCCCCCTCTAGAGTCCTAGATCCAACAAATAGTCTCATGGGCCTCATGGGTTGCACCCATGCCATAAAGTGAATGGATTTATTATTTTATGAATGATACAATTAAGGAATTCACTTTTCAACTCAAGATTTATATTTATTCAATTCAAATTCACCAAATTTGAGGATATAATAGAGTAAGTGGGAATCATAAATGTGTCTTGCCATTAAACAATTCATAAGATCACATATAAAACAATTGCATGCATATATGAGATGGACCAAGACATGAAATATGGTCATACGACCATTGTATCACACCTCAAAAGGTTTTGAGGGAGATTCACACCCTGTAGAGAATATACACACCCTAATATATAAGGGTTGTGCCTAAGAAGCACTATTCTAGGGATGTAGTCTTATATCAAGCATGCATAATTGAGTAGCAAGACATATACTCTAATCATATCTCATTTCCAAATGGAAAGAAAGGTGGGATGATTGACCCTATATTCAATATATTTAATTAAATAAAGAACAAAAATTTAGGAATAAGAAATGTCTAGTTGATACAATAAGGAGATTAAATAAAAGGTAATTACCTCATTTTAAGAAATGTGGGTTCATAATTATATATATGTCAAAATTAAAATGGATGTTGCACATACCATTCAAACAAGATCTAAGAACTCCAAAAGTCTTCCTAGGGTTCACGGTCAAATTTCATGACACCTATTCCAAAATATGAATATTGTATTAGTTATGTAGTTCAATGTATTAAACCTAAAATTACGTTACTGTCAAGTTTTGACTTTGACTATGAAAGTCCCACCATTAAATCATATGCATATTTTCAATGTAGATACATATACTTTTATGTTTTTCTAAGTTTTAGATAATCATTATGATTTTCAAAAATTGTGCCATTTTCATATAAATCAAAAAAACCAAATGATTATTTCACCCCTGCATTTGGTTATGGACTAACAGAGCGCGACAGGACAATTCAATATATAGGGTGTTAACATGTCATGTGGCTTTGATGATTTCAATAGGGTGAAAAGTCAAAATACCCATGGGAGATGCAATAAAATAAATCCAAAATGAGTGATAGGTTGAGGATTTTCTTAAGGAGCTTAATTGCCTTCCTCATGCCATTCCTGGTCAACTAGAGTGTTGACTCTAGTATCTATCTTCTACTCCTAATTCAGGGTTGTTACATCATGCTTCTTGTGCCTTGTCCGTGTGATAGGAAAAAATAAAGGAACCTCATTCATATGAGTTGTGACACATTAGCTTGACAACTATTCTTATTACACTAGGTTTCTCCTTCCGTATATAGTTTTGGGTGTATTTAACATCCTATCGACTTGGTAGGTTACCCACCTGATATAAGAGGAATCCTATTAAAACCTTTATTTCATATTTTTAAAACATTTGAGGTTATATTCATAACTTTTATATTAAGGGTCCATTTAATGCATAAAATCCTCCCTATTACTCAAGTACAACCCCAATTTCTATATTAGCTCTATATCACTCTTCCATTACTTTTAGGAAGAGTGAAACCTACTATTAAGGTATTACATAACAAGTCACTATATTAAGTATTGTTATGCTAATTTTACTTCTTTTTTTTTTTTGCAAAGTCAAGAGGCTATTTATTCATCTTGTCCTCCTCTTGTAGGCAAAAACAATGTGTTACAATCGGAATTACTAGGGGCAGAATTAAACTTGGTAGTACTACTACCATTACATTGAAACCCTTTATGTTGAGAATTTTAATGAATACTATTATTAGTATAACTCATGTTTCTTAAATTAGGAAAAAGGCATTACAAGATTTTTTTTATTAAAAAATGTCATAAATAAGAGTAAGGGAAAATATAGTACCTATCATTGGGTACATTAACAACACAACACCGCATAAATGGATCTCCTCCCTGAAATTCAAGCAATAAGACAGGGGTGAGTTGGTAACATTTCCTCTCTTAGATCATAAGGTAACATTTCCTTTCTTAGCACCTAGGTAGCCTCTTCTAGTTTATCTTACTTTAGAGGACCTTCACTATCTTGGTGTATTTGTTCTTTAATTGTTTCACTCTATAGTCTATTATCTTTATTGGACATACTTCATATGACTAATCCTATCCCAATTATAGAGGCTCTACAGATAGAACCTGAGATGGATCCTTCAAATATTTTTTAAGAACAAACATGTTGAATACATTGTGGATTTTTTCATAAGAAGAAGCCAGGATAGATGATAGGAACACTACCCAATCTTATCTAAGATTTCAAACAGTCCCACATATCAAGACATTGAATTCTTTAACTGTGTACCTTGCAATCTATCATATCGATTTTACTTTTAGGAACCATAGTCACCAAAATCATCCGATCTCTTCTTATTAGCATATATCTTAAGTTGGTCTTGGGTAGCCTTCATACATTTCTTATTCAAATGCACTTTGTCATATATCATCTTCATATCCATCATTCTTAACTAGAGAACACTGTCCCACATCATCCCAGTGTAGTGGCAAATGGAAGGGTTGACCATAGAGAGCCTCAAAATGGAGTATACCAATATTGGATTGGTAGCTATTATTGTAATCAAACTTATCCAATGGGAGATACTTAGTCTAAGAGCTCCCTAATCTATCATGCAAGCATGTCACAAATCTTTCATAATATGTATTGTATGCCAGTTGTCCATCAGTTAGTGAATTGTAAGTTGTGTTGAAGTGTAGATCAAAACTCATCTCGTCTTGTATTTGTTTCCATAATAAGAGGTAAACTTCAGATCCTGATTAGAGACTATCGCCTTAGGTGCTACATGCAGGTAAACTATCTAGTCAAAATACAATTTTGCCACATCAAATTCTTTATACATTCCCTTGAAAGAAAAAAAAAGTGGGAAGACTTAGTCAAATTGTTGACTACTACCTGAATTTCATCAGATCCACTTTTTGATCTTGGAAGTCCAATAATTAAATCCATGGTTATGTTCTCACGCTTCCACTCAGGTATCTTGAGTAAATGGAGAAGACCACCATGTCTATGATGTTCTAACTTTACTTGTTGGCACATCAGGCACTATGCCATGAATATGTCTATGTCTTTCTTCATGTTATTCTACTAGAAACCTTAATCTAGGTCTTTGTACAATTTGGTAAACCCATGGGATCTATTCTAAACTCTTTTCCTTATATCTTCAACATTAGGAATCCATGGGTGATGTCAAGAAAGTATAGTACCTTTGACTCTAATTGAAAACTCTAAGTGTGGCTTCTCAATCAATCATTGCATTTCATCAAGGTTAGAACTAGCTAGCTAGGTATAAACAAATTAAGAGATCTAAGAAGGAGAAATATACAAACTATCCACATGAATCTTCAATTTTTTCACTATGGATTCATCAACAATATTAGTACTTGAGGTATACAACTTGAGACATGTTCCAAACTTCTCCACAAGAAACATTGAATGGAAGCACATATCATATCTTTCTTTCTACTTAGAGAGTCAGCCACAACATTGGCTTTACTGGGACACTATGCAATGGTAAAATAATAATCCTTTAGATACTCCAACCATCTCTTTGACACAAATTCAGATCATTTTGGGTCATGAGGTATGGTAGACTTTTATGATCTAACAAAACTTCAAAATGTACTCCATACAATTTATGACACTAGATCTTTAGAGCATGAACTATGGCAGCTAGTTCTAAATCATGGGTTGTCCAGTTTTATTCATTTGGTTTCAACTGGAATGTTGTGTACACAATCACTCATCATTCTTTCATAAGAATACAAATATATAGAGCATGAACTATGGCAGCTAGTTCTAAATTGTTGTCGGCCAGTTTTCTTCATTTGGTCTCAACCGGCATGATGTGTACACAATCACTCACCATTCTTTCATAAGGACACATACTAATCTTTGTTTAGAAGCATCATTGAACATGACATATGGTTTACCATTGACAGGTAGGGAAAGAACAATGGTAGAAATTAAACATCTCTTCAACTCTAGGAAACTTTTTTCACATTCAAGAGTCCAGATGAATTTTGGATATTAGTGTCATCTTTGTCATATAAAGATCTAACTTTGAGAAATTTTGAGAAAATATCCTTTGGTATCCAGTGAGGGCTAGAAGAATGTGTATCTTAGAAGGATTCATTATGGGTTGACACATTGTCACTACTTCAATCTTTGATGGATCAATGGCAATATACCATGCTAAGATCAGGTAGACTGAAAACATAATTATGTGGTGCCAAAACTCACATTTTGTAAACTTTAGATACATTTGATAATATCACGTAGATTCGAGAACACTCGGTACATTTTTTCATTGTTGATCCATAGACTCTAAATAGGTACATATATCATCAATGAATATGACTACAAAGTTGTCGAGATAAGGTCAAAAAAACCTATTCATAAGATCCCTAAGTAGTTGGGGCGTTAGTCATCCCACAAAACATGAATAGGAATTAATAGTGCCCATAATGTATATGAAAGGTCATTTTTGGTACCTCATCTTTCATTCGTAATTGATAATATCCACTTGAAAATTCCATTTAAAAAGAGAGTGCTAGATTTATTTGATCAAACAAAATCATTGATGTGTGGTATGGGGTAATGGTTTTTTATGGTTATTTGATTCAAAAATTAATAATACATACGCATACACATAAAATTTTCTTTCTTCTTTGCGAACAAAATGAAATCCCATGGGGGAGACACTAGGATGAGCAATTCCATGTCCATAAGCTCATAAATTTCTTCTTGACTTCAGGAAGTCTTGCATATTCAATATGATAGTGTGGTTGAGATAGGTGATGTGCCTGGTACAGGATTGATAGAAAATTAAACTTTTTGAGTGGGAGAAATTCAAGTCAACTAGTTAGGGAAAATATCATGGGACTCTTAAACCTCTTTGATATATATTAATTTAGTCGGTACCATATTAAGAACAGTTGATGCTAGGTAGGATCTACAAGCATGCGAGATGAGCTTCTCTACTTAGAGCTTCAAGATAATAAATTGTTTTTTATCTGACTTTATTCCTTTGATACAGAAGCATTCACCATCAAGGTGTATAACACTAACACTCTCTCTCTCTAAAAAGTAGTTTTATGACATATTTCTAAAACTAGTTCATTCTCAGAACGACATTAAAAGTTGTCATGTCTAAGATGATGAAGTTCTAAGAAAACATTTTCTAGATATACACAGATCTATTGAAGGGTTTTTTGGGAAAGAAGAGTTTACATATCCCTATGGGTTTTAACCTCTAAGACATAATTTGTACACCTAGGTACTAGTTCTAGAATGTTTACAAGTTTAGATGGTATAAAGGTATTTGATGAACTGGATTTGAATAAAGCTTTGATTGGTTGTTGATTTAAATGAATATTACCTTCTAATACTTCATTGTCATCACAGGCCACTACTTCATCTATGGAGAAGGCACACCCAGAATGCCTTTCAACTCATAGATGATGCCTTTGCTAATTGTTGTTGTTGTTCCTCAGAGGTTGGTGAGGTGATGTGTGCACAAATTGTCACTATTTTGATTACTTAATTTGGTTGATTTTATTTCCAATTGCTCTTAATTGTATATATTTTAATACATATTTCACCAAATTAGTGTCAATCATGTGTCCATCAGTTCTTATATTTTTTTCATGTATTTTACATATTTTAATTTTTATAATAATTATTTGATTTAATTCATTGTTTATTTTATTGTAGATAATTATTATTTACTGGAGCAAAGTCGATACCACTGACATACAACTCGGCCGACATGGTATCGAAGTACAAAAATTATTATTCTTCCAGATAGGAAGGGAAAAAGATTTCTACTGCAACTAACTCGGTAGTACCTACTTCCTAGTCAGTAGTAGCGACACAGGCACTGACGACCTTAATTGCATGTGTTAAATCCAACACATATTATTATAAAAAAATAATATTTAGGTTTCTCTCAACCTAAACATGTGTGGCGGCTATAAAAGACACCATTAAAAGATGAATTTTGATATCTATCAGAGGGGGATGGCACCAACGGAGAAATAGGAGAGAAAAGTGGAGGAACCCTACTCGACGGACTTTAAAGGCATTTTGACGGTGGAAACGACGGCGGAATGAATCCATCTCCTCCAGATCTCCTCCTTAACTCTTTCTCCTATTTCAATATCTCGAAATCCATATTTTGCATATTTTTGATCTACTGTGATACCATGTCTTGCATATTTGGCTAAACTTCTTAATTCCTTAGGATCCCAGAGTAGCCCGAATATACACTATAATTGACTGTTGGGAATTAATATCAGTTCTATCCCTATTTTCTGGATACAAATCTATGAAATCATCTAGTTCTATTTATTCTTGATCACCATAGGTAAATTTTTAGATCCTTAATCATTTCGGAAGAGAGGTTAAGGATTGGAAACACATTGATTTACCTATTTATTGTTCCCTTTGGGGGAAATGGGGTGTAATTGGGAGGTGAAACCCAGAGATTAATCATAAAGCATCTAACTTATCAACCAATTACTATGGAAATGAGATTGGCATTAGATTAGATAGTGAATTACACTACGGGAGCAGGTAATTCTGGCTACATGCTCTTTATCCAGGGATAGGAGAAATTGATATTAGTGTGTGGAGTTAATTGCTAGTGCTATCTGCGGTGAAACCATTGTCTTGAGGAATTTGTCCAACTTTGAGTAACTTAATATTTAAGTTTGTTTTATTTATGAATTAGTTTTTGTTATATCAAACCAACTCAATTATTTATACCGGCCTAGCTGATCAATCCTAATTAGTAGTAGTCTTTAACCTCACAACTCTTTGTGTTCGAATAACTCAGGAATCATTATCCCTTATTACTTCAACACATACACTTGCGTATTACACACACATTATATGCATGTCAAGTTTTTGGCACTGTTGTCGGGGAGTTCGCATGGTTAACACTACGAAAAGTTAGGATCGGCCACTCTAGGCCATTTTTTCTTTCTTCTAAAATTTCATTGTTAAATCTTTTTGCCACAAATCCATTGATCCATCTTTTTGAAAATTCACTGCATTATCATTTTCATCTCAATTATTGAGTACCTTTGATTTGCAAAAAAAATTGTGTAGGTACTTGAGTGCCATGGAGTCACAGGGAATGAGTGAATTAATGGTTGAGTTGATTGTACAAATGAAGACCTTGACGATGCAGTTGGGGACCTTGAATCTCAATGGAACCCCAGTTTATGAAGATTGCAGGTGTTCAAGGAAGTAGGTTAATCACATGCATGATTATCAATAATGGGGAGTTGATTCCTATTATTCATGGAGGGGTCCAGATTGTGATTCACATCAATATGAGAAGCCACAACAACTTTACGATGATGAGGACCTAGACCCAGAAAGATTGTTCAGGATAGAGGATATGTGTGTTATAGTCATTGCCAAGAATGGAGCATATTTCGACCAATCACAGAGGGAGATGCAAAACTAGGGAGAACGCATCGGAAATTTACATACTCAATTGTCACATATGTTTGAAGATTTCCTGGAGTTGAAGAAGACTAAACAACAAAATTTTATGGGGAACATTGAGCCAGCCCACCATCATCATGAAGTAAAATATGTTTCTATTTCCAATGAGAAGGAGCAAACCATTGAGGAGACACCAGATCCATATATTCCACAGCCTGAGCATGTTTATGTGCTACAAGTTCCTTTTCCCAATAGCTTGTATGGAAGGTCGGGGGGATTAAGAACATCTATGAAGTCTGTAAAAGTGAGTGCTCTAGCCAATGCAACAAATTTGAGGAGCGACAAAGAAATTCCAGCCACAAAGGATTTGCAAGTGGAGGCACCCAAAGGTTCTACTAACACCATATCTACTCCCGTAGTTCTAGAAGAGGTTCCCATCCAACAAGAGCAGGTGAAGGTTGTACCCTGTAGAAGAACAGTTATAGGCAAGAAGGAGGCACCTACAGGAGAGAAGGTCCATCCACATGTCAATCGAACCATTTCAGATGTGCCAAATTCTATTTCATATGGTGATATAAATTCATGCTTAGGGGAGGATATCCCTAAGGTGATATACATTCCTCTACATAGGCAAACAAATTAGACAAAGGTTCCAGTCCTGAATAGTCTAAAGTTAGGAATGAAGGAAAAAATTTAGAAGTTCTATAGTTACCTATCTTTAGGAGTCGATGATTACAGGATGGAGTTCAGATTGTCAAGATATTCACCATATTTGTGTGATAACCCAGGCTAGAGGTAAGCATCATGTCGAGCCTAAGACAAAAAACAAGGGTGTTGTGTGGGAGGCAACCCACCAGTTAGGATTCTTAGATTAAATTTTTTATAATGTTTTATTATTTTTTTAGGATTAGATCATCTTATTTTGTAGTTTTGTGATATATAGTCTTGATTTAAGTAAAAAGGGCCCCTTGATATGTGTATTCGGTGTGTAGGGACGCACTGAGTCGGTGGCATCGAGTCAGTCATTTTATCGTTACATGAGAACTCTGACATCAGCTCGGGACCACTGACTTCACTTTTGGTGGTACTGATTTCTCATCAGTGACATCTCACAAGCTGAGCAAGCATCAACACTTAACCGAGCTTGAGTTCTTATTGGATGGCATGTCTTCATGTGGATCCCACCCACCCATCTTTTGCCCTGAATCTCACCTCACATATCGGTACATCTGTTTCATTTGTCTTCCTTTTCTTTTGACGTTGGGGACAATGACATATTAAAGCTTAGGGGGAGGAATGGAACAGTGCTTCTATCTTTATATCTTGCATCTTTTCTGTAATGTTCGGGCCCACTTCCCTAGGACGTGCAAACCAGGATCAACTTCCCGACTGGTCACCCATCCTAGTACTACTCCAAGCTGAGCACGCTTAACTATGGAGTTCTTTAGTGATGGGCTCCCGGAAAAGGAGGTGCACCTTGGTGATATGGGTAGTCCAATCATTCCTTTTAAGATCATGTTATCCGAGGCCTCAAATCCTGGGATGTTACAATCTCCCCCACTTAGAATCTTGACGTCCTCGTCAAGGCTCAACTATATGGCCTCATAATCTGACCCCATTTCAGTGCAGACCCACAATTTCCCATGGAAACCCAGCTCCCGTCCACGGCTACCAGCGCAAGGGTGGCTCCATCTCGTCTCTACGGATATCCCTTTCCAACTTGCCTGGATCGCACGGCTCAAGACTGGCATGCCACACCCCCATGTGGGCCCCACCTACTGGAGGGATTATGGCTCTGATACCATTTATAATGTCTGGGCCCACTGCCCTAGGCTCTAGTAGAGTTTCAAGAATGACGAATGACCCCACAAATCATTACTAGCCTTAACTGTGCACTTTGTCCACACTGATGCGCAAACCAGGATCAACTTCCCGACTGATCACCCATCCTAGTACTACTCCAAGTTGAGCACGCTTAACTATGGAGTTCTTTAGTGATGGGCTCCCGAAAAAGGAGGTGCACCTTGGTGATATGGGTAGTCCAATCATTCCTTTTAAGATCATGTTATCCAAAGCCTCAAATCCTGGGATGTTACATTTTCTTTTTATCATACATCTACATGTTTTTGTTTCAAAAAAAATAGAATTTTATTTTGGTTTTAGGGTCCATTCCTATCTAGTGTAATTGTGGACGAAATTTAATTTATTAGGATTAGTTATTTGTTGATGATGTGGTATCAATTCTAAAAATTTCTGAAATGTGAAAGTTCTATCATGCTTTGTTCTTTAAGCTAAATTTACTATGTTTAAGAGTACATGACTGGAGAAAGTGTATGGGTTAGTCAGCTTTTGGGCATTTAATATGAATGGAAATCATAATTATCCATGTAATATGAATGAAGTTGAGGTTTGAGCCTAAATTGATCAAATAATTAACGGGATCTTAAATTGAAATTTAAGAAAGAAATCCTAAGGTCACCATGTACATAGGTCTTTAGAGAGGGACACATCATAGTTCAAGAAAGGCATTGTCTATTAATTATGTGACTCCATCTATTTTCTACTCATTTTCACCCACCACCTTAAGATGTTCAAGTAACCTGGGTTATTTCTTTTTTATTGCATTGCATGGCATAATAAGTGACATGATAGTTAGTTTCTCTTTAGATGTATTAGTTACAAAATGAAAAAAATATTATGCACAAACATTTTTATGCATATCATTCTAGTTGCATAACAATTACATGTAGATTGCATGCATTTGTCATTATTCATTTTCACATCATGTGGTTATATTATTTTCTTACGAAATAAGAGTCCAGGGATACACATCCATACTCACAGAAAAAAAAGATGAAAAATAAATAAATGAAATATGTTAAGCGAAGCCCAAGCATAACTTTACATCATGCTAAAATAGCGGGCCAATGAAAAAAATTAATGTTATGAAATAAAGAGGGAGAAAAGATACCCTAAACTCTTCACAAAGAAATGGGAACATTCACATGATGTGTTCTCTTCTTTACTTCATTATCATCCATTTGATGAGGTTTTCAATACATGCATCATTTCACCCATATTATTAGGCATTAGGACTCATGCATTTCTCATTCTTTTCACCATATAGGTTCATCATGTTCTATTTTTTCATAAATAATTTGGATGCTACTTGTGATTCTTCATTTTCCACCCATTTCATATCATTCATTGCACTTATTGGTAGGCCACTTAAATGATTATTCTCCTCATTTATTTTTATATGGAGAACTGCTTCCAAGTAGTTGGTAGTTAGGAAAGAGTAATGTAGATAGGGAATCACATGATGCACCAAGCAAATGCCTGATTGTCTATGATATCAACTACTATACTGATAGTGTTTCACTGGTCTAAGGGTGGACATCTTTTATGTATATTTTTGGTCACTTAAGAGTAGTTGATTGTTTAGTGGTCAGTACAGGCTGGTTTGGGACCGTCAGGTGGGGGTTGAGAATGGAAATTCATATTTTGTGTCTTTTGCTGACTTGTCTCAAACAAATCCAAGAGTAGTGTTGCTTGAGGACGAGCAATATTCAAGCTTAGGGGTGTTATGTGTGCACAAATTGTCACTATTTGATTGCTTAATTTGGTTGATTTCATTTCCAATTGTTCTTAATTGTATATCTTTTAATACATATTTCACCTAATTAGTGTCAATCATGTGTCCATTAGTTCTTATATTTTTTCATGTATTTTACATATTTTAATTATAATAATAACTATTTGATTTAATTCATTGCTTATTTTTTTGCAGATAATTATTATTTACTGGAGCAAAGTCGATACTAGCGATATACAACTTGGTCGACATGGTATCAAAGTATAAAAATTATTATTTCTCCAGATCGAAAAGGATAAGGATTTCTACTGCAACTAACTCGGTAGTACTGACTTCCAAGTCAGTAGTACCGATACAGGCATTGACGACCTTAATTGCATGTGTTAAATCCAACACATATTATTATAAAAAATAATATTTAGGTTTCTATCAACGTAAACATGTGTGGCGGCTATTAAAGGCACCATTAGAAGTAGAATTTCGATATCTAACAGAGGGGGACGACACAAACATCACAGGGGGATGACACAAATGGTGAAAGGGGAAAGAAAATTGGAGGAACCCTACCTAGTAGATTTCAAAGGTGTTTTGGAAGCGGAAATGATTGTGGAATAACTCCATCTCCTCCAAATCTCCTCCGTAACTCTTTATCCTATTTTCAATATCTCAAAATTCATGATTTGCATATTTTCGATCTACTATGATACCATGCCTTGCATATTTGGTTAAATCCCTTAATTCCTTAGGATTCGGAAGTAGCTCGGATATGCACTATGATTGACTGTTAGGCATTGATATCAGTTTTATCCCTATTTTCTGGATAAAAATCTATGAAATCATCTTGTTCTATTTATACTTTATCATCATAGGTAGATTTTTAGATCCTTAATCATTTCAGAAGAGAGGTTAAGGGTTGGAAAAATATAGATTTGTCTGTTTTTTGTGCCCTTTGGGAAAAGTGGAGTGTAATCGGGAGGAAAAACCTAGAGAGTAATCGTAAAGTATCTAACTAATCAACTAATTACTATGGAAATAGGATTGACATTAGATTAGGTAGTGAATTGCACTGCAGGAGCGAGTAATTCTGGCTACAGGCTCTTTATCCAGGGATAGGAGTAATTGATATTAATTTGTGGAGTTAATTGCAAGTGCTATCTGTGGTGAAACCATTGTCCTGAGGAATTCATCCAACTCTGAGTAACTTAATATTTAAGTGTGTTTTGTTTCTGCATTAGTTTTTGTTAAATTAAACCAACTCAATTATTTATACCAGCCTAGCTGATCAATCCTAATTAGTAGTAGTCTTTAACCTCACAACTCTCTGTATTCGACAACTCGGGACTCATGATCTCTTATTACTTCGACATGTACACTTGTGTATTACACGCATGTTATACGCATGTCACCAGGCCAAGTTGGGATTTCTTTTTAGAAATATGTTGCTAAGTTGGGGTTCAACTTTTCTAGTGTTGAGGGCATTGGGGCTTGATATGCCTATCTTGGCCACCATGGTGGCATATTAGCTACTTATCGTCTCTATGGGATGTAGGGGGAACTAAGAGACATCTTCCAGGAGGATGATTACATAAAGAGTAGTTTCTCTTATTATGATGGTCATCACTCACATTCCTTTGCTTGCTAGGATTGGAGATTAGAGGTTGGTATTTAAGATAAGCTTTAACATCTAAGTCTTTGTCTACCATCCATTTGAAGATAAGTGGTATTTTTGGTACTTAAGCACACCCAACTTGACAATTCAATCCTTCCAAGAAGAGGGTGGTTGTTTGAGGTTCCTCCAGACCAATAGCACAAAGTTCCAAAAGGAGGAATTTTTAATGTTTGTTAAGAAGCTCAGAGATAGAACTATACCTCTTTCTTCCTCAAGGTGGTTGAACAAACATATTTCTCCTAAAAAGAGTGAAAATGTCTTCCCATGTCATAGTCAAGGTGTCACGGGTACAAGTAACTCCATTCTACCAAACTTTGACAGGTCTGTCTAGGACATACAAGATGAATTTGATTTTTTTATGAGGAGGAAAGTACATTCCTTCATAAGTGTGCTCTACATCTAAGACCCATTCATCAGCTTTATAAACCATTTCTATATCCCCTTTACCCTTGAAGTAGGTGAATGCATTATAATGAATTCCATCAAGGTAGATTCTTTGGGCTTATCAGCACTTGGAGTTACATGTATACGTCCCCTCATAGTGTTAGCAAGAAGTTTGATGGAGGAAGTCTATCTCTTGCTTAGGGGGGAAATCATATGTGGGTATAACCAAAGCACTAGGGTTCATTGGGACCAGAGGTTGAGCACCAAGAGGAATGTGTATTTCAGAAGTTTCTTGCACTCTAAGTGTATTTAAAGGGGGGTCCAAGGGTGGAATTTCATATCATAGTTTCAAGTGGGGCTAGTAGAAGTGTCACCTGTGACTGGGGTAGATCTAGAGACCATATCTCCAAAATATTTCTTTCACTTAAAGTGATGGACAACTATGAGAACCTAATAGTTTGTTTTTGAGATAGCTAGTTGCCACCACCACAACTCTGATATCATACTATAAGGAGTGGACCCCAGTGATGGAGCCGCTCTTTAATTTTATTTTGGAATAGCCAAAACAACCTACGATAAATCCTCAAATAAGATAGAGAAAGGGTTAATGTTGTATGGAATACAAGTAGTTAGAGATATTGCAATGGAAGTATACTAAACTATTACAATTAAAAACAAACGGTTCAACATATTGATCCATGATGGGTGTAATAAAGTATAAATGAAATTATTAAAACTAGATAGGGTGTAGGAGGAGGGGAACCTAGGCATCTCAGGTTCTTCTATATTCTTCAATGGGTTCCTCCAAATCTAGATTCACATAGTTTCGACCCTCAAACTCCAGTTCCACAAGTTTCTCATGCTTTAGGTGGAGCGTGAACCACACCCATAAAAGAGTTAAGCAAAAAATATGGGTCAATAAGCATGAGTGTCTGTACAATAAACATATTTGACATTTTATATTAGATAACTACAAAAGGTGGGGGTTCCCATTCAAGATATTGCATCAACATCTAGGTGATTTAATTAGGATAGAATAGGATAATTATGTATTAAAGAGTAATAAGGCATCATATAGTTATGTATTGTGATTTTTTACAAATTATATCATTTTCAAATAAATCAGTAAAAATCAAAAGACCAATTTGTCCTCAAATTTGGTCATGGACTAACTAAGTGTGATGGAGAAAATCCAAAATTTAGGGTGTTTATGTGTTATGCGACTTCAATGAATTCAAGATTGGGAAAAGTAGGAAATTCCTATATGGTTGTGACAAAATAAATCCAAAATGAGGGTAGGTTGGGGATTCATCCCCTTCCTCGCGCCATTCTTGGTCAACTAGAGCATTGAATCCAATATCTATCTTTCAGCCATAGTATCCTCGTGAGGTGGAATTAGTCTCACTAGCTCTATGGGATCGAGTTAAGCAAGATAGCCACTTGTAGGTTCCATGGTAACCAAAATAGGAAGGACTTATCATCTTCAGTGTGCTTCTCAGTGGCTCAAAGGTTGGAAAAATCACATGGTATAATTTTGTCCAAACAAGGATGTAGAAAGGAAGTAAAAGATGTGAAGAAGCTTATGATTGGGTGAATTTGAAGGGATTGGCTCATATCCCAGACACCACAAAAAGATAGCCATAGGAGGAGCTCAAATATGGTAGCACAAACTGGGAATATTTAGGGGCAATTGGGTGAGAGAAATGATGGGTGAACATGCTAGGGATGATTATGGGTCTTTAGATTGTAGTGGGTGTTGGGTTGTCGTTGGGTATTTTTAGGTTGAGGTTATAAACAATGAAGGGGGTTAGGGATAGGTTAGGTGTTTCCATAGTGAGCAATCATAATATGTGAGTAGGGATTTGAATGAAACTGAAGATTCAAAGGAGTCGAAGGGAGTAGAAATTATGAGAAATCATTGACGATCAAGGGAGAAATCAACAAAAGATGAATCACTTCTAGCGATAGCTTCTAAATTGGTTTGATGAAGCTACATGATACACATGATCTGTCCAATAGACATGTGGCTAATTCACATTTTTTAGATCACATGTCTTATAAATCATAAAAAATAAATGAACCTTGGTAATATTAGGCTTGACACATTAATTTGACAATTATTTTGACTAAATTGCATGTTTATCTTTCCTTCATTACTTAGAAGGTGTATCTAACATACTATTGGATTAAAATTTGTAGGTTACCTTTTTGAAACATGGAAATTCTAGTTTTAACCTTTATTTCATATTTTGAGAACAATCAAGGTTATAATTCATTACTTTTATATTAACCATTCATTTAATGTATAAAGTCATCTCGAATACTCAATTATGATCCAATTACTATGTTAACTCTATATATCTCATCACTTACTCCTAGGAATATTCCAGAGAGTCAATCCTATTGTTGGGGTATCAGCATAACAAGTCCAATTGTTAAGTCTTATTATGGTGATATTATATTTTTAACCCTTTATGTCGAGAATTTTAGTGATGATATTATTATAAACCTAGTGTTTCTTTTTTTTTAAGACATTTAATGATATTTTATTGGAGAAAGATATAAGTAAAAGCAAGGGATAATATGATACCTAGACTTAGGTATCTTACATAGGCAGAGACGGTCAATGATTCTTACTTAAGACTATAAATTTTAGCTTTTTTCTTCATTAGGGTGGTAGTGGCAGATGTACTTCTCATAGAACAAGGTGAGGAACTACTCCCAAGTTATGGTGGTAGTGTCATGATAATGAGACCTTGTTCTCGCAAACTTATTTCACACTATCCAACATGTAAGAAGCCAATAGAACCTTCAGGTAAGGAGGGCATGCTATGCTTAGAAAGGTTCACTCCAAGGTCAAGACCTAATTGTTGGTCTTACCTACCATGGTTAACTAACTCTCACCCTTAAAATGGGGTGGTTGCATATTGATGATGTATGTTAGTGTATTCCTAGGGCTTGTCAATAGCTAGTGTGACATTAAGCCTCCCCACTATTGTTGTGATGAGTAAGTATAAAAGTAGACCCAACTCATGCTCAAAAAGGATGTATTGATAGAGGCTTGGCTATGGAACTAATGGGCGTCATAGTGAGGTTTTGTGCCTTAGGGGTAATGTGTGAGTCTAGGGTGACCAAGGTCTGGTCCAACAGTTGCATGTTGTACTATGTATTTGGTGGGATAGGGTGCCTGCCAAACCATAGGGATAGAGATACCCCTATATCCATGCCCTCAGACAAGCCTTTAGAATGAAATGAGGTCACCTATAAGGGAAAGTATAGGGAAATTTTTGAAATATTCAATTTATGGACTAATATCACTCTGTTATGGAATGGGATCTGTAAGGGATCCACTCCTTACTTATAATAAAAAGAACAATTGCAAAGCCCATCCATACAATACCAAATAAAAATTGTAAGGAAAGGGGTGCATGATAATCTCTCAATAAGTAAGTTCAAAGAGAAGTTAGTATTACGGAAGTGAAATTAAGCTAAACATTATAAATTCAGATGTGGTTTATCAACTTTGTATACAGCGGAAAAACTAAGGAGACGAATGTAGTGGGAAATAATTAAAGTCCGGTTAATAAGAAAATTTCAATATATGTTATTCAAGGTGTGAAAAAGATGATTTTACTATCAATTTGCTTTTTCAAAATCCTTAGCTATATTATCTCTTGATTTAGATGTGAAGTAATCTATTAAAGTAATTTCCCTTTTAGTCATGTTAATACAAAATTTCATGTTAGTCTGCTTCTTCTCAACACCTTGATGAAGATTCTAGAGTAGTAATTTTAGATTAGAATCTATTGGGATGGTATAATTGTAGAGCTAAAGCCCATAAGATTTCTTAATGGATGAAATTATACTAAACTGTCAAATAAGAAACATATGTACTATAATAATTATACTTAAAGATCTTATTAATCTAATATGATGAAAATATAGAAAAATATATTAAGTTCAATAACATTAAAAGAGCATAAAGGTATTAATCTATGCAACTCTAGTTGAGTATGTGATAGTTTCCCTTTATGAGCTTCTGAAGTAGTTTCCTTGTGTTATTGTTGCATTCTTCCATGTTTCCAAATTTAGATGGCATATTCTCCAACTTCTAGGATTTTTTTGGATGTTCCTCAGATGCAAACTACATTCTTTAGGTCCTAAATCTATCCTAGTTCATTCTTGAGGATGGTCTCCTTTCATAGAAAATGTGGTACCTGATGGATGAGTATATATTTTCTTCATCTAGGTTTTATGTGTAAGTATTTTTTATTGTTTTTTCATCCCAATCCCAGTGGACATGGAGTTGTTGAGCATTGTTATCCATTTACAGGATCCTAATGCCAACGATTTATACTTCAACCAAAAATATCTAATGCTTTTATTTTAGGATATTGCATACACCACATGTCTTCCATTTCATAATAGGTGGACTTCTTCACACATATTTGGTCCTCTACAGCACCTAATATTTATCTTAGTAATGTGAAGAACCTAGTTATAACCATGTTTCTTAGCTAGTAGAGTACCTTGATGTATTTAGGGGTCAAATGAGACTTCTTTCATCTGCCAACATCCTCCTATAAAGAGAGGTGTTCAATGCCACCAATCATCTTTCTTGAGTTAGTGTTTCTCTGAGACTCTATTGTATTAACTAATAGATTGGATCTTTATCGTCAACTTCCCCATGGTGGAGGATGCCATAGAGAGTGTAACATCCCAAGATTTAAGGCCTCGGATAAATGATCTTAAAAGGAATGATTGGAATACCCATATCACCAAAGTGCACCTCCTTTTCAAGTAGCCCATCACTAAAGAACTATGTGGTTAAGTGTGCTCAGGATAGGATAGTACAAGGATGGGTGACCAGTCAGGAATTTTATCCTGGCTTGTGTGTGAATGAGGACAAAGCATGCAGTTAAGGCTAGTGGTGGTATGTGGGGCCATTCAGCATTTCTAAAACTTTACTAGATCCTTAGGCAGTCGGATCAGGTGTTACAAATGGTATCAGAGCCATAACCCCTCCAATAGGTGAAGCACATGAGCAAGTGGCATGCCAGTCTTGAGTCATGCGGTCTAGGTATGTTGGAAAGGGTTGTCCACGGTGATATGCCCACCCTTGCGCTGGTATCTCGTGATTGGGAGTTGGGTGTCAATGAGGCATTCTGGGTTTGCACTGAAATGAAGAAATATTATGAGGCCATATAGTTAAGACTTGATGAGGATATCAAGAGTCTAAGTGGGAGAGATTGTAAAGTCCCAGGAGTTAAGGCCTCAAATAAAATTATCTTAAAAGGAATGATTGGACTACCTATATCACCAAGGTGCACCTACTTTTCAAATATCATGTAAGTAAAGAACTTTTTGGTTAGGCGTGCTCAAGCCAGAGTAGTACTAGGATGGGTGACCAATCGAGAAGTCATCAAGGCTTGTGTATGAGTGAGGACAAAGTGCACATTTAAGGCTATTGGTGGTATGTCAGGCTGGTCGTCATTCCTAAAAATCTATTAGATCCTTGGACAGTGGGCCTAGGTGTTACAGTGAGTGTAGGGCCATTATGAACTAGAGAATGGTCATTCCTAGAGGTTGTATTGATCATATAGTTTTTAGTATTTTTGTCTTGATTTATAGGAAAGGTGTATAGATGCTCCAGTATTAGTAGAGTAAGGGTGACGTGTTACATGACCTTGCTAAAAAGTGGGGGTAGTTGTGTTGTCATTTAGGGTGGATTCTTTCTACTAGAAAAACATTGGCAAGTACAACATTTCATACATCAAAATTAAAGGAATACCTAAAAGTTAAGGGTGTGGAATATAAGGAGGCATGTATAACCTCTGTCTTTGGTTTCCTTTTTGAAACATGTCAAGTGTTTGGATGAGTTGGCTTTGTATTGGATCATTGTAAATGGGTTGAACAACCCAATTTTAAATGAGCAACACAAAGAACAAGGAAATGGGGTTGGGAGTCAACCTAGAAATGCTTATATTATTAAAAATCACAAAGGAGTTGTCACTATCAATGTTATCAGAAAAAGACAAAGGAGTTGTCACTATCAATGTTATCAGAAAAAGACACCTAGAAAGTGTTATAAATAGCTATCAATGTAAATAAGAGGAAAACAAGCATGTTATGATATCATATCCAAATAAAATGATAATATGAGCAGTTATCCAATGATTTGAATTACAAATAAGGAAAAAACTAGTAAGTAGAGTAGCTAGCTACTAACTTGCAATGATAAAACAATTAAACAAAATCATGATGCAGCTATCTTATTCTCTAACTTCTCACTATCTATTGCATGTAGTTCATTAGGTTTACAATGTAGTTATTAAAATCAAACTCTACTTGTTCCATTTAAATAAATGAATTCATATGTAATATGGATTTTGCAAATGATAGCTTTGGTGCCCTACCTTTTAACCTTAGAAATACATTGTGTCCATACATGTAAGAATCCTTCTTGTCATTGTGTTCAAGGTGTCAAAGTGCAATGAGGGAGTTTTTCGCATGTCCAACTCATAGTGTAAGGCTATTATAGTTGTGAGGAGGGAACATGCCTCCCGCAAAATCTGGAATGGTATTGCCCTACCCAACTAATTGTTCCATGTTTAATATGTAACAACTTTTTATTAATTTTTGAAGTAATTCTAACCAAAAATTGTACATGTCCATAATCTTTTTATGTTATTTTTCTTATTCCATTGTCATTATCTAATCAAAAATCTTTGTACCTTTAAACAGTCCCCACATTTGTAGTTATTTTTCTTCTTATGAACAATTACAAAAAATGTTGCACACACTACACATATGCTTCCATGTAACTATTTTTTGTTTTATTATTTGGATAATCATACCTATTAACATTCATTTTTACTGCTTTTAATCAATAAGGAATATATGATCGATCTTCTTTTTAAAGTAATTATGGTTTCTTTTCTCAAATAGGATATGAGCCAACCTAGTTTCTTGTTGCGATGCACAAAGAATAGATGGTTTTAACAACTCTAACTTGACCAAGAAATTTTCAACATGTAGTTTGATGCAACATTTATGATAATGATTTTTTTCTCCAATGTAGACATTGCAACATGTGATGATGAATGATTCTTTATTATAGTATCACTAGTTTGTGATGTATCTTTCCCCAGCCAAACAAATTCTTAAGAAGCATCCTCAGGCTTTATCCCTCCATGAACCATGTGTATGTGAATATTTATCTTTACATGTATCCAAATATATATTTCAAAAATAATATTATACATAGAGAGTGACTATATACACGCTTATCCTTTTATACTAGCCTAAAAATATATTTATTATTCATACAATATCTTTAATCTATCTAGAAAATATCTTTGAATACATAAGAACAATAACTCAATGAGAATTTGAATATTAGTCATGAGGTGAATGCATCAAGTTCTTGAAAGGCTTGATGAATAGAATTTAACCTTGAAAAGTTTGTTTTCAATCTAGAGTTCAGATCTAAATATAAGTTTCTATGTAAATGTTCAAGTTATTTTGGGTAGACCCATAAATATACATATAAAATCTGATTGACATGATTTTAGGATTGTGACAGATTTTAATGTGTAAACTATATGTAAGCATCACTTTGTATGGTACCCTCCTCAATTATAATTTATCTTAGATATTCCTAAAAAATATGAACCCAAAATTCTAAAGGTCTCCTCAGTGATGGACAAGCATTGATCTAATAAAAAATATTAGTTGATTGGATAGGTTCAATCTATTTAAGTGCCCCTTGAAGAATCCCAAAAAGGGTGATTGTATGTAATAAGTTGAAAGGGAACCCGTCCAGATTTTGTAATGATGTATGTTAGATTCATCATTGATTTAGGTTATTATGTAAATGGGCCTATGTATCTAGGTCATATTGATTTTCTTGAGTCCCAAGCATTCTTGTATCCTAGCATGCTAGAGTCCCAAGTATGCTTAATTCACAAGCATGCTTGTGTCTCAAGTTCTAAGTGCCCCTTCTCCTATATATAGGGATGGGTTTTTCTTAATAAATTAACAAATAAACCTTCACCTTATTTTGTTTAGCACAATACTGGAGTAGGTATATAATCGTATACAACCGACTATAGGGACACAATAGTTGTCTTTGCGGCACAAGTTGTCCACCGTTGACTTGTTGCTAAAGTCCAATACATTGTCACAATAGCCCAACAAGGAGAGACAGACTACCATCAGTCTTCTTCCAGGATGCATGCTTTCTACATTTAGGTTGTCTAGTATAGTGATGTCATAAAAGAGTTGTTCCTTATGCATACCCCCATCTCCTTCCTCATGTGTGGGTTTGTGGTTAATGTGTGATCATAACTATAAGGCTCCATTCTCCCCCTCATGATCAGGCATTGATCCTTTTTTTTCTAATAAAGAAAACCAAAATGCTCCATCATGTCACATAAACTTAAAAAAATGACTCTAGGGGTAAATCCTCTACCACAAGTACTCTTGTTGGTATCAACATAAAGCTTGATGGTACCAACTATCTTCTCTAGACAACAATATTTTAGCTTATGTGAGATTTCATAGGAAGAAGTAGACCCTCACCAAGGATGCATTCAATTAGGTCTGTAAAGATTGTGATGCCAACAATGATTGGGTTGCTTCATCTATGCTTAATAGAATAAATTAATATTTAGCCAAGAAAGTTGTGAATTATAGTTCTATGAAGACCACGTGGTTGACCTTGGAAAAATTATACTCTCACACCTAAAACATATCTTGCCTATAAAAAGTTCTTGAGGAAATCCAAACCTATAGGAACGACCTAAGTCTGATTGATTACTATGATACTCTAACAAATCTATAGAATAAACAAGACATCTACCAGTCTGTCATTGTATATTCACAACAGATGAAAACAAAGTATGAAGATATTTTCTCGGTACCATTTCTTTATGGTCTTGCCTCTAGTTTGAAATGTGACAAGGATGAGTTAATGATGCATGAGAACATTTCTACTCCTAAAGAACTTATGTCCATATCTCTTGCATTGATCATCCTATCATTGTGGCTGACGCCTTGACTTTAGCTACCCCCAGAGGGCATGGCCATGGTGGCCATACTTATTTGTGTGTGTGGGGGGGGGGGGGGGGGGAGGTCGAGGTCGAGGTCATGGTCATATAATATGACATAAGCAGTCATGGTGGTTTCTTATGTGATCATTCACATAGGAAAAACCATCCTCTGATCAGTGTTGGGTTAAATTTTGGGTATCCTCCTGAACATTCCAAGATTTATGTTGCTTTCGTTTATGTTGATGATTCTTTGTATGTAATTATCATATGAGAAGAATATGATGTCTCCACTCTCTATCCTCGAATACCTCTTCTGATCCATCTAGTTATCTAACATGCGTGGTTGTGCATCTAGGTACTAGCATTCATGCTCTTTGCTCTATGACCCAATCTATTATATCTTGGATTCTGATGCTTCCTCTCATTGGACCATTAAGGCTTCATTATTTTTAAAAAATACTCCTCTACAAAGTCCCTTTCATGTTAAAATAGTTCACGACTATCTGTTTCATGTTATGAGTCTTGGAAGTGCTTCTATGACCAAGTCCTTAGCTCTTAGTAATGTCTTTCATGCCCCAACTTTGCACTCATCTTGTTGTCCATTAGCCAATCTACAAAGCCTCTTCTTTTTTATGTCCTTTTCTATAATATGTTCTTTATTTTATAGTATCTCTAGTTGATGAAAGAGATAATTGGAGGCTTTGAGAGAGATGGTCTTTGTTATATCCAACCATCCACCATTTATCCTACTACTTATACCTATAGAAAAATCTTCAGCTTCATGCTCATCTTGAATACCCCAGTATGATGTACTTTACCTCCATATTCTAGATATTTGATCCTTTGAGATCCTTGATTGTGAGGCTTATCACTTAGCAAGCATCACATGATGAATTTTCCTTCATGACAAGATTAACATGCATAGTCCTCCTTTGATATTGATCATGCAGATCTTTGGGTACCATGTCGTGTTAAGAAACACAGAAATTTTAAGTATTTTCTTATTATGGTGGTGACTTTTCTCATGTCCCCTAATTTTTTTTCTTCGAGAAAAAAACTTACCATTCCTCAATTATTAAAGATTTCTTATATGAAATACAGGCATATTTTCTTCCTTTGTTAGTGTTTTTCATAGTGATAATGTCTTCAAATTTTCAATAGTAGATAGGTAGACTTATATAAGAATGTATTAACTATTCGTCAAAATTCATGTGTTAAAACCTCGCAACAAAATGGCTTTGTCAAGAAAATTCCATGTGCTTGATGTTGCTCATACCCTGATGTTTCAAATGCATGTTCTTCCTCTTATTGGATAGATGTTGTTCTAACTATTGGTTTCCTCATCAATAGAATCTCACCTTCTATTCTTGAGTGGTTATTCCCTATAATGTCATTTTCCTATGAAAGTCTCTTTTCCAAATTTCCCTAAGGTTTTTGGTTGTATTTGTTTTGTCTACTTGTTTCAACATGTCAAGTTGTATCCTCTGGGTGTGAAGTGTCTTTTTCCTGTTTACTCAAGGGCTTAGAAGGGATATCATTGTGTTGATTCTTCTACTCAAATATCATATTTCATTGTGGATGTCACCTTTCCGGAAGACAAGTATCATTTTTATTCTACTTCTATGGATTCTACCACTCATATTATATTGGTTCCACCTAAGACATTACCACCCTCTCCAGCACTGCCTTCACCATCACCGCCACATATGCCTTCTCCTCAAATTGACACTAAACCTCCAGCGACTATCCTTGCAAATGAGACTCTATTCTAGTCCAGCTTGACTGATGGAGGTCCTAATCAAGTATCATCTTCTGACCTCAATTTTTTATTGTTCTTTGTAAAGCCACTCACTCCACAAAGCTTGCTAAATATGCTTTGTCTCAATTTATAACTCTTGAACATGTGTCTCCTTTAACAAAGTCTTTACCTCTTATTGTGGACTCCCATCAACTACTGAAGGATCATCATGAAGCCTTACAATGTCCTCCATGGAAGGCTATCATGGATGTGAAGATGTCAACGCTGCTTACTTGTAAGATGTAGGACTTAGTGAAATTACACCCTAGTGCATTTTTTATTGGATTTTAGTGGATCTATAATTTGAAATACATACCAGATGTCATAATGATCACTATAAATCCGTGCTTTAAGTCAAGGGATATAGTTAGACTTATTGCATTGACTATTTTGAGATAGATATCAGTGATTTTTGGTATCAATTTTGTTAGTATTATTCTAATTGTTGTTGTTAATTCTAATTGGACTGTACATCAGTTGGATTTAACAAATTTCTTTTTATATGGTGACATGATAGAACAGGGTCATATAGGGCAATGTCATGGGTATTTTTCTCAAGGGGATTGTTTTAAAATATACAAAATAAACCCAGCTATTTATGGTCTCAAACAAAGTCCAAGGGCTTGGTTTGAGAAATTCAATATAGATATTCAATAGTATGTCTTCCCACGCTCTTTGTCAGATCATTGTATCTTCACTGTGTATTCATCTAAAGAGACTATGATTGTGATAGTTTATGTTGATGATATACTTATTTCTATGAGTGACTGTAGGCATCAAACTAGTCAAAGATTTATGACAATCATAGTTTCTCACCAAGGATTTTGGTCTTATTAGTTATTTTTTGGATATCTACCATGACACATATTAAATTTGTTCTTGTTCTCTCTTGAAGGAAATATGCTCTTTGCCTACTTAAAGAAACTAGTGTGATAAGTAGTAAACTAGTAGGTACTACTATGGTTCCACAACTTCCTCTTAGAGATTTTTATAGTCTCGAACTAGTTGATAACACCAAATACATAGTTGTTATTGTTAAGATTTCATATTTTATAGTGACTCATCCATATATATCATATTTTGTTGGATGTATAATTCATTCTATGCATTAGCCTCGTGCAATTCATTGGATAGGGGGTCTATCCTCTTCTCAAATATTTGAAGTTCTCTCCTAGAACAGGGTTACATTATAAAAATCATGGGCACATCAATATTTGGGGATATTTTGATGTTGATTGTGATGGAATCATGAGGGTAGATTCTCTACAATAGGTCTTTGCATATATGTAGGTGGAAATATTATTACTTAGTGAAATAAGAAGTAGAATTTTGTGTCGACTCTAGCATTGAATCAGAATAGAGAGTTATAGCTTAGATAGTATATGAGATATTCTAGGTGATTTCTTTACTCTAGGACTTTGACATTTCTAGTTTCACTCTTGTGTCCATGTATTGTGATAATAAAGTTGCTAAATTCAGTTTCTAGTAATCCTATCTTCCACAAACTAAATATATTGAGATTGATTGACATTTTTGCTAGAAAAATTGAACTTCTTACATGTCAATTTATGATTATTTGGCAGATATATTCACAAAGTATATTACTCAGAAACATCTCTAGGTGATATGCTTGAAGTTGAACTTACATGATATATAATCTCCTACTTGAGAGGGAGTATTATAGATATTATTGGTTTATTTTATTGTGTAAATGAGCCTATGTGACTTGGTCCATGTGAGTTTGCTTGAGTCACAAGCATTCTTGAGTCCCAAGCATTTTTTAATCTTGAGTATGCTTATGTACCAAGTTTATAAGTTTCCCCCTCTCTTACATATAAGAATGGAATTTTGACTAGTAAAACAACAAATAAGCTTTCATCTTATTTTGTTCAACAACTTAGATATAATACACATGTAGCATGCACTTGCATAGTGTAATGTTGTATATGTTTTATCATGCATAAATTTGTATTTACTTTAAACATGTTCATATGTTTATCATGGAATTTAATAACATAGGAATATATAAAAATAAGAAACTGGTCTGAATTATAATAGACTTATATAAAAGACATTTACATTATTGTTTACTAAGCTACATACTTTATGATTGTATAAATTAATATTCAACTAAACATCATCAAGAGATTGACATTCATTTTATGAAATTCAAGATTTTTTGTTGAGTAAAATACAGAAAGCCAACAAGAAAGCGTGAATGGGTGCATTGAACTAATCTACATTGGATAATGTATATGTGCATGTCATCTTTATATTATATATTATTCTATATAGCATCTGAATTCAAGTTTTTCATTGGGAGGCACACGCAAGATAGAAAAAAAAATGGCTTCCACTATAAGTGCTAACATTTTTAGTTTTACAGCCATTACCAAATATTTCATTTCAATATGACAATAAAAGTGTATAGGGCATAGGAAAATAAAAATCTAGGTGCAGTGGCTATGGTAAGTAATTAATACTCAAAAATTAGTTTGTTACACTTGTTTTGCAATATTTCATATGTTCATATTACATTGGAAGCAATAGTTTGAGATGGAACCTTAGAGAAGATGTCCATAAGTAATAAAGAACATATGTTGTATATGAAAAAACAAGCATACGGTTAAGATAGGAATTTTTTTGACCCTAGCTCAATCTCACATGTAGATAGAGGTGCAAAAGTAGAGTTCTCGGGTGATAGCACGTAGTCATGTCATGTTTACCTACTTTAAAATACTTAAATGTTCACTCAGACAAAAATACCTACATGTTCATGTCAAGGGGGTCATGTTTCTGGTATAAAAGTCATTGTAATAGTATTTTACTTCCAAAACTTTGAGGGGAATGGGTACATTAGTTAGGCATTGTTTGTCTATGTGGAAGACATTTGTCTTCAATCAAAATTTTTGGTTTATTTGATCCTATAATAGTTTGATATAAATAGAGGACATCAATGATTAATGTATTTATGATTGAAGAAATATGAAAGAACATATGTTAAGGTGACAAATGCAATTAAATCTACACAGCATCTAAAACATGTTCATCAATAAAATAAACCTAAAAATCACCCAACATCTACCCCTTTGATCTTATCATCATTAAAAGTTTGAACTCATGAACTCATGCTAATAGGAAACTGATCGTTAACTGGGTCTTTGAGCTCCTACTAATTGATACACATACTTGGAGGTTTGTAGCTCACTATGGTTCTATTTCTTACCTTAATAATTGTTGGTGATATGATGGTGATGGGAGACCCGAACAATAAGGTCGAACAATCTTTTTGCGGAATCTGGGACCATGATATCAAGAAATCCAATCCAAATATGTGTGGTGGATATCAACGAAAGAGCAAGTAAGCAACCAAAAAGATAAAATTTATAGTGGTTAGGAAAATTCCCAATGTGGGAGCCTGCATCTACTGGTAGAGATGATATCGTTTATGGGGAGATTGTAGATAGAATAATTATATAAGAGAGAAGAAGAACCCAATCCCCATTTACACCTAAATCCTACCATGGAAGAAGATGTTGCTTTAAGAGGATCTTTTAAAGGCCCGAAACCCTAAGGGAATCCCTAGGTTCACCTATGTCTTTAGGTCTTTGAAAAATGACATCTCTTCATTTCTCTTCATACCTATAATGAGTTGGGTAGTCAATTTATAAAACCCATTTCTAAAGTCTTAAAGTCATACGATTACTTTTAACCACGTTTACCGTTTGAGTGGACCGTATACAATTCCTAACTTGGACTATACTTTCATTTTTAAAATATTATGGTCTAGTGTTGGTCCAAGTGGATTGTAAATAGCCTTGATGTTACCCCTTATTAAAGAAAGTACAAGCATAGCATGTATGGTATTATATAAGTTACCCCTTATTAAAGAAAGTCCAAGCATACCATGTATGGTATTATATATGATAGTAAATTGACATGTAGGTGCCCAAAATGCATATTGATGATGTCAAGGCTCGGTGTAGACATATGCATCATCAAAGAAGCTTTTGTAGAGAGGTTTAGATACTCAATGAAAAAATTCCACCTTGTATTCAACTCAAAAAATTGGAAGTAGAAAATCATTTGTTATCTTCTCCAATATCATAGACTGAACAAGAATATAAAATCTCCTCCACATGCCCTACACGGACTAAGCTCAGGTAGAAAGAAGACCAACTAATTTTGGGAAAATCTCAACCTTATCTAACGGTAGAGTAAGACATCATCATGTCAACTAGATTTTGAGACAAATAATGATCTTCTTTGTTTGACTATTGCCTCGATCGGTGACTTCTCTAATGAAGTGGTATTTGATATAAATGTTCTTTGTTGTCCAATAGAACATTTATATTTGCTAGATGTATGGAACTTTGATGGTCGCAATGAACAATGATTTTTAATTGTACCATGCCCAATAGATTTATTAAACTCTTAAGCCATAAGCCTCCTTCATCGCTTATGTTTCCGCCATGTACTCTACTTCGGTAGTGGATAGAGCAATAATACATTTGTGGAGTGATTTTCCAACTTATAGTTGTAGATCCCATTGTGAACATGTAACATGTGAGTGATCTCCTCTTGTCAAGGTTTCCTTCACAATCTATGTTGGCATACCCTATTGTGATGACTTGAACTCCATGAAAGACTAAACAAGTATTTGAAGTGCCCTTCAAATACCCTAGAATCCACTTATTTTCTTGCCAATGTGCCTTTCCAAGATGAGCCATGTAACGAATAACCACACTAGATGCATAAGCGATGTTTTGTCTAAGCATACAGGATGCTACCAATTCCACTAGATTAAGGTATATGTGACATATCTTTCTCTTTTACATCTACTGTGAAGAGTACAAAGATGATAGCCTAGAGTGAGTGGGCAACAAAATTGAAGCATACTTCACATCTAACATGTGTAACATATAAAGAACATTCTTGTTGTACTTCTCCTATGTCAGAATAAGCCTTATATCTTTCCAGTCCCTTTGAATCTCCCTGTCGAGAATTGTCTTAGCTTCACCTAGGTCTTTCATTTCAAATTCTCCACCAAGAAGAGACTTCACCTTGACAATCTCATATGTGTGTCTAGAAGCGGTCAACATATAGCAGTAGGTAAACAAAGGGATTATCATCTAACCTATTTTTCTAGAACAAACATCATAGCTACTCCTAGAAAATACATATGTGTATCATGAAAGGGTCAAATTTCCTTTTCCATTTCTAGAATAATTGTTTGTCCTACAGACTTGGTCAAGAACACATAGCTCTCTATCTTCAAACCCCTCTCATTGTTGCATTTAGATCTTTTTCTTCTAGTTCATTGAGGAGAAATTTGTATTTATGTCTATTTGTTGTGGCTCAAGGTCTCAATGGATACCAAAGAAAGAAGTACATGTATTGGATTATTCTTGAAGATAGGTGAGAAGACTTCAATATAATAAATGCCTTCAATTTGATTGTAGCCCTTTGCAAAAGGTTTGTCTTGGTTATGTCACTTTTTTCTTCTTAAAGACCCACTTACAGCTCATTGCATTATTGACTTTAGGAGGTACAACCAACCCCCAAGTATGATTCTTGAGAGGAAATTCCCTCTTCCTTCATTGCAGAAATCCACTACTAAGTGTCATAACATGTGATTGCATCATGGAATTCGGTGGTCTCATCACCAATATCAACATAAATGAAAATAGAAAGGGCATAGGACACCATGGAGTCACCAAAACCATAGCGTTAGAGTGGTTTGATGTTTCATTTTCCTTAGCCTTTGGTCACACTATAAGAACTTTCTACATTCTCCTCTTCTTCTTCTTCAATAATCATTTAATCATCTAGTATAGAAGAGGGACCATGTTCATCAACCTATGAGTTGTCATCTTCTTTGGTCTCCACCTATTCTGATATGCCCTATAGAAATCTTGTAGGAGAATTGTTTGTGTCTTGCATAGTAGACACCAAGGAAGATTTGTTAAAAGTAACATTGTTATCTATTAAGAAACATGGTAAAGAAGGATCCTTGCACCAAATACGATATCCTTTCACCCCAGAAGCATAACCAATGAATATGCAGTTGATGGATCTAGATTCGTATTTTCTAGTATTTGAATGTACACAAGCAAGGTAACTGAATATTTGGGTATTTGAATAATAAAGATGTTTAGCATACCAGGTTTCTTCAAGAGTCTTGAATTTAATACAAGATGATGGATAAACTTTAACCAAATAACATGTTGTTGACATAGATTTATCCAAGAAATATCTATTAAAGCCCACTCTAAAAAGCATGCATCAGGCCTTTTACAAAAACTTCATGTGATTTTTTATGTTAGGTCGTTCGGTTGGGGTGTATGAGGCACTAGACAATGTTTTTTATCCCATGGTCATTATACAAATTATTTAACTCCTTAGAGTAGAGCTCCTAACCATTATCAGCCTGAAAAGTTTTTATGCTCTTGTTGTGTTGATTCTCAATAATATCCTTCCATTGCTTGAAAGTAGAAAATCACTCATCCTTGCTTATGAGAAAATAAAATCATTCCTCATTGTGCAATCATCAATAAAGATCATCATGTTTTTATCATTACCTTTAGACGGAACATGAGAAGGGCCTCATAGATTAGAGTGAACATAATCTAGAGAATCCTTAGAAGCAACATCAAAGGTATTGGTTTTGTCCTTCCCCACATAGTTCTTATATCAATCTACTTTTCAATGTTCATCACATAGTAACTCTCTCTTTCTCATAAGTGTCATCCCTATCTTAGAGATGTGTCCCAAACGCATATGCTAGAGCCTTATGGTGTATTTAGATGAAATTGTAACTATTGTGAAATTCAAGATAGTAGAACCTTATGAGATGTAAAATTTGTGTGAATTTCTCACCCCTACATGAGGACATGGTCATCTTGAAGAATATAAATACCTCCATTTTTATCAAAGTACTTCAAGTGTGTCCAATGAGATGAGATTCGTCTTCAATATGATAAGATGTTGGATATCTATCACTGTTTTGATTTCACCATCAAACACCTTGATTTTAATTGTAACAACACCAATCATCTTGTAGGAACGATAGTCACCCATAAAGATATATCCACCTTGATGTGACTAATAAGCACAAAAATAATCCTAAATAATCATTACGCTCAAACATGTGGTATGTGTATGATGAATCCAAAATGCAATCCTTCATTGTGTCTTAGGATGGTCATGAAGCAAGAATGTAGTTGTCGCCTTTAGAACCTTCATTAGGCACCATTGCATGAGTTGTAAGATCGTTAGATTCTCATTCTTTTACTTGTTTTGCAACTTGTAGTATTCATCCCAAATATGGCATGTCTCCTTGCAATAATTGCACCTATTTGAATAGTGTGCCTTTGGATTGTTCTTCTTTTTGTTTAAACTTTCAGGGACTTGGTCACATGGATACTCTCATCCTTTGGTGATTAATGCTTCACCCGCTACTTTTGATGAAGTAAGATCCTCATCTAATTTCTCTTGAGATGTCATGGTTGTTCGTATTTGACTCTTGAATATCATCATGTCACAAATATTCATATAGGATGGTGGAAGGGTACAAAGCAAAAAAATTGATTGGTCTTTATCCTCCTGCCTCACATAAATCTACATGATTTTGTGGATGGTTTCATTAAACTCATCAAGAAGGTCCATCAAGAAACATCATTTCTTCCATGTGAAGCATGAAAATGCACTTTTTTACTATATGCTCGTTCATGATGGGATTCTTCATGTAGAGTGCTTCAAGATCATCCCAAACTTCTTTGACGCTCTTCAAATGGACAATTTCATGGAGGAAATCATTCTCTGAGTAGAGGAAAATTCTTGTACAAGTCTTTTGATCAATAACTTCTCAGTGATAAAAATGACATGGATTTTTATTTCTTCTCCTTTCCAATAAGAGATTTGTGGAATCCATTTTGTGCGATGTAAGATTTGCACTTGACTTTTAGAGAGAGAAGATCTTCAAGTGATCAAATTTCTCAGTGATGTACTTAGACGTCATGGTGGAGATGTAGTGATAGAACTTACTCTGATATTGCTTGTTGTGATATGGTGGTGATAGGAGACCCAACCAAAAAGGCCCAATGAGCTTGTTGTAGAGACACAAAAGATTGAGATCGAGCAGTCCAATCTGGATACGTACAATGAAGAACAAGGAAAGAGCAAGTAAGCTATCAAAAAGTACAATATTATAGTGGTTCAACAAAATTTCAATGTGGGAGCCACCAGTAAAGATGATAGTATTGATGAAGAGACTACAAAGAGGAGTGAATGCAGAAGAGTGAAGAAGAACCCAATCCCCTTTTACATTGGAAAGCAAATGGTGAAAGAAGATAGTTTCTTGGAGAGGGGATCCTAGAGACATGAATCCTAAGTGAATCCCTAGGTCTTGATGTGGATTTAGTTCTTTGAAAAGCTGATTTTTTTGTGTCTGTTTGTTTCTCTTCATACTTGGGAAGAGTTGTGATTCTATTTATAAGAATAGAACACATATCCTAAGTCATATAGTTCATTTCCAATGGTGTTTGTGGTCTAACTAGACTTGATATGGTCACTATCTTGGATGTGTTTTTATTTCAGCAACATTTACGATCCAGTTGGAACATAAGTGACTTTACTACTACCATTTACTAAATATAATTAAAGTGGAGCGTATATGGTCTGATGTACGACTGTAGATGAACATGTAGGTGTCCCTCATGGAGATGTTGAGGCTTAGTGTAGCATATGATTTATCAAAGAAGCTTTTATATATAGTTTAAGAAACTCTCTCAATAAATATAATCAAGTTTCACATACAATAATCATAGGACATTCCTTCATTATGTGTGTTAATGAAGTGCTTCATCATAATTAATTTAGAAGCATTTATACACCATAAATAAAAAGATATTTTCACATTTGGCAAAGAATGTTATCAAAGGTAATGTGCATGTCGTTAGTGGAAATAATGTTATCTCCTCAATTTGTCAACTGTCCATAAAGAACTAATGTCTGAAAGGTGTTGAATAATGACTACAATATATAGAATGTGAAACGTATTGAATGTTGAACGTGTGAATAGGGGCTTTATCAATGATTCACTAATTTAGAAGACAGCTGCTTTGCTACTTAAGCATCCGCTTAAGCAGTGACAGCCCATGTTCCTAAGGAATCTTAAATGAAGTGGCTAGTTAAGCATTTTGTCATTAAGTAGACGTATTTTTACACTTCAAACTGAATTATTTCATAGTGTGGGTTGCTTAATTGTAAACTTAGGACTACTTGATCAAAACAAGATTCGTCAAAAAATATGGATTGTTGGATGCCTAATATGTATTACAGGCTATAAAGGAAAAAGAACAAAATCATAGTATTGTGTTCTTCCCCTACATAAAATAAACATGTGTATATGTGTTGTATGCATTTTTACCACCCCACATATAGTACTTTATAGCTGACTAATAATATCGTGTAGGATCTATATCAATTCCACCACACAAGTGTTCCATGTTAGCAATGTGGAAGTACCATGTACATTATCTATGAGTACTAAATGACTACTATAAATATGTGTATTATTAAATTTAAATAATTATAAAATGCAAAATATAGAATGCATCCATTCTAAAACAATCGGGTAACTGCTACTATATTATGTAGGATACATTAATCTAATATTGAGTTCATTGTTCAAAATTTTAATATACTTTATAGTTAAAAGTAAGTCAGTAACATAGTGTGTTTTTATATTAGAAGTTCATGAGTTTGTGATAAAGACAATTATTTACATAGTTACTATTAAAGAGTCTATTTAATTAGTAATTGAGTTGTTGGGTGGGCCCAATTGTGTCTTGGCTCATTAATATTTGTCTTAAGTCTGTATGCTTCCCCTTTATCCTATTATAGGAGAGGTAGTTGTCCTTCTATCAAGAAGAAAACTATACAAAAGGAAATTTTTTCATCATATTGTGTTTCAACATGGTATCAGAGCAGGCCTTCATGTTCTCTTCAACCTTGAGAGTGAGAGAGAAAAGGAGAGAAGCCTCCCCTTGGAGAAGCCAGCACCCCTGGGCTTTGCTTGGCTGCCCACAAGGATCTCCTACCCCTAGTTCTTCTAGGAGTTGTCTCCATGGAGCATCTCCATCAACTTCATCAACGTCCATCTTGAAGTTGTTGCTATTAGATCTACAAGAGTCATCATGCCTCCATCAATATTTTTTGCTTATGGAGCCGCCACTGCTATCCTATTTTCCATTGTCATCTACACTGCTACCAATCTACATTGTTGTCATCTATATCGATGTCGATCTACATTATCATCATCTATACTAGTGTCGATCTACACCATTGTCATCTATATTCTTGTTGATCTACACTGACTGTATCACTCATACCACCACTAATATTGAGATCTAATCTCAAATCATGAAACAATATCTCCTTTTTTGAATGATATTAGGAATATATCACTCCTATATTGCTATGGTGGAGATCCAAAAGGGTTTTTCATCCCTCTGTTGTTGTTTTGGAGTTTTCTATTATTGTTTGTCGCTGACATGGTGTCTCATTATTTGACACCACGTGTAGGTGGAGTTTTGCTTCATACATGACTTGGTTCACAAAATCTACCCGGCGACGCGGCATGTTGATGGAGTTCTGATTCGCTCACAACTCAGATTGTGAATTTTGCACTTTGATGTTGCGTTCTGCTTAAATGACATCGTGTGTCACTTATGATTTGCCCTGAGATTTGTCGATTGAAGTGGTGTGTCTCCTGCTTCTTGATAGCAAATGGCCTACTACATGACACGACATGTCTCCCCAAAGACACGGTGTGTCACCTGCTACTACGGTTACATCTTGGCGTGCTACATCATTATAACTATTCTATTGCATGGCAGATGCTTTTATACGTAGAGAGTCTCTTCTTTATCCTTACGAGCAACACTTATCTTCTTTTACCAGCCAGTTTATATTTATTTTCTTCTTTAATCCCCCCATCTTTTTCAGCTCTACATCTACCTCCACAATACTTGTATTATCCCTCATATACATATTATACCTAATGATAATCGGATCTTATGACTTTTTGACCTATTAAGTGTTGGCTAAATGGACATCTATAAAATCCCTTTGTTTTGATTATGACAAACATTTCATTCTTATTTATCTGAAGAGCTACTTGAGTGTGCAGGATGACAAACCTATAAGGGAAATTCAACAAGAAGTATTTATATTTTCATGCAAATGTAATCATTGTAAAAACTTGTACAAAAATATAATGTACAAGTACTTAGAATCGCATGTAAATCAAGCATTGGATTTTCCCTAGCTAAACACCTTAGTCATCCATTCAATAGGATCACCTATGCACACTCACACACATAATTAATGCCTAACTTGAAATCTTAAAACAGGATCTATCTCGGTCGACCAACTCCTCGACCGAGACATTCTCGGTCGACAAACTCCTCGACTGAGAAAGATCCAAAGTAGCCGTTAGACACAACTGACAAGTTAGTTGGCAGATGAAAATAGACGTTGATCCAGAGAGCCTATCGGTCGACAAAACTTCGACCGAGTAGGTGTCTCGGTCGACAATTTCTCGACCGAGACGATCTCTGACAGAAACTGCAGAGTAAAGTAATTAGCCGTTGCAAAAGCAACAAACTTGTACCTAACGGCTAGTTAAGCACTTAGAAACCCCTAGAAGTTATCTAGAACGTCCTTAAGCATACTTAGGCCATTTCTATAAATAGGACAAGCCATAGGACACTAGGACTTACTTGATACACTTGCTATACTTGAGAAAATACTTGAGCCCTCTTGTGCAATCTGTTGTGAATTGAGCATTGTGATAAATTGGCCACTTTCCTCTTAGCTCAAACTCGTCCTATAGGCTAGATTTTCCTAACCCTAAGCAATCACAAGTCCATCATCTTGGCTAGGAAAATCCAAACGCTTGATCTAGGCTAATCAAGCCTTGAGCTTCAAGGATAAGTTGTATTTTCTCTTATTTCTTTCTTGTTCCTAGTATTCCTTGTACTCTCCTTGCTACTCCAGGTAGGAGGCTGCGGATTGGAGAGGGTGAAGCTCTTCGTGGAGAAGAGGAGGAACTTTGGACTACTTCAGAAGGCTGTCTTGACGGGAAGCTACTTCGGGAGGAAGGCTACTTCAAGGGGGAGCTTGAAGTTACTTCAAGGAAGGCTGCTTCGAGGTTGGCAAGACTACTTCAAGGCGAAGGCTGTCCAAAGGGTGTTTGGAAAGTATTGTAAATTTTATGTAATATCCTTGAGAGGTAATAAAATTTAGTACTTTCAAAATCCCGGTTGGGTAAGCAACCGGGTAGTGGATTGACTCCTTAGTATTTGCTAAGGTGGAACCACTCTAAACACCTGTGTTCCTCTTCTTAATCTTTACTTTGGTTGTTTGAGTTTAAATTACTTTAAAATCTATATAAAACTCTATTCACCCCCCCTCTAGAGGTTTTCAATTGGTATCAGAGCAGGGCTTCAAGGAACCTTAACACGGTCTTGAAGAAATGGGTGATGGAGTGCTCAACCACCTCAACATTGAAGGAACGCTCGTTGCTAGACCTCCGGCATTCGACGGGACAAACTATCAATACTGGAAGAGAAGGATGCAATTCTACTTCCAAGGAATCAACTGGGATCTTTGGAGAATGGTATCTACACCATACACACTCCCACAAGACGATTTCGCAGTATGGGATGCTAATACGGTAAAAATGGCCCAAATGAATGCAAAGGCAGTAAGCATTTTATATTGTTCCATTTCAGTAGGTGAATTTAATAGAGTATCAAACTGTGATACCGCATATGAGATTTGGCATAGATTATCTATAACATATGAGGGTACCATTCAAGTTAAAAACTCTAAAGTTAGTTTGCTTAAAACCAAGTTTGAACATTTTCGTATGGATCCAAACGAAACTATTAGTGAAATGTATTCAAAATTTTCTACTATTGTTAATGGTTTGAGTGCTTTAGGGAAACCTGTTCTTGAGGAGGATCAGGTATCAAAAATACTTCGATCTCTTCCTCCAAAGTACAAACCAAAGGTGACAGCTATTGCAGAAGCAAACGACCTCACTCGCCTCAAAATGGAGCAGCTCATCGGAAACTTAGAAGCTCATGAGGCAGACCTAGAAGAGGAAGAGAGAAGAGAACATGAGCATCAACGTGGGCCAAAGAAAGACGTGGCTCTCAAAGCATCAAAAGCTCTCTCACAAGAGAGTGAGGAATCCAGTGAAGAAGAAGGAGAAGAAGCATTGATAGTCAACGGTAAGAAATACAGAAGGTTTAAATCTAATAAAATTTCTAGTTCTTCTTCCACTCCCAGGTGCTTCGAATGTGGAAAGAAAGGACATTTCAAAAATGAATGTCCCAAAGCTAAGAAGGGAAAGAAAAGCTCACATAAGAAGAAAGAAAAAGCTTATAAAGCGGCATGGGATGAAACGAGTGAAAGTGAAAGTGGAGATGAAAATGTGGAATGTCTAATGGCAAGAGAAGACAATGAAGACTCTCAAGAGGTAAGCCTTATTGATCTTCCTAAAGAAGAATTAGTTGCTAGCTTACAAGAAACTCATGATAAGTATGTTGATGCCAAGAAGAAACTAAAGAAGACTATGAAATCAAATAATGAGCTCATTGCCAAAATAGATGAACTTTCTTCTGAAAAGAATAACATTGATCTTGAAAATGTATCTTTAAAAACATCTTTAGATGATTGCACTAGAAAGCTACTTACTTTGGAAACCAATCTTAATCTTCTATCAAAAGAAAAGACTGATTTGTTAGCCAAACTACAAGCTTTTCAAACTCAACCTATCTTGTGCAATCATTTGGACTATGACAATATTGTAAAAGAAAAGGATTCATTGTTTTATGATTTAGACCAGGCAAGAAAAGATATACATAAGAAGATGAATGACATTGCTCAGTTGCAAAGAGAACTTTATGAGTTAAGAAGAAAAGACATTCTTGATAACATATTGAGAAGTGGTACTACCTTCAATGGAAGAAAAGGTTTGGGATATGTTCCAAAGAAAAACCAACCCAAAAAGACCCAAACTATGTTTGTACCCAAAGACACAATGGCTAGAAAGAGAAATGAAGTTGATTCTATTACTTGTCATTTCTGTTTACGTCTTGGACATTACTGTTTTTCATGCCCCTACAAGACTAAGAAGTCCAACTTAGTTTGGACTCCAAGACCCCAAACTTAGAAGAATGGAATGTAGTTGAGATATGACAAAATACTTAATTTTTGCTATTTATATTGTTCTATCTCAACAAACGATGCTATGCTTATTGGTATTAATTTTTCTGCATTGTTGTACTAAAACAGAAACTTCGTCGGTCGAAGTACTGTCGACCGAGCTCTGGGTCGGTCGAAGTATTGTCGACCGACTGGATGTCTTTAACAAATCGAAAATCTTCCAGTACTTATTTCGGTCGAAAATTAGTCAACCGAGAAATTTTCTGTGTTTTTGATTGTAATACAGTAACTTGCTCGATCGACAAATTGTCGACCGAGAATGATATCGGTCGAACAATTGTCGACCGACTGGTTTTCTGTATCAGAACTTTTATACACATAAGCAAATTAAAAGTTTCTAACCTTATCGGACCATCACATGGGTACCAAAATCTACATTCTAATGCAGGAATGGGTAGTTGACAGTGGCTGCTCCAAACATATGACCGGAAACAAGGACGCATTTCAAACTTTTGAAGAAAAGAAAAGTGGAACGGTCACCTTTGGAGACAATGGTAAGGGCAAGATCGTTGGAATAGGTAATGTTGGAACAAATCTTGAAATCAAAAATGTTCTACTTGTTGATGGATTGCATCACAATTTAATTAGCGTAAGTCAACTATGTGATAGTGGTTATGATGTGTTATTTAACAAAACCTGCTGCAAGTTGTTGATAGAAAACACTACAAATGTCATTTATGAAGGAAATAGAGTTGGAAATCTTTATATCCTTAAACCAAACTCTATGAAATCAGTAATCGGCAAATGCTTGCTTGCAAATGAAAATACCTTACAGCTATGGCATAAAAAGCTAGGACATGCTAGTTCACACACTATTAAAAAGTTAGTGAAATATAATCTTGTTCGTGGATTACCTGCTCTGTCTGTTGATCAAGCTGAAAACTGTGAACCTTGCACAATGGGAAAGCAAACCAAAACATCTTTTAAATCAAAACATGTACTCAGCACCAGTAGATCCTTAGAATTAATTCATATGGACTTATTTGGACCAATGAGGACACAATCTATTGGTGGTAAAAGATATTGTTTTTTTATTGTTGATGATTATAGTAGATTTACATGGGTACATTTTATTGCAACTAAAGATGATACTATTCATGTCTTTATGCAATTTTGTTCTAAGATTGAAAATATTTTACAACATAAAATATGTACCATTAGAAGTGATCATGGTGGCGAATTTGAAAATCATACATTTGAGACCTTTTGTACATCTCAAGGGTATACTCATAATTTTTCTGCTCCACGTACCCCACAACAAAATGGTATAGTAGAACGAAAAAATCGATCCCTACAGGAAATGGCTAGGACCATGATGCTTGAACACAACACACCTAAAACCTTTTGGGCTGAAGCCGTAAACACTGCTTGTTATGTGCTTAATAGAGTAACTATTCACTCTCATTTGAAGAAAACTCCATATGAAATACTACACTCTAAGAAACCTCGAGTTGACTACTTTCATACTTTTGGCTCCACATGCTACATTTTAAATACCAAAGATGATAGAGACAAGTTTGATTCTAAATCACACAAAGCATTTTTCTTGGGATATTCCACTTCTAGCAAAGCCTTTAGAGTATATAACACTATATCTAGAAAAGTTGAGGAATCCATTCATATTTCTTTTCATGAAGAATCAAAATCTGAAAATCTAGATATCATTGATCTCACAAATCAATTCGAAAATACAACCATCTCCAATGATAGTGAGAAAATTCCTATATCGGAACCCCAAGTTGAAACACAACCTACACCTAGGCTTATCAAGGATCATCCCCAAGAACAAATTATTGGAGATCCAAATGATAAAGTCAAAACTCGGTCTTCCTTCAAAGATGTTGTAAACATGGCTTTCGTTTCTATCATTGAACCTAAGAAGATATCCGAAGCTCTTAAGGATGATTACTGGATAATAGCCATGCAAGAAGAATTAAATCAATTCACTAAAAATGATGTATGGGATTTAGTTCCTAAACCACAAGACAAAACCATCATAGGAACTAAATGGGTTTTTAGGAATAAGCTCAATGAAGCAGGAGAAGTCATAAGGAATAAAGCTCGATTAGTAGCACAAGGATATAATCAACAAGAAGGAATAGATTTTGATGAAACATATGCACCCGTAGCTAGACTTGAAGCCATTAGGATGTTACTAGCTATTACTGCCCATAAAAACATTAAGCTATATCAAATGGATGTCAAAAGTGCATTTCTAAATGGCATCATACAAGAAGAAGTTTATGTTGCTCAACCACCGGGCTTTGAAATACCAGAAAAAGGTGACCATGTTTATAAACTTAAAAAGGCACTTTATGGTCTAAAGCAAGCACCTAGGAATTGGTATGAACGGCTCAAGACATATCTTTTTGATAATGGTTTCTCTATTGGAAATTCAGATTCCACTTTATTCTTCAAAACATATGCATCTGATTTCCTAGTTGTGCAAATATATGTTGATGATATTATTTTTGGAGCTTCAAATGATTTATTATGCACACAATTCAGTGACATTATGCAAAAAGAATTTGAAATGAGCCTTATGGGTGAATTAACATTTTTTCTTGGTTTTCAAATTAAGCAAACGCCTGCAGGAATTTTCATAAGCCAAGAAAAATACACTAAAGAACTTTTAAAACGCTTTGGGATGGATCAATGCAAACATGCTACTACTCCTATGGCTACTTCTATCAAAATTGATAAGGATGACAATGGGGAACCTATTGATGATTTCTTATATCGAGCTATGATTGGTAGTTTGCTATATTTAACCGCTTCTCGACCGGACATCATGTTTTCCGTTGGTCTTTGTGCTCGATTTCAATCTCAACCTATGCAATCTCATTTTCTTGCGGTTAAACGAATTCTTCGATATCTAGCTGGCACTACTTGTTTCGGTTTATGGTATCCAAAAGGACAATCCTTGGATTTTAAAGCATATACTGATGCGGATTATGCTGGTTGTCGACTTGATCGCAAAAGTACTAGTGGTGGATGTTTCTTATTAGGAAGAGCCTTAGTATCTTGGTTTAGTAAGAAACAAAATACGGTTGCCCTATCTACAACTGAAGCTGAATATATGGCAGTCGGGTCTTGTTGTGCTCAAGTACTTTATATGCAACAGGTTTTAAGCGATTATGGTTTTAAACTTTCATCTACACCTATCTTTTGTGATAACACGAGCGCCATAAACTTAGCACATAATCCTATTTTACACAGCCGGGCAAAACACATTGAAATCCGTCATCACTTCTTAAGGGATCACATATCAAAGAATCATGTTTCCCTTCATCATGTTGATACGGAAAATCAATTGGCTGATATTTTTACAAAACCACTTCCTTTAGATCAATTCAACAGCATTAGGAAGCAACTGCTTATTACTCCTTTGGAAGATGTTTTCTTTGATATCTGTGGTTCTTAACACGTATACTTGTTTAAATTGTATCATTTTGGCTTTTCAATGGACATTTTCTTATTAGATTTGATGGGATATCTAATTAAGGGGGAGCTTTTATTAAAATGGTTATCTTTTTGAAATGACAAAGGGGGAGAGATACATAAAACTATAACTTAGTATTTATGACAAATTCAATCAATGAGTTTCATAAATATACTCTTGGCTTTACATTGAAAGTTGCTATATTCCCAAATGAACTGGATTTCATGTTCCATAATTCATTGGGAATAATAAGCACACATTTTATAAACAAGAGGAAAAGTTACAAATGGCAATCTAAAGGTATGACATTTATATGTTTTATATTTCCTTTATTTATATTTTGGAAATGTTTGTCATCTTCAAAAAGGGGGAGATTGTTGGCTAAATGGACATCTATAAAATCCCTTTGTTTTGATTATGACAAACATTTCATTCTTATTTATCTGACGAGCTACTTGAGTGTGCAGGATGAAAAACCTATAAGGGAAATTCAACAAGAAGTATTTATATTTTCATGCAAATGTAATCATTGTAAAAACTTGTACAAAAATATAATGTACAAGTACTTAGAATCGCATGTAAATCAAGCATTGGATTTTCCCTAGCTAAACACCTTAGTCATCCATTCAATAGGATCACCTATGCACACTCACACACATAATTAATGCCTAACTTGAAATCTTAAAACAGGATCTATCTCGGTCGACCAACTCCTCGACCGAGACATTCTCGGTCGACAAACTCCTCGACCGAGAAAGATCCAAAGTAGCCGTTAGACACAACTGACAAGTTAGTTGGCAGATGAAAATAGACGTTGATCCAGAGAGCCTGTCGGTCGACAAAACTTCGACCGAGTAGGTGTCTCGGTCGACAATTTCTCGACCGAGACGATCTCTGACAGAAACTGCAGAGTAAAGTAATTAGTCGTTGCAAAAGCAACAAACTTGTACCTAACGGCTAGTTAAGCACTTAGAAATCCCTAGAAGTTATCTAGAACGTCCTTAAGCATACTTAGGCCATTTCTATAAATAGGACAAGCCATAGGACACTAGGACTTACTTGATACACTTGCTATACTTGAGAAAATACTTGAGCCCTCTTGTGCAATCTGTTGTGAATTGAGCATTGTGATAAATTGGCCACTTTCCTCTTAGCTCAAGCTCGTCCTATAGGCTAGATTTTCCTAACCCTAAGCAATCACAAGTCCATCATCTTGGCTAGGAAAATCCAAACGCTTGATCTAGGCTAATCAAGCCTTGAGCTTCAAGGATAAGTTGTATTTTCTCTTATTTCTTTCTTGTTCCTAGTATTCCTTGTACTCTCCTTGCTACTCCAGGTAGGAGGCTGCGGATTGGAGAGGGTGAAGCTCTTCGTGGAGAGGAGGAGGAACTTTGGACTACTTCAGAAGGTTGTCTTGACGGGAAGCTACTTCGGGAGGAAGGCTACTTCAAGGGGGAGCTTGAAGTTACTTCAAGGAAGGCTGCTTCGAGGTTGGCAAGACTACTTCAAGGCGAAGGCTGTCCAAAGGGTGTTTGGAAAGTATTGTAAATTTTATGTAATATCCTTGAGAGGTAATAAAATTTAGTACTTTCAAAATCCCGGTTGGGTAAGCAACCGGGTAGTGGATTGACTCCTTAGTATTTGCTAAGGTGGAACCACTCTAAACACCTGTGTTCCTCTTCTTAATCTTTACTTTGGTTGTTTGAGTTTAAATTACTTTAAAATCTATATAAAACTCTATTCACCCCCCCTCTAGAGGTTTTCATTAAGGACCGGACAAATCTCCTTTTTGAGTCATTAAAAGATCCATCTATTCTCCTATGTGGATCTATAGAATCGGGCCATGTTGCAGATTGACTCGAGTTGCCAGTTACCACCTCCACATACTTGTCCACATAAACACTACCTCTACCATTATTTTTTACTCTCCACCCCAACCACTCTCTTGAATCTTTTCATGATTGGCGTGAGGGGGAGAATAGAGTATGATGAGTAGAGGGATGAGATGAGATGGAGGAGGGAAAAAGATCTTAGTTATGCTGATATATATATATATCTATATGGATCTCCATGCTATTTTTGTTGCTACTATGTGATGTTGCTTTTAATGCTATGTGAATCCTTCATGCTACTTTTGTTGATGATATGTGGTGTGACTTTTGTTGCTATTGGATCTTACTACTGCTATTATTGATCTATTTACCTTATGAAGAGATTGAGAAACTCAATCATCATCATCACAATTGCTGGTATGAAGTTATCCACTTCACTTGCGTTATCTATTGATTGATTGTTCTATTAGGCAATGTCACTCGTGTTACTTGTCTTATGATTAGCATATTTTATTAGTTTCTTTGTGATTTTGTATTTTTTCCATATGTGTTTTATTTGCACGCTAACAATTTGAGTGTGCCCTCACGCATCAACTATTATTACTATTGTAACCTAGCACTCTCTGGAATGTGATGTCTGTTACTGTGATGGAAATTTTAGGACGAGAGAAGATAATGAAGATTTCTATGGGTGATTTTACATATACATGATAAAATTTCATCTACATTGGGCCTTGAAGTCCTTTATCTTCTTGCTACTTCATGCATTGGTCTTGTATCCGACTAAGTCATCTACTTTTTACTATTTTGTGTCAGCACTCTCTGGCTTGTATGTGCCTTGTGCATGTTGACTCTAGTCTTGTCTATGTTTTGTGTGCATGTCGACTACTTCTTGTATTCCAACACTCTCTTATATACTGCATAACGATAGCGCCTGAGATAAAGACCATGATGCCTACCTATTGTTATTTCCTTTTGCTCCAAATGCCACTTCACAGTGATCAAGAAGCTTCTTCCACCTGCCTACTTACCCACTTTAAGAATATCGTCTTGAGTGCTTATTTGAGTGATTTATTGTAACATTGAGGGAAAAACATTCTTGTATGAAGTTAGTTTATCTTTTATTATTATGCTCTAGTTTGTATGTCTGTTTGCAAGCTGACTTGGGATTCACCCAAACTCCAGCTTTAATGGGAATTTTGGAGGGTCTTTTTAATTAGTTTATATACATAATATAGGTCTAATTATGTCTTGGCTATTAGGGTTTGTCTTAAGTCTATGCACTTCTCCCTTAGGAGAAGGGAACTGCTCTTAATAAGAGATAGGAGAAGGGAACTGCTCTTAATAAGTGAAATCTACACAAGAAGAATTCTCCATCATATCGTCTTTCCACAGTTCAATTTCCTACCCTATTCTAATGAATATTTTAATCATATGAGTTGGTTATTGTGTGCTTTTTCAAAAATTCTAATACAATCGTATTATGTATACATCTGCACAGTCCACTTTCTCAATTGGCGTCCGTCCATCTAATTGGCTTCTTTACGCTTAAGCACTTAAAAAAGTTGGCCTCTCCGTTTCCGTTTCGCGCTTCAAAAACCTAGAGTGAAACATAGTTACAACCTTCTAAATTATAGATGAAGAGAAACGTTGGAAGGAGCAATTTGATATCAGAAGTTGCTGTTTATCAACGACAATTTTTCATATAGAAAATATACGACAATGTATCAAGATACAACATTCCTACCATGCACATCAGACGAGTAACACAATCCTTTTTAGTGGCTTCATATGCTTTGCTCATTGTTACCAATTTTTAGATGGAGTGAAACAAAAATCAAGTCAACCTCATAGCAAGCAACCGTCAAATATAAGAGTTGGGAGGAGAGAGAGTTATGGCAGCCAATTATCTAGATACTTTTTCTGGAAAATATATATATTTGCTACTTGCAGGTTTCATAACATTCTACACGGAAGTATCAGATGATGGACTTGAACAATTAGACAAGTAGCACCAGAAGATACTCAAACACAATATATGGTTAGAACTTGACGGGGCGGAATCCAGCTCTGCTACCCGATATCTACTTGAATGGCTATTGATTGATGTTTATGAAAACATATTATATCTTCCCTATGATGCTTTAAGCTATTAGTACTAACGGGAATGCATACTAGACATTAAAGGAATGGAATCACAAATAGCCTTAAAAACACATCAGAGTATAATATAGAATACTCTTTGCAAAAAATGACTTTCCAAATTGTCAACAAGGATTAGCAACGTCACACATAAATTTTACTCGTAACATGTGAAGAGTACGTGAATCGTAATTGTTTTTCGCCCAAACAAGGATTATCTTTTAACATCGATATAAGAGGGTCCGTTATACGGGTCTTACATTACGTACACCTGTACCCGCACAGGTTTAAAGCACTAACCCATCCATAGAATTGTAAACAGGTTTCAACTGAGATAATGTGCCTCACCTGACATAAACACGAACCTTGTAGCAGTAAGTTTATGCCAAACACAACTAAACAGGAACTTGAACCTCTTTAGATCTATAAGACTGAGTTTGACTGGCCTCATTTAAATCCCAGTAGTTAGGCTTCAAATAACGGTACAATTTTTCTATTTCAGAACTTTGGAATAGCATTTTGCACCGGAACTAGCAGAAATTTGACGGATTCTGAATCACGCCAGAATCGGGATAATTTAAAACCACTTCGCTCGTTGCTACTATCGCCTACTTTTCTGCACCCCTAACCCGTCCAAATCTGATACACGGCCCTTTCCGCCTAATTTTATTATTAACAGTTCTATTCCATATCAAAATACTAGAACTTATAAAGTTTGCATCCAAACCAGGGCGAAGGCCAATTGGTAATCACTGGGAGGGACAACAACAATTTCGACTGATAACATGATCAGAATTGGAGTTACGTTTAATTACAAAAAGCTAGCATCAAGAAGTTGAAACAAAGAAAATGATAAAAGTCCCCTTTTTTAGCGCATGCCATGCAGCAGTCGACTTATTCTTCTGCTTTTGAGAACAACACCTCAACTTCAGAGATCATTTTCTCAGCGTCATCAAACTCAGGTGAGTGCTCAGCTGACTCTTTCAATTCCTCCTGTAAACCGATAGGCGACAGTGAGAATTAACAATTGTGTCACAAGCTCTTTTCTGCTTGTATTAAAAAAATAAAAGGCATACCAGTGTTCCTTTCAAGTCTTCAAGGGAAGCTTCCAGCCGTTTTCGGCAATCAGGAATCATCATTCGTGACTCAGCCAATACATTCTCCTGGAAAAGAGCATGTGTGTAAATGCTAGTTAAGTACATCATCCAATGAATAAAACAACCTGCCATTTGTAATTAAAATAAGGTTGGTTTTTAACTATTTAAAAAAAAGACCAACTATTACCCAAGTTCTCTACATTTTACAACCACGTTCCGCAACCAGCTACGTACTGAGATATGAGTTATAAATGTCATGGAGAAATGTGTAATGAAATACCTATTATACCGTCCCCCTTCTTCCTTCCAACCCGGGCGGTTCTTTTTCCAAAGATTTAATTAAAAGTCGCATGATAAGCCATACAGGGTGTTAACACAAGTGTCAGAACTAATTTGCCAGTAAATTCACAATCTTCCCATCATCATACATGTTCTAATCTCGTTTCTTCCGACATTGGTAACTAGTGAGTAAAACAAGCCGCAACCAAACAAATTTCATATGGAAAAGTTATCTTACGTGCAAATATGTAAATAACAAGGCATAGGCAAAGATATACTTGAGTTAATTGATTAGTGGAATACGCCGAATGCGGGAAATAATGGGCTAATATTGTGAACTTGGTTGAGCAAACTACCAGATTTGACGTGAAAAATATAGCATAATTTCTAATCATGTAAACTTGGTATGGCGACGTAACCTCTTCATCTTCCTAGTCAGCTAGACATCTTGGGCATACAAAACAAAACTTACTGTGGTGAGAGGAAACACATTTGCGCATACTGACTTAGTATATCCCAATACCTTTTACCAATTGCACACCACTTGTATCTTCCAATAAAGTGTGACGGTATATTCACAATGTGTATTACGTGTGCATACAAGATAGACCCCTCTCTTTTATATAGGAGAAGGTGGACATGACTCTAGAGACTTCCAGGCCTAACTAGACTTGACTAGACTCTATATGGGCTTATAGATTCCGGCCCATATGTGTGATATGACTTATATTTCTAACACTTCCCCGCAAGCTTAAGCATGGGAGAATCACATGCCCAGCTTGGATGACAGACATAAACAAGATATTAAAAAAAAGGTTATGACTAAAATATGATAGTCCCTTTACTTAGCACGACATGTGCACTCCCCTGTACTTTAATATATTTGGCATATTTGACTTTGAAGCTTCTCCTAAGATTGATAAACATTGAATCTTTGAGAGAGATTGATAAACATTGAATTTTTGAAACATCTGGAGCTTTGACTAGGTTGGAGGTTGTATCTTGGAGTATTCTAAAGGAACATGTGAAGATCATCTAAGTTACGAACCCAGTTGCAACTATTGTTGAAGTAGCTTCCAGGATATGTGCCACGGGAAGACTAGGCCATAGTAGACGGTCAACGTGCTTGACGGGACACGGACGAACATTAACGTGTTTGACATGGCAAGGACACACATCAACATGTTTGACATGACATGGATAAGCATCAACGTGTTTGGCATGACATAGACGAGCATCAACGTGTTTGAAAGGGCATGGACAAAGATCACCATGCTTGGCATGGCATGAACGAACATTAACATGCTTGAGAGGGCATGGACGAGTATATATTGCTGACGTAGCCAACTGAATGATTTTCCACACAATCCAAGATGCAAGAAGAATGAAGTGTTCTCAGAGTAGAATGGCCAAGACATGGTCGATGAAGAACATAATCGCATGAAGTAGAGCGTTGATGACATCCAATTGATCTGAGGAATCATCTTCTTCAGATGACGATGATGCAAGAAAATGAATTCTGAATGACAAATCAATGCTTGGCAACTCGAGATTTGAATGGCAAGGATGGACATTGGCCTTGAACTGTAGAGTGAGATATGGACAACACGTTAAGTACATAAAGCTCCATATGTAGACTTCCTCTTCTTAGGCCTGAACTCTTTCCTCATCCTCATCTCCTCTATCTCTCCCCACACACCAACCACAAAGAGAAGACGAAAGTGGTGGGTTTGAACAAAGACAAACTCCCCTACGATAGGAGGAGACATGGGGTGGAGAGAAGAAACATTACTGGAGAAGAATTGGCTTGGCATAGTCGGAGAGGTTGTGTGTTGGACTGCTCAACGGGCTTGAGAACTCGACACCATGCTTAAGAATGCTTGGCGTTGTGCTTGAAAGGAATGAATCTTCACACATCAGAGATGTTGATCTTGTACCTGAGAGTGAACTGCAATTACACATGTGACTCTAATATTTCATGGTGCTTCAGAGAGGTTGACTCGGTAAGATGCATTAGTAGAACCAATAATCAAATTTGACGTGGTATGTAACATGATTATAAGATCTGGATGGATCTTTTCCCGACCTTAAAAGAAGATTTGTCCGTCCCTTAGACCGACAAATCTAGAGGTGCGGGGCAGAGCCCCGTAAAAACATTTTGAGACTAGGTCAAAGAACAGTCAAATAAAGATAGACCTTCCTTAATGGAGAATTTCTTATCTGCGCTTTGAAGAAACCTGAAGAACTGATCTAGAGCATGGCCTTTGAAGATGTCGCCACCGCTGATTGAATTGCAATCCATAGTGGTGTACGTCGTGTTGGAATGTCGAAGAAATTGAACAGACTGTCGTCGACACAGCGTGCACAAGTCTGATACGTTGTGTAAGATGTCATAAGAGAAATAGATTTCCGCCTGCGCAGCGTGTGGAAATCTGACACAGCGTGCAGTCGCAAAATAGCCTTCCATCAACACGACGTGTTGGATATTAACACGGGTTACACGGCGTGTAACTTGCGGTCTAGAAGAAAATCATATGATGCCTGATGAAGACAAATGGCGTGAAGAGTGTGGAACACGTCGTGTTCCGTCGCCGAAGCAGTTTTATGGGAAAAACGTTAGAAACTTTTAACCCTAACTTAAAGGATGACTCCTCTTCTAGAAATAAGCCTCTGAGATGACAATCCGGATGACGAAGATGACGACGCTCCAAGTGGACATGGCTTCCACCTTGGAGAAGAAGACAATACGAATGGTGGAGATGACTTCCACCATAGAAAAGACCAGCATGGAGTTGTTAATCTTGGTGATGCACAAAGGGCGATGGCTTGGATCTAGATTTTGTCTTAGAGGGAGCGGATGGACTTTGTGCTAGGGGAAGATGAAAAACTGAAGATGGGCACACGAGAATGCTAGATTTGGACTTTGTTAGATGAAAATGAAGACGATATTTGTCAGATCTGGATCTGTGCATAGAGATTTGGATGATGAAAGCCCTTCAGAGAGAGGGCAACAGAGATCACCCTATAGAAAGGGTGATGGAAATGGTTGTTCGGGCAGCCAGTCATGACGACAGCCGCCGCTCGCGGGCGGAAGACACGTTGCTTTCTCTATAGGGTTAGAGTCCCTGGAAAGAAGGTTCTGATATCATGTTGGACATAATGGATGGACGATATATTCACAATGTGTATTACAATGTGTGTTGTACAGGAGAGACCCCTCCCCTTTATAAAGGAGAAGGTGGACATGACTCTAGAAACTTCTAAACTTGACTAGACTGTATATGGGCTTATAAACTCCGGCCCATATATGATATGACTTATATTTCTAACAAAGTACTTTAGAAGTTAGAACTACCAATTAAAAAATGGCCAGAACTTCTTGTAGGTTTACTGACAATAGAATTGCATCTTCCTGAACCATGATCCATAAAAGACTACATATTACTTGTTCTTTTGGAAAGGCACCATTGAACTAACAGGTCCAAAATAGTCTATTCCGGTTTGACATAATCAAGTTACCAAGTTAAGTTAGTCAATCTTCCAAATAGGTATTGTAGAACGGACTATGGATTGGTTGGTTTTCATGTATGGCATCATTAGTTACTTGTTCTGAAGTCGGATCATTCTGTATTTTCATCAATTTACCAAATCATATTAATAGATCTTCCCCTAAGTCATCTTGTTTGTCATTTTACTAACTCCATTATAGTGGTTATTTATTTACATTGATTCTGTCAGAGTGAACATGAATTTAGTTATTCCTACCGGCATGTACTTTAGGTAGTTTGGAAAATATATGATGTTCAAAAATAAGACAATTTAAAAAATAAATACAGATGCACAAAATGATATACCCTATGAAGCATGGACGGACACAAATACGGATACGAATACGGGTATGGGATACGGAGCTTTTTGAGAATTTAGGATATAGGTATGGGAGTGGATACGGCAAAAAAATTATTATGAAATCAAATTTACACCTATTTTGTCGACAAAAATTCAAACTAAGACCATTTAATCTCATCGAAGATAAATATAAATGAAAATGGATTGCCTTTGACATGTCATTTCTCTGATTTTTCTTCAGTCTCAAAACAAACTGTTGCATTTCACTTAGGTGTTCTATAGTGACTTTTGGGCAAATTTTTGGTTTAGCAAGTACACTTTTGCGCTAGTATATGATTCCATGTACTCTTTGCTAACATGGTTATAACATCATTCACTATTGCCACCCTTTCATGCTTCTTATATTATAATCATATAAATCTATAAAGATGCACGACCACACACTAAGTTGCAAGACGCCTGTCCTTTAATAAGGGAAATACAATAGTATAATAGAGAATGAATGATTAGTGCATATTCGATACTATTAAGCAGAAAGAAAGATATCGCTGAAGGGAATGGAGCATATGACTCGCATAAAGAAGAAAAAAGATCTAAGAACTTGGCGGAAAAAAGATATGGGAATATTGACAAGAGTGAGACTATGAGAAATATTCTTAGCAACATAATGCAAGATATTGAATTGCATCATAATGGTTCAAAACCCTAACAACAAGCCCCTGAATGGAATGATATTGTCAACTTAATATAACCAGTGTCATACATTTGATCTACAGTCTAGAAGGAGTTTGTTCTAACAGCAACTAATTTTATACAATAATGCATCTATAAATCTATAATAAACATTCAAACTGATTTCATTGTAGTTACAACTTATATATTTAATTTGTGAGCCAAAGAGTTTTAGAAAACTTTAGAACTAACATTAAATTAGTAGAATAGTCTCAAGAATTTAGAACTAACTATAAGTTACTAACAATAGGTCACTAACAAACTAGCAATGGTTTTATTAGAATATCGACTTGGTTTATGGAACAGCGTTGTCTAGATCCATAATTACCATACACTTTGGTTTTCGTGGTAGCCCCAAAACTCTCAAGTTTTTTCAAGAAAGAAAAAATATAAAAATACACAACTAACAATAATAATATGCACATACTGACAAATTAAATCATAATTATGGATGCATCTCTATATAAATGGGTCGGGCCGTATTCACAGAGTATCCAAAATGCATCCACAAAGTACCCACTCTCCAAAAAGTGAAAAAAAAAAAAATTGGATGCGTCTCTGGAGAAGTATCCAATGCATATCCAAGGGGTACTAGTATCCAATATGTATTGGGTTTGGGTACGTCACCTACTTTGGGGTGTTTGTGCTTCCTATGATATACCTTTTTTGTCCTTGTATAAATGCTAGGAAGCATGGACACTTCCCAGAGGCTGTCGTGCCCATGTTCGTGTCCAACACGGACACGTCGCTAGGGGTGAGCAGAATTTGGTTAATAACCGATTAACCGAACGGTTAATTCCGAATGGTTAATTTTTTTGGGTCAATTTGGTTAATTCGGTTAATTTGGTTAATTTATTTCGGTTAATCGGTTAAATGGTTAATTTGACGGTTAAAGATATTTTTGGTTTGGTTAACCGAATTAACCGAATAGTCAGAATTTATTCATAAATAATATCCTACACATGCATATATACATATATAGTTGTACTTTTATTTCAAAATACTTTCCCATATATATAGTAATCAAGTTTTTACGAGCCATACAAAATTAAATTTACAATAATACTACTATAATATAACAATATTGTCCCAAATTCTATGACTATTTCAAATAATATTATTATGTGAGTGTTATTTGGTTAACCAAATTAACCGACCGAATTAACCATTAACCGATTGGATAATAACCGAATTAACCGACTCAATTTGGTTAGGTTAATGGTTAAAATCTCAAACTATAAATTAACCGTTTAACCGAACCGAATTAACCGTAACCGACCGAATTAACCGAATGCTCACCCCTACACGTCGCGAACACGCGGCAGACACGGATCCAACATGTCCAGCTTTATTATTGTTTTTTTGCAGATTGGACACGGCATGGACACATCCAAGACACTTCTTGGACACTTCTAGCCCAACCCACATTAGACCCAACTAAAAAAAAGGGAAAACAGCACCCCACCCCTGGGAATCGTGGTGCAAACTCCTCACCAACATCCTCATCCTTGCCCTAGAGAGGTGACTAACAAGCCTTCCCCTCTAATTGTAGTCATCGAAGAGAAAGCAGCACGTGTCTCTTGCAGTAGCTGCTGCAAGTAGCAAGTAGGTGCTAGAGACATTGCAAGCAGCCACCACAAGGAGGTCCTGCTACAAGCTGTTGTAGTAGCTTCCACTATGAGCTGAAGCCTCTACACGTAGCAGCCACTTGCAGTAGGTGTTGCCAACACTAAGAGAAACCACAAGCGTCAACTTTCCCCTCTAGGTAACTCTTCCCTCTTCTTGCTCTAGATTTTTGCTCCCGTTCCTTTTCTGCCTCTTGTGTTTCCTACTTCTCTGACCCTCCAATGTATCAGCTCCTCCACCTACCTCTTCTTCATACTCCATTGAAAGCTCTCCTCCCTTCCTTTCCCTCCTCTACCAGCATGCAATCCTCCTATTTTACTTTTGTCCTCTTTCCTCTACGATCCACCCCTACATGACTACTAAACATGTTAAATTCCTCTTGCTTCACCACCACTAATACACCTCTTCCCTCCATCACTACTTTTTCCCTCCTCTTCACTGTACTCCAGTCCTCCATTAGTGTTGTATCTATTAATGTTACTGTAAAAATTTTGCCGCAGGATTTGTGTAATTAATTTCGGATTATATTTCTATAGTATATCATTCTTGGATATTATAATATAACATCTTGTATACTAAATTCAATATTGATTAACATAGTGGGTTTGAATACATATGTGAATATGATATGGGTATTGCAGTGATCTTTGCTGGTGCTTGTATAAAATGATGGATCTTGTTGGGTTTTACCAGTGTTTTAGAAAGTGTCCTAGGCGGCCACTTAAGCGGCTGCTTAATCGCCACAAGGTGATGGCTGATTAAAATGTGCCATAAGCGCCGCTTGAGTGGATTTGAGAAAAGCGGCCGCTTTTTGCCCGCTTAACCCGCTTTTTGGCCGCTTTTTTAAAAAAAACTGTTGTAAGCATATAACATTTAGTACATTATATGCCCCGATTAATATTGACTATAATATATTACACTAGCATACATTAAATGTTCTATGATATACCTAATTCTAATTTAGAATGCATACTTTGTATGTAAGCTGTAATGATATGGTACTTTTGTGATGCATCCAAGTATATTATAGGTAACTATTATCTAATTTAGAATGCATACTTTGATTAAATTACTGCTGTAATGTATGACTATTTGATGATGTGCAAATGTAACAATACGTTTGTAAGCTAGCTATGATAGGTTTATTGTTTACTGTTTAGCTATGTAAACATGTGATACAAAATCATTGTTGCATCTTGTATATACACTTATTATTTTTATGTGTAGGGTGCTTTATCTATGACAAGTATATTGTTTACTACATTATATAGATAGAATCATTGTTGTATAGTTGTGTTATAAACTATTTGGGTGTTTTATATTGTCTTGTACAATGTTTAGATATGTGTAAAAAATTCAAAAATATAGTATTTATATACATATGTATGTAATTTTGCATAAAAGTTTATAGGAATTGGAAATCCGCTTTTCTAAAAAGCGCCTGCTTAATCGCCCGCCTGGCGATTAATCGGCTACAAGGTCCCACCCGCACGCTTCTAGCTTCGCGCTTTTTAAAACCTTGAGTTTTACAAATAAATTATATGCATATACATGTGTATATATGGGATTAAGACAGAACGGCTTCTCCTCCCCCCTCCGACAACCTGCAGCAGAGGTCGGAAGCACAGGGGTTATTAAATTGAGAAATGTTTGTCCAGTGATCTAAACCTGAGTCCCTTCCTTGCGGAACACCTAAATTCGCCACTTGAACCATCCCTCGTAGGCATATACATGTGTATACATATGTATATATATGTACATATGGGATTGAGAGAGTAAGATTCCCCTCCCACAACCTGTAGCAGAGGTCAGACGCCCAAGAGGTATTAAATCGAGAAATGCTTTGTGTCCAACACGGTGTGTTGTCCTATTTCTATAAAATCGACGTGTACTTCTTAGAATTAAGGAGACATTGCATTCACTCTAAACTTGGTCAAATTTTATTCATTTGAATATATGCTTGCCCATCCCCTCAAAATTTTTTGTCAAGATCTATCACTACTTTCAAACTCAACCCCCAACCACTAGCACCATAGCTTTACCCAACATCAATGTCGCTACGCTCCACTAGATGCCAACTACAGCCTCCCCTGCCACACACTATTCTCTCCATATCTATCCCCACTGGCTTCCACCACCACAAACCCCGACCCACCCCCTTTGTTTCCACCCACTACCTTCCTCATGGACGCCTTTCCAAACCCGCCACCATCCAACTAACTACTGGAGGGAGGAGGGACATTACAAGTCGAGGAGGCTCGATGATGACATCATAGGGGCTAAGCGAAGAAGGATGGCAGCGCTAGTAGTGTAGAAGTTGGTAGTACGGTTGAATAGATATTCCATTAGCAAAATGTCCTAGTGACATTTCTAACCCGACGGCTAAGTACATGCCTCATTATGAAATCATCTAGAATTGCAAGATATCTGAATACTACGAAAAGGTTGTGGCTCAGTATAAGAGAAACACATTCAAATATAAGAACATCTAGGTGATCTACCACAGATGTGTATGTGTGTGATTATGTTTGTGTTTGTGTTTGTGTGCGGGTGTGTGTTGGGGGCTGGGGCTTACTCCTATTCCCATGAAAATATGTTGTTTCTGTATCTAAGGTTTTTTCACTTTTAGACAACCTAGAAACCGTTTATATACTGTTCAATTTTTCCAACCAGTTAGAACATGCCGCATGGAACTTCACAACTTCAATATCTAATGCTAGTGACCACACAAGAGGAGCTCATAACATATTTTCAGACAACCAACCAAGCCAAAAGTTGACAATAAACTCATTCCTTACATATTTGAGGCCAAAGTAAAGTATAATCTCAGAATGTATTAAGATACTAACTGGGATTCAAGTAGTTTAGATACAATGGCAATGTGGAACTTCAAGAAAGGTCTGTTGCTGGTGACCTCAAAAGGACCACCTAACAATACTTCTATTTCAGACACCGAACCAAGCCAGAGGTTACAGTATACCATATACCTTTAAGATAAAACAGGAGACAAAGACCAGTTAATTTTAATTTTAAAAATATTTGGCAGGGAGGGGTGCTTCAAGAGTAGCTTCTGCAGCTAAGCTTAACTCCCAAGCTCCATGTTTAAATCCGGGGAAAGAGTAAGATAGGAGAAGGCAAGACTAAAAGCATATGTTTAAGGAGAGCCATTAAATATTTAAGTTGCATGCAGATAATTCCTTTCAGAATGGGAAAGAAAAGAAAGTTGCTGAAGGGTGTTGACTATGTAATTCCACACCTCGTAGAAATAATTTAAAACCTCAACCCCTCCACCACCCGGAATTACCAAAATAACTGCTGGTTTATATACAACTTTTTACATCATCATCATCACTGAGCCTGCAGCTTTTTTGTCAAATTGCATTCACTCTAAACTTGGTCAAATTTTATTCATTTGAATATATGCTTGCCCATCCCCTCAAAATTTTTTGTCAAGATCTATCACTACTTTCAAACTCAACCCCCAACCACTAGCACCATAGCTTTACCCAACATCAATGTCGCTACGCTCCACTAGATGCCAACTACAGCCTCCCCTGCCACACACTATTCTCTCCATATCTATCCCCACTGGCTTCCACCACCACAAACCCCGACCCACCCCCTTTGTTTCCACCCACTACCTTCCTCATGGACGCCTTTCCAAACCCGCCACCATCCAACTAACTACTGGAGGGAGGAGGGACATTACAAGTCGAGGAGGCTCGATGATGACATCATAGGGGCTAAGCGAAGAAGGATGGCAGCGCTAGTAGTGTAGAAGTTGGTAGTACGGTTGAATAGATATTCCATTAGCAAAATGTCCTAGTGACATTTCTAACCCGACGGCTAAGTACATGCCTCATTATGAAATCATCTAGAATTGCAAGATATCTGAATACTACGAAAAGGTTGTGGCTCAGTATAAGAGAAACACATTCAAATATAAGAACATCTAGGTGATCTACCACAGATGTGTATGTGTGTGATTATGTTTGTGTTTGTGTTTGTGTGCGGGTGTGTGTTGGGGGCTGGGGCTTACTCCTATTCCCATGAAAATATGTTGTTTCTGTATCTAAGGTTTTTTCACTTTTAGACAACCTAGAAATCGTTTATATACGGTTCAATTTTTCCAACCAGTTAGAACATGCCGCATGGAACTTCACAACTTCAATATCTAATGCTAGTGACCACACAAGAGGAGCTCATAACATATTTTCAGACAACCAACCAAGCCAAAAGTTGACAATAAACTCATTCCTTACATATTTGAGGCCAAAGTAAAGTATAATCTCAGAATGTATTAAGATACTAACTGGGATTCAAGTAGTTTAGATACAATGGCAATGTGGAACTTCAAGAAAGGTCTGTTGCTGGTGACCTCAAAAGGACCACCTAACAATACTTCTATTTCAGACACCGAACCAAGCCAGAGGTTACAGTATACCATATACCTTTAAGATAAAACAGGAGACAAAGACCAGTTAATTTTAATTTTAAAAATATTTGGCAGGGAGGGGTGCTTCAAGAGTAGCTTCTGCAGCTAAGCTTAACTCCCAAGCTCCATGTTTAAATCCGGGGAAAGAGTAAGATAGGAGAAGGCAAGACTAAAAGCATATGTTTAAGGAGAGCCATTAAATATTTAAGTTGCATGCAGATAATTCCTTTCAGAATGGGAAAGAAAAGAAAGTTGCTGAAGGGTGTTGACTATGTAATTCCACACCTCGTAGAAATAATTTAAAACCTCAACCCCTCCACCACCCGGAATTACCAAAATAACTGCTGGTTTATATACAACTTTTTACATCATCATCATCACTGAGCCTGCAGCTTTTTACAACTTTTTACATAAGAAAATAAAAAGGCTGCAGACCCTGAAGCTCGTAAGAGGTAATAAAACTTCAGATAAATAAACACTCCCCTTAGATAAAGCTTGGACGAGTAATCTAATTGAGTCAATCATCCAGTAGAGGCCATTCTAAACATTCATTACTGAGAAAATATGCTTCTCATGAAGGATTAAGGAAACAAGTCATATGAGTAGGAGTTAAGACTTATTGTAGATATTTGGTCGTATAGGAAGATAAAGAAGGTTAGATTGGACCAGATTCCTTTATAAGCATGTGGGAAAGAGAGACAGATGGATTTGTTTCATCTTGAAGAGGAGTTTAGTTCGACACAGATTCAATAATAAGGACGAGCTTATGGGAGGGGCTGAATGAGAAGAGGAATATTCAAATTAAAAATCAAAAATTCATTTGGTTCTGTTCTGCATAATCCTTGGTAACAGACAACTTTCTAAAGCAAAGAAGATGGAAGAAACTAGGTTTGATTCACCATGTGAAACCAGTACCAGGTACCTTACATATTAAAAGAGTTAATGACATTTATTACCATACAGTCACATGTGCGGCTTAATTCGCATCCCAATTTAAATAGCCAACCTTAGGGTTTCTCCTAACAGAGTTGACAAATATGAATAGAATGGTTAGGGTTTGTTTATAACTCGGTTCCAATGGGACATAAGTATCCGCACTTCCTTCTATCTTCTCCTATCTTTCTCTGTCATTGGTATCAACTCCTTAATCCAGGTTGTGGTCCAAGACTTTCCCCCATTTTTCTTCCCCATCAATCACTATTCTTCACAAAAACTATTAAAAAACAACCTGTGTTCTTCGTTGTCTCCTCGAGAAGGGGAAACCAAACAGAAATATTTGTTGGCGCCGTTAACCGTGCTCACACCGCTCCACCACATTAAGCCTGCTTCAGCCCTCCCCCCATCATTTGTGTATCCCTTCATTTCCTGCTGTCAGGAGATGCAGCAACAGAACTCTAGCTAGTTGCACCTCAAGACAAGTTTTTTACCCATGGCCCTCACGTGGTTATGGGTCAGCATTTCAGAGACGAACAGTTTTAGCCAGTCAGCCTGCCCTCACCAAACTGCAACAAAAACAACCATTGGAAACTGTCCATGCAAGACTATTCAACACCACCACACATCAGCATTATTTCCCTGCATTAAACACGAATAACTCATGAAATTCTCAAAATTTTCAATTTTTTTGTGTATAACTCATGCATTATTCATTTGACAAATGTTACAACCGATTTCTGCAAGAACCCGGTACTATTCCTCAATTCCACGAATTATTCACGACATTTACAAATTATCCTTGAATTTCACGTATTGCTACCGAATTTCAGGGATTGTGAAATAAGAGCATGTTATATGTACAGATATGGGTTTGGATACAGGTACGGGTCCGGTACTAGGATACGAAATTTTTTATAATATAGGATACAGGTACGGCGTAGATACAACGATTTTGTTAATGTTTATTTAAAATTTTAACAAGAATACCAATTTATTTTAAAAAAAAATAAGACCATCCAATTTCATTCTCAAATCACAATATATCAGGAGTCTAGAGTTGGGGAGTCACATGGTATTTGGATTTTGAGGGATCACGTGAATGGGGTGCTCCCTTGGCTGCTAAATGGGCCAGCTGCATCCGGGCTGTATTGAGGTCGCATCCTGCTAATTAAAAAACTGGATACGGCATAAGAAGTATCTGGTACGTATTAGAGAGTATCTAGGGAGTATCGGTATTAGATATGTATTTGGTACTAGTAAGACACCTATTTTGGAGTATTTGTGCTTCACAGGGGGAGACAGCTGGGGATGCAATGTTTACCTTTAAAGGACATGAAATAGATATCATTTAGATGAAATCCAGAATAAACCACAATGGATTTAGTCACTGAGACAAGAGGCCCGTTAACCAACAATACCAAACTGAAGCCTTTCAGAGAATGTCGAGGACATCAACGTGCATAAAACTTGCACCTCAGCAAGAGAAAGCATCCACAAGTACCATGTAAAGTTGAATGAACTGCATTGTAATAAAGAACAAGCAAAAAATCATGATGAGATACAGAAATGTGTTTAAGAATAGAAATCCCAAAAAAACAAAGGAGGTAGAAACAATAAAGAGAAGAAGGATGACGGCATTTAGCAAAGGGAATGGTGACTAACCTCGAACTGACGTCAAGGGAGCAAGTGTGACAGCCTTGCTGTTAGCTGCTACTTAGCAAAGAGGTTTTGAAGATAGGAGCTGGTGTCAGATGTTAATTGAGTCAGGCCATACCCAATTTTCTTTTCCATTTTTTACCAGTTGGATACGGCCTGGATATAGCATGGATACAGCTTAAGAGTATTTGATACGTATCCTAGAGTATCCAAGAGTACTGGTTACCAATACATATCGGATATGGGTAGGACACCTATTTTGAACTACCCGTGCTTCGTAGGTTATATGATTTGGCATTTGGAAAACGAGAACCAGTAAGCAAATCATGCGTGATATATATATATATAGCGATGTGTTTATCATGTGTATACAATATATTATCAAGATGGGACACCTCAGTGGTTAGATCCTTGATTTGTTATCAAGAGGTCTCAGGTTCAAGCCCGGACCACGGCATGAATAGAATCGCCATTTAAAAAAAAAATGTTTTAAAAAGCGGAAAGCAAGAGGCGTGCCAACAGCACCTTGTGGCCGGTTGAGTGCCAGATGGGCGCTCATGCGGACACTTTTTGCGGGATTCTTATATAACATAATAGAAAAACATACATATTTGCATATAAGTAATATATTTAAAAGGAACTTTTATAAGGGAAAAAATATATATTTATAAGGAACTTTTATACTTATCTAGACACCGTTCAACAACAAATTAAACAACCCAAATAGTTTTAGACGCAGCTGCCATACCCAAATAGTTTATTGTTACTGTAGTAAATATATCTATAATTTTATAGACTAAAATGCAGTTAGCAGTAAAAGATATACAATGTGTTAATGTGCATTTGCAGTAAACAATACAACATATATCACCCTAAATATGTTTTGTCAACTCATCCATAGCAAGAACAACTAGATATGGGTTAAGTGTTGATCCTTGATGTACCCCTATTGTAATAAAAGAAATATATATGTAAGCAAATTGAAACTAAATGGATTTTTACGTAATTATACAGAAAAATAAATAGAAATTCAAACCAAGCTAAATTAAAAAGGCCACTTCTATAATAAACTAAAATATGTAGCAAAAACAAGATATTGTTGCTTTTTACCATTAGATCCAAATGACACATTGGACAAAAAAATTAAACGAAACATATTTTGAAATTGAAAGGAACAAGGAACCAGCATTAGTTAAATATGAGATTTGGAATCCACTTACATAGTTAATAAAAAGGTGTCACAAAGATAATTTAGCAATGAATATTTATAAATCTAAATTCAAAAATGTTGATTAAAAGTATCATTAGTGAGAGATTGATAATTGAGTGCACAGTCACAAATTCGAAATCCGTGTTTCATTCGGCTGGGTTGAAAAGTTTAGCATTTGGAAATTATGTGGAAAATTTGGATAAAATTCGATAAGATTATGTAAAAGTTCAATCAAATATTCGAGTAAAATTCGGATAAAATTCAAACACTACAATATTGACAACATCCAATTTTGTGGATGTTTCATGCCTAATTTCACCCTTGATTCCCCTCTTCATGCAGAGTTACCCTTCATATTTTGCTCCTGATTTCGAATTATACCTTAGTTAGAAGATAATCACTCATTTATGTGCAGATATCTCGCCATGCGATGGTTTCTACCATGGGGCAGAATGTCCATCGGTTTGCAGAACCGATGGAGTTACCCTTCGTCATATTTTGCTCCTGATTTCCAATTATACCTTGGTTAGAAGATAATCACTCATTTTTGTTCAGATAGCTCGCCAGACGATGGTTTCTACCATGGGGCAGAACGTCCATCGGTTTACAGAACTGATGGAGACCTTCCACAACCTCAGATCCAAGGAAGTACGAGCACTGTCCATCCATCGGTTCCCAAACCGATGGTCTCCAGCCGAGATCGGATCCACCATCGGATGCCAAAACCTATGGTCCACCGAAGCGTAGACTCAATGGTCAGGCGCAATAACCTGAATTGATGGCACGCCTATGCAGTTCACAACTAATGGTTGGTCAGGCGGCTAGTCAGGGCAACTATCAGGTGTCAAAACCGATGGCATGTCGAGGCACAGCACCCGATGGTCCGCCTGGCCCCAGGAAGGAAGACCTACCGATGGCACGTCAGTGCTCAACCGATGGTCGGTCAGATGACCAAGCAAAAGCCTAATTGGCAAGCTACAACCCATCGGCTCTCAAACCGATGGCATACCTGCACAACCTGCCAACCGATGGCAACATCAACAAATCTATCATTCAAGATGGTTAGGCACGTGCTCCGAGGACTTGCGGTGCGAGTAAAGTACCTCAAGCACCACCTCAAGCACTGGACCGATGCCTATAAATAAAAGACCACATGATACAACAACGGGTGGCGACGTGAAGAAGACGATAGAGTGTTGCTTGAGAGTTGCTTCGCCATCAACCATCGGTTGCAGACATCCATCATAGGTTCACGGTCTCCAAGGACGAGTCTAAGGGACAGCGCGCCCTCACCTTCACTGAGCATCTCTATACTTCTTCGAGAGGAGGGACGAGTAGCTAACCTCGCTGCCAACACCAGATTCAGATTAGAGAAGCTTTCCATCGACCTTGACCATTTGTGGTCACTGTTGGTGTATCTTCCTTCTTTGCATCTATCCACTTCCCTTCATCACCTTCATTCCATTTCGCCTTCCACCTCCATGTCTCGTTATACTTGTAAATCCGTAATGCTACTCACCACCATGAGTGGCTAAACATATAGCTTGGGTTGGGAGTAGCCACTAAGGCTCTCCCAACATGTAAATACTCATATCCATTGAATATATGCTCTTAGCAAAGTTCATCTCCATACTCTTGATCTTAATGTTTCACTTGCATGATTAGCTACCATCTTGTGTTGTTTGATTGTTAATGCCTCGAAAGAGTAATATTAACCCATATCTAAGTGTTATGGAGTTGCATGAATGCATGAGAATGTTGGAATGCTTAAGCTAATGATCATATGGTTTATTTTGATTGTTTGTTTGCCATCTCGAAAGAGAGACAACCTTATAATCTAGATCTATCATAAGCTCGAGAGAGGAGAGAATAGGCACTTAATGATGATTGTTTGTAAGCTTGCTAAGGGTATACAATGCAGCATTGCATGTCGGTGAGAGACCTTAGATGGTGAAACTCAATCCAAGTTTCCCATCCATACTTGATACCTCATCTTTTGAACTTTTTGGTTCTTGTACTTTACTTCTTGATTTGTTTTACTTGTTTACTTGTTTGTTGAAGTACCACCATTCCATTTAAGGAACACAAAACTTTATCTCACTATATGGTTGGTGTAACTAAGTGAAGGCTCTCCATTCTTAACACATACCACTCTTGTCCCTGTGGATCGACCCCGATTTACTATATCGGATCCCGCATTAATCATTGCGGGGGCCAGAGAGTCGGGTTATAATTTTAAAATTCAGATTACTCTAGATCTATTCCTTTTGGACGTGTGATTAGGCCGATCAAATATGTATGTATAAATATACACATACAAATATTACATATACACACAAGATAAACACATTGATATATAATTATAAACATGCACACCGTGATTTGCTTATTGATTCTCTCATCCCAAATGCCAAATCATATAATTTGTTCGTATTCGATACACAGACAACTCGTAAAGTTTGGGAACAATTGTGAAATCAGGATAATTCATAAAATGAGTGAATAATTCTTGGAATTCAGGATAGTGCAGGTTTTTTGCAAATTTTGAACGTAGCATTCGCCACATGAAAAACTTCAGGAATTATACGTGAATAATTCAAAATTTTGGAGAATATTATGACTATGATTGAGTACAACTCTGGAGAGGAATTTTTAAAATCTCAATAGAAAAGTTGGTGGTTAACATAAGACATTATCATCCATAGTTGAGGGTTGTGCCTCAGCTAAGCCTCAGAGCCCCATTGTTATGAGGCAAGCCTCAGACATTTTGAGATGTAAGCCTCAGTCTAGGACACCGCGGTGTAAGCCTCGAGGCGCAAACATGATAGCCTCATCTCCAGGTGTAAACCTTGAAAGCCTCAAGGCGGGCTTTTTTAACACCATGATCATAAGAGAAAGATTGTGATGTGTATTGTTCATGTGGTGGGTGGCGCCAAAGTCTACTATCAAGTCAGAGCGACTAGCTAGCAGTGAGGTGTCAATGTTACCTGGGTTGAAGGCCACAAAATAGGCAAAAGAGGAAGCAATTTGCGAAGCAAAGGGATCTATTGGAAGGCTTGAACTACTTGTTCTTGATCTTCAATTGAAAGATAGATCACCCAAAAGGTCTTTCAGGTGTTGAAGTCCAAGTGAGATGAGTTGCACCAGGACATCGTCCGTGCCCATGATTATAGTAGATATATCCTTCGTATGTCCTAACTTCCGGCAAAACGTGTACTTTAGGTGAGGTGTGCAACCATGGCCCCTCCCACGAGTAGTGGCTACGATGGCCACATGAGCCTTAGTAGGCTCGATGCTAACTATTGGTACATTTGTTTGTGAGAGGCGGTTGTAGGCATCATCATGGGAGGGAGAGAAAAGTTGTTTTTGCGTTGAGGACGATACTTCACACTAATATAAACTCTGAGCGCAGGCGATGAAGGAACTTCGCAATAATGAGGTCCTTTCCCAGTCGTTGGTTTAGGTTTCCACGGAAAAAGGTGAAAAGAAATTCATATATTGCAACAGAGTGACTTATTTCAAGATAGGCCTCCAGAGTTCACTCTCCTTGGTGTGTGGAACTTATCCTAGAAGTTGTAGATGTGAAGGGCATTGAACTCATGGGTATATAGAATTTCTTTGCAGTGTTGTAGATTTCTTTGATGCTTTGGTCGAACATATATATTTTGCAGCAATAGCAGGCTCCAAACTATTCCACAACTAGCAAAGAACGAGGTTGTTATCTTATGCCAAATATCAGTGTCTTTAACATGTTTAGTTTAGTAATAAATTTAAGTTTGTTCCAAGACTCAAGAAAAGTATATATGGCATTCATCCATAACAAATAGTTGGAACTATTAAGTTTGATCACATAAATAATAGGCAGATCATTATTGTAAATAACAATAGGAGGCTTGTCGTTCACAATCACAATCACATGTCAATCATTGGAAAGAAGCACGGTTATGATACAAAACAAGGCTACCAAAAGAAACCACACTAGTCGAGAACAGGTGGTACCAAAATGTAGCACGATATGTAAAGGGGAGTGTACTCACTGGAATGAAAACACAGTGGGTTAAAGAGGGTTACTGGAATGATGCACCACATGTAGGAGGGAGGGAGATCGCTGTCACAAGAAAGAAGAATTGTTATAGGGAAAATAGTAGTCCCCTATTGAAAACACTCACTGATGCATTAGGGATTGCATGGGGAGAAAGAAACAAGAAACAAAAGGACTATTCCTACACACAGTTCATAGAGAAACCCATGGACAAATGTGAGGAGGGCAAACAGTAGCCTAGAAGGAAGCTGACGGGATAAAGGATGATGATGTGTTGATGAGGCTTCTACCTGAGGCCCCTGGTAAACCAGCATGGACGGCCGCAGGCCGCTACGCAGCTCTAGTGGGCTAGAGATTGTGGGTCGTTAAAGCCACTTATGGGCAGTATGGTTGGTGCCTGTCCGAGAGTAGTGGTGGTTGCCTTAAAGGTCGGTGGTTGGCTGCTATTGTCCCCTTCTAGGACAGTGTTAGCAGCATCCAATCTTTAAGCCGGTGGTGGTTGGACTTCATGCCAGCGGCGGCCGCAAGCCTTTAGGTTGAGGCTGCAGCCCTCTTGACTGCAATCCTTATTGTTGCAAGATGTAGCGGCAGCTACGGTTGGAAGCAAAAGACGGGGGTGGCACAATAGGTAGAGGAGAGGGTAGCAACTGTAAGGAGAGGGGTTAGGTTATGAGAGAGGTTTGCATGCTTTGATACCATGTTGGAAATCAGATCTATTTGCAAATGAAAATTCATTACATACATATGGGATAAAAAGAGGCATTCTCTCCCCCTCTCCCATGCCCGTGGCGGAGGCCGAACGCCGGGGAGGGTGGTAAGCCAAGGCGGCAACTGGGATTCGAACTTGGGTCCCTTTGTTAGGGGACACTGTGCTTGACAACTTGAATCACTCCTTGTCGGCACTATAGGAGGTGGTACTACTCCCTAATTCCCCAATATAGGATTAAAAGAGGAAGCAATATGGTGTACAATATATACAAGATAAGAGAGTAGAGAGTGACCCATAGGCCCATTCAGCTTAGTATTCTAACGGTTACAATAGTTCTTCGACAAACTCATATGTCAAAAGTGTAACAAAGTCAATAATGTATCAATCCAATTGAATGCCCTTTGTGGGGCTCCAAAATACTGGGTTCTTAGGCCCTGTTTGGTTAGGTGCAGTAACTGTGCAAAGTATGATTTCAATAACATTAAGTTCGTAAGCATTGGTTTATAACTATTAAATTTTGTTTGGTAGAGTGACGAGCAAACTCATTGATTTTAAGTTCTTTTGTTTGGTATACAGTAGTGCTTCCATATGATGAGATGTGGGTTTGTAGCCAAGAGAAAGAAGAGCGGCAAGTAGGTGAGATTTTTTACTTCGAATCACACATCCGGCATGACAATAGTGGACTAAAAGTCAAAATTGCCTTTCTTGTTGGATGTCGTAGTGTCTACCTACCGCTCACAGTCACAGTGTAGCACGTACGCTAGTAGCTCTTAGCTCCTGAACTGAACTGCATCCGACTGCACCCTTTTTGGGGGCGGTATGTTTTCTCATAATTTCAGCTCAAAAGTGTAATTACAATTCACAAAATTACGCCCTGATACACCCTACCAAACAATTTTAGTTTCAAAACCACAACAAATGAACATCAATCGCTTAAACTACACCCTACCAAACAGGCCCTTAACGTTGTTGACATTAGTTTGTTTAGATAAGACAAAGGTAAACAAAAAATAATAATGAATGTCGCATTAGCCAAAGGGTGGATGGTGAAACTGGTAGGTGAGAAGAAGTCCACAAGTAAATGGGCTCAGTAAAGAAAGGTTAGATGGGATAAAGGGCCATCAACAACAACGAAAGGAGAAAAAACATAAAGTGGAGACACCATTCAACTAATATTCATAAATCACTCATGGTTTTGTATGCTACAATCACGGAACATATATGACTAATTTAGAGTTTAAAATTGGTGTAGATGGTATATGGTTTTGCAAGTAGATATCCAATTAGTAAGAAATATGTTAACCCCTTCAAAACCCATCATACCAAAATCAGTAGACCTAATCTTCTCTTGAAATAAAACGCAAGTCCACAACGGCAGTTGCTTACCTGTTGCTTAAGATCATAAGGGTCAGCCCCTTTATCCTTCATGTCTGCAGTTTTTGCAGCTTCTCTTTCAACTTCCTTCTCATAAGAATGAAGCTCTTTTAGAATGCGCTTGCAGGTAGATGTCTTAATTTTAAGATTCCTGATGGTAGCCATTCAACTGCAACGAAGAAAACAACTGCTCAAATCACCATTAAGATAGGTAAAAACCCATGTAATTTGACAAGAACAAACCAAATAGTTTTCTTCGTACAAACCACCCAATCTCAAATAATTTGTTGGGTATTCAACCTTGGTTCAAATAAAAATAGACGCAGAGTAACAAAACCTAAAGCACATATGCGTCAAATCGGATTACATTTGTAGAATTGCTTACTTTACCATGGACCATTTACACCGTATACGCAATGCAAAAACATATTAGATGCAATCATGATTAAATTAATAGATGAACATTTGTAAGTAAGCTACACTTTTTTAACCTCGAGTCTATGTTTGATTAAACATATATCAATGGTACAAGAATGTCCAAGGATAACCGAATGCAATCATGTAATAAGGCTTGTTGGTCAAATATAAATGTCGTATAATATTTTTAATTGCACAAGAAATTTCTTTGATTAAATGTCTCATGATTATGGCCGCTACAAAAGCTCCAAGAGATTCCTCCTCAAATGGCTCATATTTATGACCTTAATTAAATATATAATTATTGGCTTCCCATTAGTCCCTCCCACTGCCACCGTCACCAGGAACTGGACTACAGCAGAAGCCTCCCCTGAGCCGAGCCGCACTAGCAGGCTACTGGAGAAGCTCTCAAAGTAGAATGTCTTTTGGGAAATATAACATTTTGAAACAGAAGCTCAGCAATTTCATATAATTTGCAGAGATATAAAATATTTTAATATCTATGTAAGCCAATGAGATTGTTCAGTCTATCATATGTATACTCAAACTACTCAGTATATATGTAGACAATGGTACTAAGAGAAAGAGATGACCTAATCGATGGTCGCTCTCATGACTTCTAAATATAAAGGAAATAATAATTAACAAATTTATATGCAAACCCTTGTTTATCTACTCTTAGATCTTTCCTCTATGGATATAACCGTCAACTTCTATATGATTCGTGCTTTCATGAAAGACGGGATTTCGGGCAATGTGGGTAGCAGCCTGATTGTCACACTTTAACTCCATGGGACTACTCTTGAGCAAAACCCAACTCTTCTAATAGATGTCTGAACCATAATATCTCAAAAGTGGCGAAAGCTTATAATGCAATCCTACTGAACAAATAATGAAACATAGCTAAGGCTAAAGGGAATCATTCTTATTCTCCAAATGTAATTATTAAATGACACAATAGAGCATTTATATAGGCTCCTGAAACTAGGGACTTTACATGGGTCCAAACCCGGACCGGAACGAGACCCGAATGATGAAAATTCTTGGATCGACCCGAAAAAGACTCACTCTGGACCTAAAAATAAGAACCAGATGGAAACTGGACCGAATAATATATAAAACGTAGACATTCAAGTATTCAACTACTATTACAGTTTTAGGGCAACAGTCTGAAAATTCGGAATAAATTATCCTACTTTAAGCCAAAAAAATGTTAAATCGTAAAGAGTCATTACATTAACAGTGATAACGTGATCATTGTGTTTTTTGTTTCCACAGATGGTTGGATAGATGACATAATACAACTGATAAAAGATGAAGTTAGCGATATATGGGTATATGATACGTTTTTACATCCCAATTAATCATTGACGCCGTGCTGAAACACTCAAGCTGTTGGGTGTCTTCGTGAAGTGCAAACACCACTTGTTTTTGTTCATTCAGACAATTTATAACAATGAGATGTGTCGTGTGTAAATCATAAAAAAACATTCGCCGTAGGAAAATCATAATGACGCACGACGTTAGACAGGGAAATAGGTTAAACTGTTGATAAATTCTAAGATAATTATCCCATCATTCCCCATATAAACACTAAATTTAATGAACACATTAAATTGTTATGCATCTAGATCGTCACATGTATATCATCTATGCAAAGCATGGGGGAAGTTGTCATTGTTGTCAGTTGGATGATGTGGGTTCACGCCTATACATCATGATCAGTGTGGTTTCTATTGGGGGTGAATTGAGCTATAAATGTTCTAAACAAAACAATTAGACCCCACAATAAAAGAATGAGAGAGATTGAAAGCAATCACAATTGACACAGCTATATAGAGTGGTTCTGGCCTAACACGTCGTAGCTTCAATGCCTAAAGGGCTTCATCCACTAGGATTTCTAACCAGAGAAGAATCGTATAAAGTATAAACCTTACAACATTGACACTAGGTCCCTTTTCAAGTCAAGGATAACTACTTCCTTGTCAGAGGAATGTATATGGAGGTAGCAACTAACACGGTTACTGCCTTTTGACTGTACAGCCCAACCTAACTGTATCGCGGCCCAAACTGAGTCTCGATCAAATTGGAACATAGATATGGATATGTTTCTTATAAAAAATGACCATCTAACCTTGTCTTGGACATGAAGAAACCTCAAGAGATGTCAGAATATGTAAACCTAAGCCAACGATAGTATTTCAAACTAGGCTTCTGGTGTTTGGAGAAGATAATAGAGCTTTTCTATTTCGGGTTGAAGACAAGGTGGACTTTGTTGAGAAAGTGTCTCAACCTCTCAAGAAAAGCTTCCTTCAATGACTTCGACGTGAACACCAAGCCTACAACTTCAGCATGCTCCTAGACACCTCCAGGAAGACAATTATACAATCACAAATAACCTTAAATGGAGGCAACAGCTTATCAAATCGGCTCCTATTGATTGTATATGATCTAGCCTAACAATTATCACGGTCCAGACCAAGTCTTGGTCATATTGGAACGTGGTTACAGGTCTGTTTTTTGTGAACTGGCCCTCTAACCTCATTCTAGACATGAAAATATGTCAAAAGATGCTCGAATCTTAGTTATCAAGGCGCCTAGGCTTAAGGCAGGCGGCCTCAAACTAGGCACCCAGCCCCTTAGGTGACCTAAGTGGCCACTTAAAGGCCTTTTAGGCTCAAATTAAGCCACTTCAAGGCTAATATAGCATAATTTAGGTCTGCATTTGATCAAGTTGATGCAACTTTCCAGAGATACAGGCAAGCAAAGAAAGAAGGTTGTTTAGGAGGCAGGGTCTAGATACTCTGATAATATTTATAAGAAGTAGGACACAAGAGAAGGGGAAAAAGATATATATAAAATGAATCATATAAGAGAAAGAAAAGGAAGAGACTTGAGTCAAGTAGAATGCATCGAGAACGAAGATGGTAGAGTGTTGGTGAAGGATGATGATATCAAGAATCAATGGAGAAATTACTTCCATAAGCTTTTCAATGGAGATACTGTAAATAATGTAAGTGACTTGTGTGACATGAATACAAGAGATATCATTTACACACAACAAGTTTCACTATTTGAGGTCAAGAATGCTTTGGAAAAGATGAAAATGAGAAAGCCATGCGGACTAGATGGTGTCCCCATTGATGTATGGAAGAGCATGGGGATGAAGGAGCTATGTGGTTAATGAATTTCCTAAATAAGATTATGAAGACCAAGAAGATGTCAGATAAGTGGAGAAGTAGTACAATAGTCTCCATCTACAAGAACAAAGGGGATGTTCAAAGTGGCACAAACTATAGAGGTATCAAGTTGATGAGCCCCACTATGAAGCTTTGGGAAAGAATTATTGAGCATAGGCTAAGATCTATAACGTTGATATCAAATGGCTAATTTGGTTTCATGCCTGTAAGATCAACAATTGATGCTATTTTTCGAATAAGGAGGCTTATGGAGAAGCAAAAAAGATCTTCATATGGTTTTTATTGATTTATAAAAGGCTTATGATCGGGTACCCACGGAAGTATTGTGGATGGTTTTGAAGAGAAGGGGGATGCCAATCCAATACATTGAATTGAATAAAGAATAAAGACATGTATGATAGCTCAATTGCAAGTGTGAAGACTCCTGGAGGAGAGACACCAACATTTCCTATCACAGTCGGGGTAAACCAAGGACCACACTTAGTCCATATATGTTCGTTGTTGTCATGGATGAGTTAACAAAGAATGTTCAGGACGATATTCCTTGGTGTATGTTATTTGTTGATGATTTTGTATTGATTGACGAAACCAAAGATGGATTGAGTGACAAAGTTGAACTTTGGAGAAAGGCATTGGAATCAAATGGATTGATGATTAGTAGGAGCAAAATTGAGTATATGCATTGCAATTTCAGCAAAATCTCGCATTGTGAATGGTGGAGCCAAGTTGGACGGAGTAGATATACCAAAATGTGATAAATTTTGTTACTTGGGTTCTATTGTTCAAAGTCGAACCAAAGATGGATTGAATGACAAAGTTGAACTTTGGAAAAAGGCATTGGAATCAAATGGATTGATGTTTAGTAGGAGCAAAATTGAGTATATGCATTGCAATTTCAGCAAATCTCGCATTGTGAATGGTGGAGCCAAGTTGGACGGAGTAGATATATCAAAATGTGATAAATTTTGTTACTTGGGTTCTATTATTCAAATTGATGGGGATGTCCGAGATGATGTTTGTGACAGGATCACTGTAGGACGGTTGAAATGGAGGAGTGCAACTAGAGTTTCATGTGATTGGAAGATCCCTCTAGGATTAAAAAGCAACTTTTACAGAACAGCTAATACGGCTAGCCATGCTCTATGAGAGCGAATGTTGGGCGGTGAAGAAACAAGGTCTCAACAAGATGAATGTGGTTGAAATGCGTATGCTGAGATGGACGTGTGGGAAGATCACTTGAGAAATGATTATATCAGGAATGAAGCGGAGGTGGCCAGCATTGAGGACAAGTTGTGTGAGGGCCGACTCAAATGGTATGGACATGTGCAACGCAGACCGAGTAATGCGCCTATACGAAGCAATGCTATTGAGTCAAGCACAATTAACAGAAGAAGAAGAAGAAGGCCTAAAATAACATGGGAAGAGATTATATAGAGAGATTTCGAATCTTTACATCTCGATCGGAATATGACTTATGATAGAGCTAAATGGAAACAAAGGATTCATGTAGCCGACCCCAACATGGTTGGGACTGAGGCTTAGTGATGATGATGATGATGATGATTTGATCAAGTTGAGTCACTTATTTGAAATGGGTTTGTTTTATCCAAAATTAGGTCAAATTAGGTTAAATTAGGTCTAATTTGGAGGAAACATGCCTGATTTGGGGAAATAGGTCTAATTTGAGGGAATTAGGTCTGATTTGGTCGTGTAAGGCCTCATTTATATCAATATAGGGAAAACTAGGGCTACTTAGGTTTGATTACGTCATGTTATGCAAACTTAGGTTTGATTTTAGGCCAAATTTAAGCAGATTAGGTCTGATTTGGGGAAATCAAGTGTGGCTTGGGGGAAATGAGTCTGTTTTGGTGAGATTAGGTATGATGTAGCAAATTAGGTCTTGTTTAGGTCAACATAAGGAATTTTTAGGGGACTTCAGATCTGATTAGGTCATAATATGGAAAATTAGATTTAATTCAGGCCAAATAATGTCAAATCTGGGTACATTAGGTCTAATTTGGGGAAAACAAGTATGATTTGGGGGAAATAGTTCTAACTTGGGAAGATTAGGTTTGACTTGGCCAAATTTGGTCTCATTTAGGTCAATATATGGAAATTTAGGGAAATTGGACATTATACAAAATTAGCTCTGGTTTAGGCTAAATTAGGATAAACTAGGTCAAATTAGAGAAATTTTGGATCAAATGAGTTCAAATTAGGGCCAATCAGTTCTAGTTTAGGTCATGTTAGGTGTGATTTAGCATAAATTCTATGTAATAAAGTCATTATTTAATATTTACATATATGAAAATATAAATGTAAATATCAAAAAATCATCATTGTTTATAAAAAAGCAAAACGCCTAAAATGCTTGGGTGCCCGCCGAGGCGCCCCCTCGGGAACGCCTGGCCGCCTTAACAACTATTGCTCAAATACGACTTAACACTAAAGGCAGCCCAAAATTTTCTCCTAGGGTTTATAACCTCTTTGAATACCTCTCCAAGCAACATTTCTTCATCTCAGTGATTTAAAAAGCGCCCCAAGCGGTCGCTTAAGCGGCCAAGGCCCCTGGTCACCTAATTGGGCATTAAGTGCTTAGTTAAGGGGTTGTTATTAGGCGCCCGCTTTTTTCTGCCTCGGTCGTTTAATGGGCCTGCTTTTGCCGCTTAGGCCGCTTTATGGGCCGGTTTTTAGGATGTTTCCCGCTTTCATCCATGTTTGGTACAAAACAACATCTAAACATGTTGAGTTAGTAATTTCTACTTCATATACATAGTACTTACCAAGAATTTATACATATGAGAAATAAGATCCTATATTCATATATGAATATTGTTTATATATGAACTTACACATACTGCATGAAGTAAAGATAATGGATTCTTCTACCACTGTATGTACCAACAATTACCATTACTAATATGATGCAGATGATATAAATTATTGTTTCAGGTCTAATTAGCGGGTAAATAATTATATAGCTCATGGTCTACGGTTTTGTAAATGTATCATATTTTTTTACTAATATAATAGTTGTACTTTATTACTAATTGCATAGTTCCTACCTAGTGGTTGCTAATTATATACTATACATGCGACATGAATATTGTATTATTACTGAACGTACGGCATTAATATGATTATAGGAACACTCTAGTTGATTAATACTTACATATTAGAATATTGATGCTAACATAGTCACATATTATATTGTACTACTAGTTATAGTAATTTAAACGAGTTATAGTCAATTCTGAGTTGAATACATATCTAGTTTTATAAAAAAAATATTCTGGATGATGGCAAACGAGCCCTCGAGGATGAGCCACTTAGGTGACCCCACCCCGACAATGTAAACCCCCACAGCTACAAGCACACTAAGGGGGCGTTTAAGCTCACAGTGGGCCAGCTTACTTAACGTATTAATTTTTATTCTTAGGAGCACAATTGGGGGTTCAATTTCGGGTCCCTTCATTGGGGAGTCTGTTCATTCACCACTCGAGATACTACCTCGCTGGATTTATAATTAGAAAAGTTCACAATATACAATTAGATATACATATATATCTCAATCTATGTGCGTGTAAATTGAATCATAACTTTTTTGAAAGTGCATGTCTGGCTCTTAAGCAGCTCACAAGGTCATGTTCGCTTGCCTTCAGCTTCACGTTTTCTAAAACGTTGCTTCTTCTATATTGATTTCCAGGTGTAAAGGGATCTATTTCTTCTTTTTCTCTTTCAGAATCATCCTTTTCCAATGTAACTCTCTCCATCAAGCAAAAGAATCATCTTCATCGGTATATGTAGGCTCCCCGAGTGATTATTCACAGAATCACTAACAATGTAGCCTTTTTGGTTGTTTGTTTGTCGTAATTATTCGTACATATTCAATTGACATGTCAATCTCACCTTCCATCTTTGGAACATGTTCATTGGAAATGTAAAGGGCTCTCACCAATCTCATCCCCAACACATGTCAGCAAGTGTGAGGTGTGCATTCTGTGTTGCCAATTGAACGCCACATTCCATCATTTTGACTTAGAAATCTTGAGTTAGGTCATATTCCCCAACCAAAGCGGTCTCTGGTTTTTTTAAGGATAATAGCAACTGCAAACAGAGTTCAAAATAGACAAATGTGTTTCTAGGAAGGAGGAATATTATTGGGAGTTGCTCCATGACTTCTTGGCCTAGTCATATGTGATGCTTAGGAGTCAACTTTAAAAGAGGATGTTCTGTCGTAAAAAGAAGTGAAGGGATCTATAAGGCAAAGGGCATTACACAGGACCTTGCTCTATTGAGATTTATCCAACAGTTTTGACCATGAAGTTGAATGATGTAGATGGTATGTCCAGTCTGGAGAAGTTCATCATCATCTAAGCCTCAGTCCCAACTATGTTCGGGTCGGCTACATGGATCCTTTGTTTCCATTCCGCTCTATCATGGGTCATATTCTGATCGAGATATAGAGATTCAAAATCTCTCTTTATAAGCTCTTCCCATGATTCAAAATTATGGGTCAGGAGAAGTTGATCTAGGAAATTAGGGTTCAAGACTTACACAAAAGGTGGTTCCTACTATTGCTTCGTTTGACAAAGCGGTGGTGATTGTTCGGGCAGCGATGGACAACCATGGGCAGCGGGTCAATCACTACCAATCGCGTTACCAAACACACGGCTGCCCACCGCTCTCATTTTACATTTGTGTTTTCTGTCTAGAGCGATCAACAAACTCTACCGGCCGCTCATTTCTCACCGTGAGAAAATGTTGCGATGAGTCATCTGTGATGGGCCACCGGCGATGAATGCAATCACGTTGCTAAACGCTGCATATATAGGATAAACAATGGAAGAGTTGGTAGATAGATCACAGGAATAGTAGATAAGGTTTTGAAGTTTGAGGACAATTGAGGTTTTTCATTTAGAGTAAGAGGTCAATTAACGGGAGTATACACAAGGAGTTTGCTTTTGAGTGAAGGGTTTTGTAAAATGATTTGACCTTACAAGGATTTAAAAATATAAAATCAAAAATACAATCCTTGAGGTATGCAGAGGTCTTCCTATCTTATTTTTGTATCAATAAGTACAGCCAAACTTTTTTTGTAAATGATGAACTACCCTGTCTAATATCTAAAAATTTGTATTATTTGTTATTAATAGGTTGTCAACAAGTCAGCTTCGAGTCTACCAATAGCTATCAATACTCGTTTCTTAGGAACCAGACTAAAAGCCACATACACAATGACTTTCTCATACCCTGTAACAAATGCATATGCATAATGCCATAATTATCTGGCCATTAATGCCAATTGAGTGGTGGGTTCTGTAAGAAGACTAATAATCATGCATGAAAATGAACTAAACTAATTATCTTTGTTAAACAGTGTTTTATTTAGTTCTATATATTTACTTGTTATTTTCATATTCTATGTGGATCTATATGAAATTGCTCTCTTTATAAATATATGGGGTACACACATTGTGCACCCTAACCCTTACAGACAATTCAAGATGTTACCAGAGCGGGTTGTCTAGCCGCATCCCACCCCTCCGCAGCCGCCGCTCTCTCTCTTTCTCCCTCCCTCTCTGGTGCCCCCCCCTTGCGCGGCCCGCCCACCTCCCGTCGACCGCCGCACACCCACCACCCGGCCGGCTGCTCTAGTGGCTGCTGCCGGCGGCCCTCCCCGTGTGGGCCTAGCTTGCTAGCGCCGCCCATACTGCTCCTTGTTGTCACCGGTTGTCCGCCTTGAGGGTCTCCGGAGCCCTCCTCCTCTCTGCCCGTGTCGGCCCTTGAGCCGTCGGGTATTCTGTTGCGCCTCGGCGTAGTCTTCATGTAAATTGGTCCTTCCAGTTCCTCTTATCTGCTTGTTGCCGCCTAGTCGGAGGATCTAGGCGGTTCTAACTTGGCTGTTGTTTTCTATTTTTGGACTCGGTCTCTATCATGGCTTCCTCCCAATATGATTTTCATCATCAGGTGACTACTGTGAAGTTGGATGGGCGCAACTATCAACACTGGGTCTGCTCCATGGAGATCTTTGTAAAATCCCAAGGCAAGCACTCCCATCTGACTCGGGATCCGCCTCCTGCTCCGCCCAGTACTGTCGAGTCTAAGGATAAAAAGATCTACGACGATTGGGTCAAGGATGACTCGACTGTGATGACGTGGGTCCTGAACAGCAGTGAAACTTGCATCAGCATTACTCTACTTCGTCTCCCAACCGCCAAGGAGATGTGGGATCAACTGGCCAGTACCTACTCTCACAGTAAGAATCCAAAGAAGGTGTTTGATCTGAACAAACAGCTGACCCGCCTGTATTTCACTGGGCCCGATATTGCTGACTATTTTTCGACCTTCAAAGGCGTCTGAGCGGAACTTGAGAATCTTCATCCATTATCTACCGACTTAGCCACTATGCAGCAACAACGGCAGGAACTCCAGGTGTCAAATTCTAATGTGGACTTCCTGACTCATATGCTGGAGTGGTTGACCAGATCCTTGCTGGTGATCCTCTATCGACGTTGGAGAGTGCTTTTTAACGTCTACGACTGACGGCTTCCTCGTCGGATCTGCCTTCTGATACTAGTGACACCACTGCCCTTGCTGCTATGTCTGCCATGGTCATGGTAGGGGTCGCGGTCGACCTCCGGACAACCGTTCCTGTGCTTCTGGACGGGGTTGTGGATCCCTTGGTCGTGGATCCCTAGGTCGTGGGTCATTCGTTGATGTCTCTGGAAGTGTCACAGCTCAGCGGTATTGTGACTTTTGTGGTCCCTCAAACCACACTGAAGACAGATGCTGGAATAAACATGGCACACCTGCGTGGGCCAATGCTGCGTCTAAGGGTTCTTCTCAGACACCTTTTGTTGCTACCTCTAGTTCCTCCACTACTGAGTTCATCCGCTCCGAGGTGGAATGTCTTCTGCTAGAAAAGACCGGTGCTTCATCCTAAACTGTTGAATCTGGAGCTCACGATGCAAATTACATTGGTTGTGATTCTGCCTTTCTGAGTGCTCCCTCTTCTAGTGTTGGTAATACCAAATGGGTGATTGATTCTGGAGTTTCTTTACATATCTCTGGCAATCGTTCTCTTTTTTCTAGACTGTCTAAGCCTTGTTCTAAATCAGTTGTTATGCTTGCTGACAGATCAAAATATGTTGTGTCAGGAATTGGTGATATTTGTGCTCAAGTTCTTCTGAGATCTGCTTTATATGTGCCCAATTTTCCGCTAAACTTGTTGTCTGTCAGTAAAATTGTACGTAATCTGAACTGCAGTCTGACCTTTGTACCGGGTACTTGTGTTTTTCAGGACCTTTGCACGAGGATGAAGATTGGTGGGGGGCATGAAGGACCTGACAGACTCTACTACTTGAATGATTTGAATCGGATTGACACTACAGCTCTAGCTTCAGCATTGTCTTCTTCTGTTTCTGCATTACAATGGCATTATAGACTCGGGCATCCATCAGTTTATAAATTAAAATATGTTATTTCTGGTGTAGGACCGCACATTTTTCAGTGAGTCATGTCAATTACGCAAACAGTCCATAACTGTGTTTCCCAAAAAATCTCAGATTGGTAGCAAAAATATTTTTGATTTAGTTCATGTTGATGTATGGGGTCCTTGTCATGTTCCAAGTTTGTCAGGCAATAAATACTTTATTTTGTTCATTGATGATTACTCCCGTGCTACCTGGTTGTTTTTTATGAAAGATAGATCACAAGTCTTGCCTACTATTACGTTCTTCTTTGCTGAAATTAAAACTCAGTTTTCTATGCCTATTAAAATCCTGCGTACTGATAATGCTTTGGAATTTGTTCAAAAAAATGTTGAATTATTTTGTCGTTTTGTGGGTACAATTCATCAGACAACCTGTGCATACACAACCCAACATAACGGTGTTGCTGGAAAAAAAATAGGCATTTACTTGAAGTTACTAGAACACTCATGCTGCATTCTAATGTTCCAAGACATTTTTGGCCAGAAGCAGTTCTCACTGCCTGTTTTCAGATAAATCGCATGCCTTCGTCTGTTATTGGGAATAAAATTCATGTACAAGTACAACCCCATCTTCTTTTTTCTGTTCCTTCAAAGATTTTTGGGTCAACTTGTTTTGTTCGTTTGCATGGACCAACTCAAGACAAATTGTCTCCTCGAGCTGAAAAATGTATTTTTCTGGGATATTCACGGACTCAGAAAGGATATTATTGTTATAGTCCTGTTACTAAGAAGTGGTTCACGAGCAGTGATGTGGTTTTCTTTGAGGACACCCCATACTACTCTACTAGGGGGAACACGTTGAGTTCCGATCTCATTTCAACGCCTTTGCCTATTATTAGTGATTCCCCATCTGCTGTGCAGCCTGCTGAGACTACGTCTCCTCCCCTTTTGTTTACCAACACAGGAATCAGTCGCCGCAGTCTACTCCTACTCAAGACCCCCCCCCACAGACAACCAATCTTCTTCTTCAGAATGTCTTACACCTGCCGAGATAACTTCTGATCTAGATTTATCTATTGCTCTCAGGAAAGGCACTCGATCATGTACCTCTCATAATATTGTTAACTATGTTTCTACTGCACACCTGAGTGTCCATGTTAGTAATTTTATTGCTACTCTTTCTGTTGTTTCTATCCCCAAAAATGTTCATGATGCGTTACAAAGTACGGCCTGGACACATGCCATGACTGAGGAGATGACTGCTCTTACTAACAGAGGTACCTGGCATTTGGTTGATCCTCTGTCTGATTGCAAGCCTGTTGGATGTCGTTGGGTGTACATTGTCAAATATCATCTTGACGGGACTATTGAACGCCTGAAGGCTCGCCTAGTGGCAAAAGGGTACACTCAGACTTATGGTATTGATTAGTTTGAAACTTTTTCTACTGTTGCCAGGCCAAATTATGTGCGGGTTCTGCTCTCTATGGCAATTAATCTGGATTGGCCCGTTATCCAGCTAGACGTCAAGAATGCTTTTCTTTATGGTGATCTCTAGGAGGAAGTCTATATGGAGCAACCACCTGGGTTTGTTGCTCAGGGGGAGTCACACAAAGTTTGTCGCCTCAAAAAGTCTATTTATGGACTCAAGCAGAGTCCACGTGCCTAGTTTGATAAATTGAGCAAGATTCTGTCTACCTATGGCTTCCTCAAATCTCATGTTGATCACTCTGTGTTTATTAAAAAGACGTCCTCTGGTATTGTGGTTCTAAATGTGTATGTTGATGATATTATTTTATCTGGCAGTGATCTCTCTGAAATTCATGCTACTAAAGCCTACTTATGCAAGCACTTTGTCACTAAAGATCTGGGCAAGTTGAGATACTTTCTGGGGATTGAAGTTTCTAGAACTGCTAATGCTCTTGTTCTATCTCAAAGAAAGTATGTTCTTGATCTTCTACAAGAGACTGGAATGCTTGGAGCTCAGACCACTGATACACCCCTAGATCCTAATGTAAATCGAGATGATGATGAGTCTCCCCTGTATCCTGACAGTAAAAGATACAGGAGACTGGTTGGCAAACTAATCTATTTGACTGTCACTAGATAATTCTATTGATGTTGGTCTTGTTAGCAGGTATCTTGACAAGCCTAGGTAGTGTCACTGGGAAGCACTGTGTCATATCCTGAGATATCTAAAGAAATCTCCTGGTAAAGGCCTTTTCTATAGAAGACATGGTCATTGCTCTCTTGAAGGCTACTCTGATTCTGACTGTGTTGGAAGTAAAATAGACAGGAAATCTACTTCTGGTTATTGTACCTTTGTTGGTGGAAATCTTGTTACCTAGAGGAGCAAGAAGCAGAATGTTGTTGCTAGATCTAGTGCTGAAGCAGAGTACCAGGCTATGGCTCATACAACGTGCGAACTTCTGTGGGTACAGACTCTTCTAAAAGAATTTGATGTGGGATCTTCTGCTCCTATTCCCATGCATTGTGATAATAAAAAAGCTATCTTTATTGCAAATAATCATGTTTTTCATGAGCGGACCAAGCACATTAAAGTTGACTGCCACTTCATCAGAGAAGCTATTCTGACTGGTCGTATATGCACTCCTTTCACTCGCTCAGAGGACCAAGTTGTTGATATCTTCACAAAGTTGTTGGCTAAGAAACATTTTAGCTCTCTTGTGGGCAAGTTGGGCATGATTGATATCTATGCTCCAACTTGAGGGGGAGTGTTAAACAGTGTTTTATTTAGTTCTTTATATTCACTTGTTATTTTCATATTCTATGTGGACCTATATGTAATTGTTCTCTTTATAAATATACGGGATACACATATTGTGCACCCTAACCCTTACAGACAATTCAAGAATCTTCTTTACACCTAGGAAGCCAAAACATGTTTCTTAACACAAAGATGGAATTGGACACTATATACGACAATTTTAGGTCATGGACACAACGGCCGCACGGGAAGATATATAATGGTAAGATATACGGATACAGTTTCAAGCAACTCGAATGTTCTTTGTGTAAGATCATATAAATTCATAATCATATGTCTACTCCTAATATTCTAATCATGTCCATGTGTATGCTAGTAGTTTAAGATCTGTATTAAATAGGCGAGGAAGTAAGCATCTTATTTAATGTATATTTAAGTATTCTCCTCTAGTATGTTACTTTCCTATAATAAAAGGCTATATGTTTGGTACAGACAACACTTGTGCAGCAAAATTAGAACTATTAGCAAAAATCATGTGATTCTACTTGTAAGATTTATATGTCTAGCATGCACCAGTAAGAGAAATAAGTGATATAAAATTGTCAAATCGACTATTAAACAGATTATGTTCCATGTGTAATCAACATTTACCACTCACAATCAAAATAAAAGAAGCATCTTGTAGTATTGATAAATGATAAGGCATGTTGTAGATATTATTGTATAGCATGTTTTAGTAAAAAAAACATGTTGACCGAAAAAATATAGATAAGTGGTAGAAATCACACAAATAATAGAACATACGATCATAAGATAAAAAATATTGGAAGTGAAAAACTAAGCAAACTACACAATCCAATATATGCGTGCAATTCTAACAAACCACATAAACATTAGAGCAAACATGTCATATTCATGTCACATCAATATAGTTTGAATGTATTGTACTAGTCTACACTCCAATTTAAAGTCCACATCCTAGAGATGGATAGACGAGGAGGATCAATCCCATATGAGTACTACATAACCGGCTCACATATGGTTGGAACAATCGTGTTCAGACACTTCTAAATAGTAACATTCGAATATATTACCAACAAGTATACATACTTTCACCCAACTCAAATCTCTAACGTATTTTCAGATGATTGTCAAATTCAAGAATTATGCTTCAAACATCAAATATTGTGTTTGGTTTATAGTGAAAAAACAAAATATCCTTGTTTTCTCTTTTCAATTTCTTCGTTACTTCCTACATTGCTTTCTTTTGTTAACGTACCCCATCTTGCATCACCACCGCACGGTGTCGCCCATAATTTGTGCCACCATCATCGTTGCCTCACATAAATATACCACAACCCATGCCCATTATATTCATAACAGTATACCACCATTCCCCCACTACCCAAAATGCTGCATAATATCACCATCCGCCGGCACTATGCAGGTCGCAGATTGGTGATGGCATTAGTGGGATAATGCCTGGAAGTAGTGTGCCATGCGATGAAAAAGTAGTGATGCAGAAGAGAAGATAAAGAAATGGGAGAAAATGAGGGTATTTTTGTGATTTTCTAACCCAAAATTCTTCCAAGTAAAAGATCCGATGTCCACAATGTGGTACATGTATGTATGGGTAATTTCTGAATGTTCACAACATATTTATGTCCCAATGACTAGTGAAGGTACTAAGGTAACATAACCTGGTTCCACAAACTAACACAACACAACCAATATTTTCCTAATAACCAAGTTGAACTAGCATTTTGGATTACTAGCAAAGCCTTCTAGAGGGTCATGATTGCCAATAAAAGAGTATTAGTACATAATTATGATTTAGGGAAAACTGGTCTACTTGATTCCTACCAAAATCACTTCCACCAAATCCATCTTCTTATCATTGGCCATTAAGTTTGCTTAATTTTATCCACCAGCACTTCAGCATGGTATCTAGAGTAACTGTCAAATCACAACCTCCATCTTTTCTTATAAACAACCATTTTGGATATATCTGCCAAAAACTATCAAGAACCTCATCCACTTGTTGCTTCCAATATAACGACACGGTTTTATTTTTGTTCACTCAGTTACAGGTTTTTTCTACCGCATTCTCAACAGAAGGGAGCAGATTTAGTTGAATGCCCATAAGACCAACTTTGATTAGTGTTTCCCTTCGGAGCCTTAATACACTAGACCTAAAAAAAATAGAAAATATGGTTTTTATTAGCAACAGCTTATCCAAGTAATGTGCATCACTAGGTTAATCAAGCTATGCACATCCATAGGTTGTTCAAGCAATGCACGTCTGACTGTATTAACCCCAACCTAGAAGCACCATACAAACCATGAACTGGTAAATCAAGCATTATTTGTTTTAGAAATCACTAATCTGGCTAATCAAGGTGTGTAGTTTCATTCCGTAAATCAAGCATTATTTGTTTTAGAAATCACTAATCTGGCTAATCAGGTGTGCATAGATTCATTCCGTAAATATCAAGAAGATCAAACTATGACACCGCTTTAAATAATCGCACCAAATAACTAATAATTCCAAGCAAAGAAGTTTACATTTACTTGCTTTCAGAGTTGAGATCCAAGTCTCGATGCCAGTGACCTGTTATCTCAACTCGAAAAATCCTTGTTCTTCCTTGTACAGAATTCCGCGATTGTGATGCCCCAAACAGAAAGTGCCCCAAACAGAAAGTGTAACAGATGCCTTAGACTAATGAGCTGTTGCGAAAATGACGTTACAGAATACCTGTCGGAAGAAGTGCTCCTTGCTGAATTGCCGTTGCCGCTTGACTAAGGCGGGTCGGCGGTCGGGACAGACGGCGGGGAGGCGTACGTTGGCCCTGCTTGCCGTGCAACCCGCGTGAAGCAGAACTGACTGCTTAGGCAGGATAAGTTCGGGTCAGGACCGGGGCTGTGGCGGGGACCGAATCCGATTGCGTCCAGGGCCGACGGGGGTTTCGGTGCCGGCCGGCCTCGCTGGCCTATCCAACGCGCAGCGCTCTTTCATATGATTGGGCTGACAATTGAACCTGCAACGTCTGAGGGTTGCGGCCGTCTCACTGGCCGGATAGTCTTAGGAGCCTGTCCACAGTTATGGCTGGCAATCTCAGACCCAATTCTATGGCCCGAGTTGGCCCAATTCAAAATTGTAATCTGGAATGACCGGCATAAAACACTACAATGTCCATTTGATTCCAAATCAAAATCCGGTTAGGTTGTTTCTTTTTATTTTTTTAACTAGTTGAATGGTTAATTGGTCGGCTAAAATATATTTTTTGGTTGATCGAAATAACCGATTTGTTGCACTTTATCTATATAAAAGTATCCTACATAAATAAATACCTACATATATATACTTTGTTTTTTATAAAATCATTCCAATTAATACTTTATGGTGAAACTTAAAATTTTATTATTTATATGAAATACTACTATGTTGCCATATGGACATAAGTTAAAGAATATTTTCAACGAATACTTACGAACAAGTGCTATTTGGTTAACCAATTTAACTGATGGAATTAGTTTTTAACCAGTTAAAGGTAACAGAATTAACCTAACATATTTCTGTTAGGTTAATGGTTAGAATATGAAAACCCATATCAATCAATTAACCGAATCAAAATAACCATCAATCAAAAAGTAAAATAGCTCACCCCTAGTTGTAGAGACAAGAATACTTTTGTGAATTTAATTAATATATCAAATATATGATACTTCATAATATTATTAAGATATCATATAAAGAATGTTAAAATCAAACATGTCATAATTTTATGCATTACATATACTTTATAATACAAAGTTGACTTAATACCTAAATCAAAATTGAAATTATTCTGACCTGGCCCAATTGCTAGCCATATTCACAACTATGTCATAATGTCGTGTTTGAATTTTGCAATCTAAACTAAGAGGGTTATGGGATTAAGATTAGCTTGAGTTGGTCTAATTTTTGTCTTGTAAACTTAGTCAAGTTCAAGTTTGACATGAATCTTGTTATATTTGGATAGCATTATGAATTTTGATTGTAGTCTGAATTTGGTTATATTAGTAGTATGCAAAAGACTGCAAATGGATCTAATTCAGAGTTAAATAATATTATACAAAGTTACACTAAAAATGTAGATTCAGATGAATCAGGTTATTAAATAAAATGATACAAGTGTGTCTTTTATAAATTTTTAAATTATTATATTATTACTTTCAATACTTACACAAATTAAAAAATCTAGTACATCTACACTAAAATTTATTATATATGTATGCAATTATATAGAGATTGTTTAAACATGTATAAATATATACATTTGTACATGTAATATTATGTACTAAATATATGGATTTTTCATATGATTGGATATATGGTTGTATACCTATAGCATATTTAGAGGAATATGCACAAAGAGAAGATATCATCTTGAATGAACCATTAACAATTTATAGAACATAAATAAGAAACATTGTATCAAATACTATAGCTATGACTAAGAGCCTATAAAAGGGTGCTACTTAGTCATCTCTATCCAAGTCTAAGTAAACATAGCCCAACAAGTTAGAAAAGATGAGTCTGCTCTTGATACACATCATTTAATGGGTATTAGAAGCACCCTTAGTAGGAAAAACAAATAAATATTTGTGATCATGAAATGTATTTTACTATATAAACAAGAAACGTGAATAACATATCAAATTTTAGAAGAAAAAAATCTTGTCAAAAATACATCAACTAGTAGTAATGGGCATTGATGTCAAAAGTGGAGGGAGATGTCCAAAGAGATAGGGGGAAAGGTTCATCGAGGAATCTATATTTCAAATAAGAATATTATTTACCAACTTCATATATAAAAGAACATGTACATCAAGCAACATGTATTCAATAAATCCATGGAAATGGCCATGGATACAAGTCAGATAGCCCCACAAGATAATCATGGGAAATAAAAGGGTTTTAAGTATGATCAAATCAAATAATGATATTGCACATGCCAATACCAACTAAATGTGAACTATCAAACTAATTGGCAGGAGGCCATATTGAAATATAGTCTATGGCAATATCAACTTCCAAGACAAACATCTAATTAAGTTCTTCAAATAGGTGGTGCAACTATAAAATTATTCCAACATAATATAAATTACTCTCCCACAAATTACATCATGTAAGTTTCCACCACAACATGCATGCATCCATACTTGTAATGTATACAGAAAAAGTCCAAGTAAAGTTGTCAGTGGACTCAATATCAAAGCAAGTAGGATACGAACACTAACATAAGCATGAGCAAAAAAATCCAAGAATAAAAAAGAACTGGAACTATTATCCTTGGTATTTTGATTCATTAGATGTCATACCCTAACCTTGCTTAAATGGTTGAACAAGACTAATTACCATAATTGAATGATTATAAACCTAATTTAACCTTGTGATATGTTTTGGAATCACAAGACCAACTTAAGTTTCATGTTTGGTCTAATTTGGACATTGTTTCAGCAAGTTATGCAATCTTATGTACATTTTGGGCTTTTTTACAATTTGCCCAATTGAGAGGTTTTCTTTACAAATTTTCACATAAAATATATTACTTAGATGTTATCTTATCTTTATTGATCTTGGTGATCAATTATACCTTGGTTTGGTGGTGATTTGCTTGAAGGGTGATCTAGGGGTTTACCCCCCCCATGGATGAGCCACCCTCAAGGCTAAAATCTGATGGCACCATTGGTTTGAGAAACAAGTGATGGCCATCAGCCATAGGAACCACTAGGTAACAATCACAAGTCATCCTAGAGGCTCTAGGTTGATGGTTCATGTTGGTTTGGTTCACTTGAATTGATGGTTCACTTATAAACATGATCAACTGATGGTTCAACCATCTATTGACTTAAATGATGAACAAACGATGGTACTGTGACATCCCGCTATCACACAGATAACAAAATGCCATGCAAAAATGTGTGGAACCATCATAAACATCATATTACCAAAAACACGAGTAAATCAAAACTGATTGCGGAAAATAGATAAGAAGGGAATTATTTCAACCAGATCCACACCCTGCAAAGAAACATGTTATATAAATGTACATAAACTTGATACATGTCCACAACTCATAGGACATAACTGTCCCATAGTCACAAATATTTCACCACTTATTTATATACAGAATAGGCCATATCATGCCAACAGCAGGATAAACAAGCTACATTAATTATACATGGTGAAACGTCGTCAAAACACCTCCAAGGACCTGAGAGTACAGGGATGCCTCTAGGACTCTACTACAAAACACCCAAAAATAGTAGCAGCATATCCAACCTTGCCTCTTATTGTTCTTCTTGTTGCTTGGCTGTAACACTACGATCACAACTACGTCTAGCTCGATCACCTAAAAAGGTTTTAAACCAACGGGGTGAGATGTACAGTCCCAGCGAGATACATAACCCCCGCCAAAACTATAAAACCTCAAAGAAGAGATAGAACAAATAAAGCAGGTAACTGATATAAGCATATCATATATGCATCATAATGAATAGAACTAACTTTATTAACAAACTTACCAAGATGTCCGGGAGGCATATCACCAGATATTTCTTATGGAACGTGTAATTAACTGCAAGATATAACTAGGGCAACTATACAAGCAAGGCCTCAACCAATGTTCTCTGTTTTGTCCTGAGAAATATATGCTAAACGGTTGGATTACAATTTATTATGCCCTGAGGAAGTGAGTCATACCGCTCAAATCCAACCTTCAGCTACAAAGCCCAAATCCGGTGCCATATATGGTCAATGGAAGAGTCGGACTCCATGACCTCACCTCCTCATGGTCAGTGCATGATATCTAAAGCAGGACCGCAGTCTCTTGCTTAAGTGGCCTCAGCCACACGGTCAGCTCTACAGGATACCCTTTTCTCTATCCTGCCTTGGTACAGGTCTCAGTGCTAGCATATCTTGAGCCACGGGTCAATTTACCGTGCTCCTGAGCCATGAACGCATCCATGCTCCATCACACTGAGCCATGGGCATGTTCACCATGCTCTCATACACATCTTGAGTCTACAACCGCAGTTTCACTCTAGTCCTCCTATTTTTGGCTAGGAGAAACCCCGCATATTCAACAATATGCGCTCCAGGTTAACCCATTTCACCATCACCAGCTACTGACGATGATGGATCTATGGCCAGGGCAAACACATGACAGGTTCGTCTATAATTAATTAGTGTATTTTAAGTGGATTGCAAGATTCAATGAAGTTGTGTAACATGCAACTATAATAAGAATGAGTAAACATAAAACACATTATATTGTGTTACATTGTCACTCTTATTCTCAAAGCCATCAAAGTCATCGTGATCCATCACAAGGATCCAACATTACATGTTACCACTTGGCCTCTTGCCAATCATCAAGATCCATCTCAAGGATCAACATCACATGGACTCAATCCCATCATCAAGGCACACATTGCCATCCCATGGGTAGCACCCATCATACTGGGTTCATCATAACCCTTGATGTCCCATATCATATCATTGTCATGCCATCACCATGGCCTCATCATACAAAATGGTACCTGCATGGTTAGCATAAGCATAGAGGTACAACTGTGCTCATACAAGGAACATCTTAAACTTATTGCATATATCGAGAGAGATATAATTATGCTTATTGGATGAGCATATCTATGCATGACATTATCATATATAACTTTTCAATCAAGCATTAGGGTTTCCAACCGATTACAAGGTACAACCCTCACTATAGATATATCGGGTAAGGGACAATCCTCACCAAAGGTATAACAGGTAAGGGACAACCCTCACCAAAGGCGACATAAGCCTCACTAAAGGTAAGACACGCATCATCAAAGAGTGTGACGTCCAGCACTGTATCGGTCAACACCCATCTAGGGTAAACAACCATGTCGGGCAATCACTACCACCTTGGTATCGGGAACAACCAGACCCTAAGCACCACCCATCATATAGGTCAGCCTTCATATCGGCCAACAACCATATCGGGCAACACTAGACATCTAGGTGTAAGAGGGTATCGGGCATGAAGGATAAACCTCATATCGCCTAAAGAAGCAAACCCTAACGCCCAAGCTGCATATCACTCAAGGCAACATAGCCACTAGGGCACTATGTCGGGTAGCACAACTAGGGGAGTGTCGTGCAAGGTACAAGCCATATCTCCCAACACAAGATCTACCTACCATACTCATATCGGTCAAGGGAACAAGCCACTATATCACCCAAGGTAGGATCTATTGGGTTACTCAACATCCTTATCGACCAAGACCCCATGTCGGGAAACACCATGTCGGCCAAAGCATACCGCCCAACTACATCTTGGGTCAAGGTCCATATCGGTCAAGAGGTCAACAAGGTATCCACCTAGCATAACGCCCAAGCTCAACCCTAGAAGAGGGATATCGGGCAAGACCCAACTTAGGGTATCGGGCAAGGGTTCAAAGGCCTTGACGGGTTGGTCATCTTCAGCCTCAAGACTGCCGCCAAGAAACCCTAAAAGATCAAGAGAGTTGGCTCACCTCTCAACAACTAAGTGAGAGAGGGTTTTGCACAACTTCCATCACCTATCGGGCAACAAGGAGGTCCATCACCATATCAACCAACCCTCCAACCTCAACTAGGTCAAGACCAACCAAAGGCTCACCTCTGAAGTCCATGGTGAGAGAGGGGTATTGCCCAAGCAACTAGAGTATAGACTCACCTCTCAATGACTAAGGAAGAGAGGGGTTTTGCCTACACCACTAGGGATCAAGCTCACCTCTCAAAACCAAAGGGAGAGAAAGGGATTTTGCCCCAAGAACACACCACACACACCATGGAGTTAGGAAACCATAGGCTCACCTCTCAACAACTAAGAGAGGGGTTTTGCCCAAAGAAACCTAATGTAATGGTTCGACCAACAAGGTCTAAGATCACATCTAAACAACATCACCATGTCATCATATCCCACAACGTCAAGGGTACATACTAGAGCAAAGATATTACTAACAAGATAAGCATGGTCGATCAAGATAGCATATAAACAAGCAACATGAAGAGAATGTAATATAGCTAGGGTAGGAGTTATGTAACCCACCTCAAGCACACTCCTCAAGCTCCAAAGCTCCAAGCACCAAGCTTTAAGCTCCAAGGCACCACCTTCGGCCAACACTAGGAGAGAAGAGAACCCCATAACCACCATGTCCGAAAAGAAAGAGAGAAGAAGAAGAAGGTGTCAAGGATAGGGAGAGATACTCACCACAAGAGGAGAAGAAGCAAGGCACATCTAGGGTTTTGGCCACTAGTAGAGGAAGAAGAAGACTCCCCCAAGGAGATCAGCCACCAAGCTCTACCAAGTGTATCGGCCACCAAGGCTCCACCAAGGGGAGATATCGGTCACCAAGAAAGAAGGGAAGCAACTAAGGAGCTAAAGGGATCCCGAGCTAGCAAGGAAGGGGGTATATATGCAAGGGGGTTAAGTGGGCGTCCACTAGGGGATTTCTCCACTTGTGCTCGCCCAAACCACCACTTGCCCAAACTATGCCACCTTGCTAGCGCCCCAAACCACTTGCTCACGACTTGCCACCAACTAGCAAAGCAACGTCCACTTGTCTAAAGAATGGTGACACAAACGAGGCTAGGTCAAGAGGGTGTGTATTGTCTAACATGGTGCCATGGCTGATACACCACTTGGCCAATACAACCCTGGATGATACACTCATATTCGATACACTTTTGGCTAATACACCAAGCAAACAAGGCTCAAGAAAGCCCAACAACAAGCCCGATCTTCACAAGCTTAAACGAGGCCCAAAAACAACTCAAACAAGGCACCCAACTCATCCTCTCAACCCTAGAGGATGCAAGGAGAGAGAAAGACATCTCTCAAGGTGGCAAACTTGGGTAAATTGCAAGTTGCACCTCAACCTCCCAACAAAGCACAAATCAAACCCTAATCACAACCCAGGTGATTAGCAAACATCTAAGCACAAGATTTAGGAAAAGCAAACAGGGTAACCCCAAAATGGAGGTTAGGGTCCTTACAAGCCATAAACCTCTACAAAAGGATTTCGCCCCTAAAATTTGGGGAGAAAAGTGAGGGATACTTCCTCCTCATTTCTTCCTTGAGCTCCCATGTGGCTTCCTCAACGCCACGATGATGCCAAAGAACCTTCACAAGAACCATGTTCTTCCTAATCACCTTCTTCACTCTTCTGTCGAGGATCAACACCAGACCTTCCTCGTAGGTCACAGCTTCATCAAGCTCAACCTCAACTGGCTATATTACTGTCTCTGTTCCTGGATGACTTTTCTTCAACATATTGAAATGGAACACGGGATGCAACCTATGCAACTTGGGAGGTAGCTCTAACTTGTAAGCCACTTTTCCAACACGTGCAATCACTAGATATGGCCCCATATACCTGGGAGCCAACTTGCCCTTTCTGTCAAACCTCAAAATGCCTTTCTATGGAGAGACCTTGAGATACACCTTGTCTCCTACCTAGAACTCCAGAGGTTGTTGACAATTATCTGCATACGACTTCTGTCTATCCTGTGCTACTTTCAACTGTTGCTATATCATCTTGATCTTTTCTGTCGTCTGTTGCACTAACTCAGGACCCAAAAACTAATATTCGCCAGACTCATACCAACACAGAGGAGATCTACACTTCCTGTCATATAAAGCCTCATAAGGTGCCATGTCAATACTCCGTTGGTAGTTGTTTTTGTAGGAAAATTCTATCAAACTGAGATGCACGTCCCAACTACCTAGGAACTGTAAAACACAAGCTTGGAGAAGATCTTCCAAAATATGAATAGTCCTTTCAGATTGTCCATCTATTTGCGGGTGGAAGGCAGTACTAAACCTCAATTGCATTCCCAACGCTCTGTACAACTGCTCCCAAAAACAACTCATGAACTGGGGACCTCTGTCAGAGACTATTGTTGCTGGCACACCGTGCAAACACACTATCTCATCCACATACACCTGAGCAAGCTTCTCTGTAGTATATGTTGTCTTCACATGTATGAAATGAGCAGACTTCGTCAACCTGTCCACTATCACCCAAATGGAATCATGATTCCTAGCTGTCCTCGGTAGACCAACTACAAAATCCATGGTTATATGATCCCATTTCCACTGCGGTATCAGCATGGGTTGCAACGTACCTGTCAGCTTCTGATGCTCAACCTTTACTTGCTGACATACCGCACGCCTAGCCACAAACTTGGCTACATCTCTCTTCATGCCAGGCCACCAATACAAGTCCTTCAGATTATGAGACATCTTGGTGACACATGGATGCATAACATACATTGACATGCGCGCTTCCTCGAGTACTAACTTCCTTAGATCATCAACATCGGGACCACCATCCTGTTATGGTAACAAACTAGTCCATCCTCAGGCTCATGGAAGCCATCATGCTTCTCGCTACCAAACTTTGATCTGATCGACTGACTACAACATTTGTCTGTTGTGCTTCTTTGATCTGCTGCCTCAGAGTAGGATTCACTTGCATTTGTGCCAAAAATCCTGCCAATAAGGACACTTCCAACTGTACATTCATCTGCCGCAAAGAGACGATCATATCCCGCCTATGGCATAACAAAGAACTCAACTGTGCATTCTTCATAGGAAGAGAAGAAGACTTCCTGTTAAGCGCATCAGCTACCACGTTTGCCTTACCAGGATGATACTCGATGGTGCAATCATAATCACTAATCAGCTCCATTCAGCGACGCTGTCGCATGTTTAGCTCACTCTATGAGAAGATATACTTTAGATTCTTATCATCCGTAAAGATCTGACACACCTCCCCATAAAGATAGTGTCTCTAAATCTTCAACGCATGGACCACCACTGCCAACTCCAAATCATGTGTCGGATAACTCTCCTCATGTTTCTTAAGTTGTCATGAAGTAAAAGAAACCACATGATCCTCCTGCATCAACACACAACCTAAACATTTCTTGGAAGCATCGTAGAAAACAATATAGCCTTTCCCAGGCTCTGGCAACACCAACACTGGAACACTAGTCAGCTTCTCCTTTCAGCTATGAAAAGTTTGCTGACAACGATCATCCCAAACAAAAGGTACATCCTTCCTGGTCAACTTCGTCAATGGCAACATGATCACACTGAAGTCCTTTATAAACCTTCGGTAGTATCCTGCTAAACTTAGAAAACTATGAACTTCAGTTTCCGTCTTTGGTTGCTCCCATTCCGCAACTGACTCCACCTTCTTGGGGTCCACTCTGACTCCTTCTGTAGATATCACATGACCCAAGAAAGACACTTTTTTCAACCAGAAATCACACTTACTAAACTTGGCATACAACTGGTGTTGGCAAAGGAGAGTCAACGCTTGTCGATGATGATGTTCATGCTCTTGACTGTCCCGACTATAGATCAAGATGTCATCTATGAAGGCCACAATAAACTGATCTAGAAATGGACGGAACACCCTGTTCATCAGATCCATGAAGGTAGTAGGTGCATTGGTTAGCCCGAACGGCATAACCACAAACTCAAAGTGACCATACCTTATCCTAAAAGCTGACTTTGGTATGTCCTCATCCTTGATCCTCAACTGATGATATCCAGACCATAGATCGATCTTTGAGAACACTATAGCACCATGCAACTGATCAAACAGATCGTCTATTCTCGACAAAGGATACTTATTCTTAATCGTAACTTTGTTCAACTGTCGGTAATCTATGCACAGACGCATCGATCCATCCTTCTTCTTCACAAAAAGGACTGGAGCACCCCATGACTATGTGATCGGTCTGATGAAACCTTTATCCAACAACTCCTGTAACTGCTTCTTCAGCTCTACCATCTCGGTTGGAGCCATCTTGTATGGTGTCTGAACAACTGGTTGTGTCCCTGGAACTAGATTGATCTCAAAGTCAATCTCTCGAGGTGGGGGAACACCGGGAAACTCATCGAGAAACACATCCACGAACTCTCTGACAATAGGCACATCCTCAAGGCTAGAACCTTCTGCTTTGGTATCCACAACATAAGCCAAGAACGCTCTACAACCTTGCCGCAACAAATTCTTTGCCACCATAGCTGATACCACGCATGTCGGAAGAATCTTCCTATCTCCCTGGAAGATCCACTTCTCACCATCATTAGCGAACACTACTTGCTTGGAACCACAGTCTAGTACAACCTTATACTTCTCTAAGGTATCCATCCCAAGGATTATATCGAATCCTTGCATATCAAGTGGTATGAGATCCACTTGTATGTTGTGTCCCAAAAAAGATAGAACACAAGATGGATACACTTCTCGAAGCATCGAGGAACCATCAAGAGGGGTTTCTAACAACAAGCTATCTTCCTTATAACTAACAGGTAAAAGATAGCTATCAAGCATACTACGAGCAATAAAAGAGTGTGTAGCACCCCGGTCAACCAGAACACATACAAAGCAAGAAGAAGACAAATCAGAATAAAATAACTCCATCTGACCTGCCACCACTCGTGGGTTGACTATCGCCTCCGGCTGACTCATAGCATAGAATCGAGTCATTGCTTGATGTTGTCCACACCCTCTGCTTCCTCGAGCAAATGATCCAGTTGGCGACACTTGACCGGGTCCTCGCCCTCTGTTACCACTAAATTGTTGTCTATCTGACCCTTGTTGACTCTGTCTCGGTTGTTGCATCACTCTGACGTCTCTCCTTGGGCAATTTGACTTTAAATTCCCTGTCAGTCCACAGTGATAGCATGACATGTCTTCTATCTACGACCTAGATGGCCCTGCCATTGCTACTGAAGTTGTACTGTGGGCTCTAGATGGAGAAAACTTGCACCCTCTTCCTTTACTCGGAGACCACTGTGACGGTGCACTGGAGCTCTACATTGTAGAAGGTGCAAAAAATCTCAGCTTCTTGAAGCCATCAAACCTCTGCCTTTGGAACTGAGCAAGCTTTTTCTTGGACATGGTCTCTCTCTTTTTCTTGACTGACCGTTCAATCCTTCAGACAAACTCCACAAATGTGGCAAATCGCTCCCGATTTTCTAAAGCAGCAGTAGGTGTTGTCAGCTCAGCACTCAGACCTTTCTCAAATTGTCTGATTCTCTCATCATCTGTAGCCACCATGTGAGGACAAAATCTCAGCAGGTCCATAAACTTGGCTTCATACTCAGTGATGCTCATAGATCCTTGGTGTAGATGCTCAAACTGGCTGATCTTTTTGTCCAGATAGGTCTTTGAATAATATCAACTCATGAACTCCCGTCGGAAGACATCCCAATTGATCACCTCACCAGGCCATTTCTCCTCCTCGATGGCCCACCAGTGGCCAACACTACCTTTCAAAAGGTAGACATCGTGCTTGACTTTGTCTGCTTCGGGGATGTTGAGGATCCGAAAGGCCTTCTCAAGACCTGTCAGCCACATATCTGCATCCGCCGGATCAACCGTTCCAGCATAGTCCGAAGCTCCGACTCGGCAAAGCCACTCGAAGGTCTTCCCAATACCCAAAGATTACCGTGGGGAGCTTGTTCTCTTAGCAGAGGCACTGGCAATCTTTCCACCATGAGATTCATTGTAGCCATTACCTGTCCCATAAGGTGCTGGTAGACAGGATTCTCAAGAATGGTTGGGTCGATTTGGGGGACCTCAGGCACCCAATCTTCATGTGCCTGCACACTCACTCCGTCAACTAATGCAGCGACACTGCTCTCGGCAGCATGTTCTTCGTGACTTCTAGACATCTTTTAGCTTTGTCTTCTACTAAGGCAGAAGGTCATTATAAGAAAATCTAGAAAACTCACAAAAACAGACACAAGCCTAGTCCTAGATACATGTAGACTCAGTGAACCTAGAGCTCTGATACCAAACTTCTTGTGACATCCTGCTATCACACAGACAACGAAATGCCACGTGAAAATGTGTGGAACCATCATAAACATCATATTGCCAAAAATACGAGTAAATTAAAACCGATTGCGGAAAGCATATAAGAAGGTAATTATTTCAACCAGATCCACACCCTGCAAAGAAACACGTTATATAAATGTGTATAAACTTGATACATGTTGTCGCACCACATCCCGCTATCACACAGACAACGAAATGCCACACAAAAATGTGTAGAACTACCATAAACCACATACTACCAAAACACAAGTTAAATAAAACCGATTGTAGAAAATAGGTAAATGAAGGAATTATTGCATCCATGTCCTTATCCTACAAGAAAATATATTATATAAACGTTATACAAGCCTTGATACATGTTCACAACTTAAAAGATCAGCTGTCCTGTCAGCATATGCGTTCATCACCTATTTATACATACATAATGGGCCATATCAGGCCAGCAACAGGATGTATAAAATTACAATAGCTAGTCTTCGTGAAATGTCGTCAAAACACCTCCGAGGACCTGAGAGTACAGGGATGACTCTAGGACTCTACTACGAAACCACCAAAACAACAACATGTCTGTCGCTTGCCTTCTACTTCTCTTCTTGCTGCTCGGCCACAACCTCACGACCACCACCATGTCTAGAGCGATCACCTAAAAAGGTTGTAAACCAGCGGGATGAGACACACTGTCCCAACGAGAAACATAACTCCCCGCCAAAACTATAAAACCTCAGAAGATTAAAGCAATAAAAGCATATAACTGATAAAGCATATAACAAGAGCAGTATACTGAGCAAGACCATTATTCCCATCATTCTTACCAAGATATCCAGGAGGCATATAACCAAGTATTTCTGTATGGAACATGATTGACAAGATAAGCCTTACAAGAACTTATCACAAAATATAGGGATTGCACACATAACTGCAAGGTATAACTAGATCAGCTATATAAGCAAGGCCTCAATCAATGATTCATGTTTTGCTCTAAGCAGTATATACTATTCAGCTGGATTACATTTTATTATGCCCTGAGGAAGTGAGTTGTCCCTGCTCAAATCCAACCTTTGGCTACGAAGCCCAAAATCGGTGCCATACAAGGTCAATGGGAGAGCCAGACTCCATGACCTCACCTCCTCATGGTCAGTGCATGAAAACCAAAGCAGGACCGTAGTCTCATGCTTTTATGGCCTCAGCCTCAGGGTTAGCTCCGCAATCTACCCACATCTTCTAGCTCACCTTGACGCAGGTGCTAGTGTACCTTTGAGCCACGGGCCTGATCACCATGCTCTTGAGCCATGAACGCATTCATGCTCTAACTCATTAAGTCATGGGCTTGTTCACCATGCTCTTTACCATACAGAGTCTACAACTGCATTTTTACTCTAATTCTCCTATTTTCAGCTAGGAGAACCCCACACATTCAACAATATGCCCTCCAGGTAATCTTGCAGGATAAACCTATTTCACCATCACCAAATTCTGACGATGATGGATCTATGGCCAGGGCAAGCTACATGATATGTTCCACTGTAATTTATTAGTATATTTTAGGTGAGTTGTTGAGGCATCCAAGGTGTAATGCATACATAACATTAAATTACATTATTACTGTCACTATCACATTATCTTGGGATCACAATACCTCATCACAGGAAACCATACCTCTCAAGGCATTCTTATCATATTACATCATCACTTGGGATAACAATCCCTGATCACATGAAACTATACCTCTCAAGGCATTCTCATCATCTTACATCATCACTTGGGATAACAATCCCTGATCACAGGAAACTATACCTCTTAAGGAATTCTCATCATCTTACATCATCACTTGGGATAACAATCCCTGATCTCATCATAGAGGATAACACCTCACTAGGCACTCAGCCTTTATCAGGTCCTCAGACCTATCTCATCATACTGGTGATGCATGTTATTTCAACAATAAGAGATTATTATCATTCAGTGTTATTCAAACACACAAACCTCATAGCTCTTACCTGGCTATGAATCCATCTGATACACCTGCATGGTTAGTATGTATATCAAGAGAGATAACTTGAACATAGATCTTTATGATTATCATACTATCATGTTTGCAATGACATCCGTGAATATACAAAGCATAAGTTGCATCAATCACATTATTCTTATCAAACCATGAGCATACACTATGCCCCATTCTTATGAACATAACCATTATCAAGGAACACAAAATTGGTTACAACCTTTTATTCATAACCCATCATCCACAAGGTACAAGAAGGTAACTACTAGGGTTGTGACGGGCAGCACCATCCTTCACCCAAAAAGGGTAACAGGCGGGAACATAACCCTCACTAAAAGGGATATCGGGCAAGGTAACATCCTTCCACAAAACCTATCGGCCAAGGCACTTAGCCACACTTGTCGGCCAACTCAAACATAAGAACACATCGACAACCAGGACTAAATCTATAACGTGCAACCTGATCCAAGAGTGTGCATCATGCATGCAACTACAAGGTGGTATTGGGAAGCACATGGGCACCTATTATCATCCAAGACCCTATCGCCCATTAGGGTTAGGGTTTCATTTCGGGAAACCACCAACCTCATAACGCTCAAGGCCATAATGACCAAGGTCATGACGCCCAAGGAACCTATCACCCAACCACCAAACCATGTCGTCAAGAGGACCCTCATGTCGGCCAAGGCATCGTATCATACATGGGCAAGATGACCACTAAGGCATCACAAGAAAGCCTATCGTCCAACTAGAGTTAGGGTTTGTAACGGGCATCAACTTCCCTAACGTTCAACACTGGTATCGGCCAGCAGCATGGCGTCGAAGCTTAGCCTTGTAGCTCCCACCATGTTCATGACAACAACCGATATCAAGACACCCCGAGAAGACCTATCGCCCAACAAGACCAAACATGTCATATAGGTCACCACTAAGATACTCACTAAGGTGCACCACTCAACCCATATCGTTCAAGAGACCATCACCACTAAGATACTCACTAAGGTGCACCACTCAACCCATATCGTTCAAGAAACCATCCTAACCTGTATCGCCCAAGGCTCTCAACCAGGGATATCCACTTAGGCACTCTATCGGCCAAGGAGAAACATCTATAAGGTCAAAGGATCCTCTAGACCAAGGCATATCACCCAAGGTCACCATCAAGGTCAAGAGGGCCATAACGGGCATCAAGCCAACAACACTCAAAATGCCATATCGGCCAAGACAAAGAGGTGTCGGGAAACAACTCATCAAGGGTGTATCGTGCAAGGTATCAAGCCCAACCCAACAAGGTCATCTTCAAGCTCAAGCCCACCATCATCAAAACCCTAAAAGATCAAGAGAATTGTCTCACCTCTCAACAACCAAGAGAGAGGAGTTTTGCACAACGTCCATCACCAATCGGGCAACATGATGGATCATCTCCAACCTAGGTCATCTCTCATCCAAAGGCTCACTTCTCAAATCCATGGTGAGAGAAGAGTGTTGCCCAAACAACTAGAGTATAGACTCACCTCTCAAAAACCAAGAGAGAGGGGTGTTGCCTATATCACCAGAGCTGAACTCACTTCTCAAGACCAAAGGAGAGAAAAGGGGTATTGCCCCAAAGGAAACCCTACTCTATGGGTTCGACCAACTAGGTCCAAAGATATACATCATCAACCACAACAACAAGATAGCTATATCCACAAGATTAAGGGTACATGCTAGAGAAAGAAACATATCTAACCACATGCATGACCGATCATGATCATATATAAGCATGCAACATAAAAGAAGGTAGTATAGTTAGGGTCAGAAGTTATGTAACCTGCCTTAAGCAAGCTCCAAGCTCCTAGCATCAAGTTCCCAAGCTCAAGTACCACCACAAGAAGAAGAACAAGGCACTCTAGGGTTCAACCACCACTAGAGAAAGAAGAATATTCCCAAGGGGAAGGAGGAGGATCGACCACCAAGCACCAAAGGAAGGTGTATCATGCACCAAGAAAGAGAGGAGGCAACAAGGAACTAAAGGGATCCTAAGAAAGATAAGGAAGAGGCATATATAGAAGAGGATGGAGGAGAAAACAAGGCAATGTGTCGCCCACCTAGGGACACTTGACCAAGGGCAATGCCACCTCCTTATCTCACCTTATACACATGTCTAAGGCTATTGCCACATGCAAGCACTATGCACCAAGTGTCCACTAGTGGTGACACAAACGAGGTCAAGAGGTCAAGGATGGTCCATGGCTGATACACTCCACCTCCATGCCCGATACACCCCATGGGCGACACAAAAACCATCTTGCCCGATACAAGGCTCAACAAGGCCAAGCAAGGCCCAAACAAGGTGAAACAAATCCCAACAGAGCTCAACAAAACCCAAGGCAACTCAAGAAACGAGCCCAACCCTTCCTCTCAACTCTATAGGAAGCAAAGAGAGATAAAGTCATCTCTCATGGTGACAAACTTACTCATCAACCCTATACTTGGGTTATTTGCAAGTAGCACCTCCAACTCTCAACAAAGCACAACCAAACCTTAATCACCACTAAAGGTGATTAGCAAGCAACCAAGCATCAAGGTTAGGCAAAGAAAATAGGGTACAAGCCCAAAATGGAGGTCAGAGTCCTTACACATGTCCACAGCTCATAGGACATAACTATCCCATAGGCACAAAGAGTTCACCACCTATCTATATACAAAACATGCCATATCAGGCCAACAACAAGATAAACAAGCTACATTAATTATACATCGTGAAACATCGTCAAAACACCTCCAAGGACTTGAGAGTATAGGGATGACTCTAGGACTCTACTACAAAACACCCAAAAATGCAGCAACATATCCAACCTTGTCTCTTACTATTCTTCTTGCTGCTCGGCTGCAACACCACGATCACCACTATGTCTAGCTCGATCACCTAAAAAGGTTTTAAACCAACGGGGTGAGACACACAGTCCCAACAAGATACATAACCCCCGCCGAAACTATAAAACCTCAAAGAGGAGCTAGAACAGATAAAGTAGGTAATTGATATAAGCATATCATATATGCAGTATACTGAACAGAATTAACTTTATTAACAAACTTACCAAGATATCTGGGAGACATATCACCCTATATTTCTTATGGAACATATAATTAACTGCAAGATATAACTAGGGCAACTATACAAGCAAGTCCTCAACCAATGTTCCATGTTTTGTCCTAAGCAATATATACAATACGACTGGATTACAATTTATTATGCCCTGAGGAAGTGAGCCGTATCGCTCAAATCCAACCTTCGGCTGCGAAGCCCAAATCCGGTGCCATACAAGGTCAATGGAAGAGTCGAAATCCATGACCTCACCTCCTCGTGGTCAGTGCACGATATCTAAAGTAGGACCACAGTCTCTTGCTTAAGTGGCCTCAGCCACAGGGTCAGCTTTGCAAGCTACCCTTTTCTCTAGCTCACCTTGGTACAGGTCTCGACACTGGCATATCTTGAGCCACATGTCTATTTACTGTGCTCCTGAGCCATGAACACATTCATGCTCCATCACACTGAGCCATGGGCCTGTTCACCATGCTCTCATACACATCTTGAGTCTACAACCGCAGTTGCACTCCAGTCCTCCTATTTTCGGCCAGGAGAAACCCCGCATATTCAACAATATGCGCTCTGGGTTAACCCGTAGGAGAACTCATTTCACCATCACTAGCTACTGAAGATGATGGATCTATGGCCAGGGTAAACTACATGAATGGTTCATCTGTAATTAATTAGTGTATTTTAAGTGGATTGCAAGATTCAATGAAGTTGTGTAACATGAAACTATAACAAGAATGAGTAAACATAAAATATATTATATTGTGTTACATCGTCACTCTTATTCTCAAAGCCATCAAAATCATTCTAATCCATCACAAGGATCCAACATTACATGTTACCACTTGGCCTCTTGCCAATCATCAAGATCCATCTCAAGGATCAACATCACATGGACTCAATCCCATCATCAAGGCACACATTGCCATCCCATGGGTAGCACCCATCATACTGGGTTCATCATAACCCTTGATGTCCCATATCATATCATTGTCATGCCATCACCATAGCCTCATCATACAAAATGGTACTTGCATGGTTAGCATAAGTATAGAGGTACAACTGTGCTCATACACGGAACATCTTAAAATTATCGCATATATCGAGAGAGATATAATTATGCTTATTGGATGAGCATATATATGCATGACATTATCATATATAACTTTTCAATCAAGCATTAGGGTTTCCAACCAATCACAAGGTACAACCCTCACTATATATATATCGGGTAAGGGACAATCCTCACCAAAGGTATAGCGGGTAAGGGACAACCCTCACCAAAGGCGCCATAATCATCACTAAAGGTAAGACATGCCTCATCAAAGAGTGTGACGCCCAACACTGTATCGTTACACACCCATCTAGGGTTAACAACCATGTCGGGCAACCACTATCACCTTGGTATCGGGCATAGCCAGACCCTAAGCACCACCCATCATATAGGTCAACCTTCATATTGGCCAACAGCCATATCGGGCAGTACTAGACATCTAGGTGTAAGAGGATATCCGGCATGAAGGATAAATCTCATATCACCCCAAGCAGCAAACCCTAATGCCCAAACAACATATCGCTCAAGGAAACATAGCCACTAGGGCACCATGTCGGGCAGCACAACTAGGGGAGTGTCATGCAAGGTACAAGCCATATCGCCCAACACAAGATATGCCTACCATACTCATATCGGTCAAGGGAACAAGCCACTATATCGCTCAAGGTAGGATCTACTGGGTTACTCAACATCCTTATCAGCCAAGATCCCATGTCAGGCAACACCATATCAGCCAAGGCATATCGCCCAACTACATCTTGGGTCAAGGTCCATATCGGTCAAGAGGTCAACAAGGTATCCGCCTAGCGTAATGCCTAAGCTCAACCCTAGCAGAGGGATATCGAGCAGGACCCAACTTAGGGTATCAGGCAAGGGTTCAAAGGCCATGACGGGTTGGTCATCTTCAACCTCAATACTGTTGCTAAGAAACCCTAAAAGATCAAGAGAGTTGGCTCACCTCTCAACAACTAAGTGAGAGAGGGGTTTTGCACAACTTCCATCACCTATTGGGCAACAAGGAGGTCCATCACCATATCGGCCAACCCTCCAACCTCAACTAGGTCAAGAACAACCAAAGGCTCACCTCTCAAGTCCATGGTGAGAGAGGGGTATTGCCCAAGCAACTAGAGTATAGACTCACCTCTCAACTACTAAGGAAGAGAGGGGTTTTTCCTACATCACTAGGGCTCAAGCTCACCTCTCAAAACCAAAGGGAGAGAAAGGGATTTCCCCCCAATAACACACCACACACACCATAGAGTTAGGAAACCCTAGGCTCACCTCTCAACAACTAAGAGAGAGGGGTTTTTCCCAAAGAACCCTAATCCAATGGTTCGGCCAACAAGGTCCAAGATCACATCTAAACAACATCACCATGTCATCGTATCCCGCAACGTCAAGGGTACATACTAGAGCAAATACATTACTAACAATATAAGCATGGCCGATTAAGATAACATATAAACAAGCAACATGAAGAGAAGGTAATATAGCTAGGGTAGGAGTTATGTAACCTGCCTCAAGCACACTCCTCAAGCTCTAAAGCTCCAAGCACCAAGCTTCAAGCTCCAAGGCACCACCTTCGGCCAACACTAGGAGAGAAGAGAACCCCATAACCACCTTGGCCAAAAAGAAAGAGAGAAGAAGAAGAAGGTGCTAAGGATAGGGAGAGATACTCACCACAAGAGGAGAAGGAGCAAGGCACATCTAAGGTTTCAGCCACCACTAGAGGAAGAAGAAGACTCCACCAAGGAGATCGACCACAAATCTCTACCAAGTGTATCGGCCACCAAGGCTCCACCCAGGGGAGATATCAGCCACCAAGAAAGAAGGGAAGTAACTAAGGAGCTAAAGGGATCCCAAGCTAGCAAGGAAGGGGGTATATATGCAAGGGGGTTAATTGGGCGTCCACTAGGGGATTGCTCCACATGTGCTCGCCCAAACCACCACTTGTCCAAGCTATGCCACCTTGCTAGCACCCCAAACCACTTTCTCACGACTTGCCACCGACTAACAAAGCAACATCCACTTGTCCAAAGAATGGTGACACAAAGAAGGCTAGGTCAAGAGGGTGTGTATCTCCCAACATGGTGCCATGGTCGATACACCACTTGGCCGATACACTTTTGGCTGATACACCAAGCAAACAAGGCTCAAGAAAGCCCAACAACAAGCCCGAGCTTTACAAGCTTAAACAAGGCCCAAAAACAACTCAAGGAAGGTGCCCAACTCATCCTCTCAACCCTAGAGGATGCAAGGAGAGAGAAAGACATCTCTCAAAGTGGAAAACTTGGGTAAATTACAAGTTGCACCTCAACCTCCCAACAAAGCACACATCAAACCTTAATTACAACTCAGGTGATTAGTAAACATCTAAGCATAAGATTTAGGCAAAGCAAACAGGGTAACCCCAAAATAGAGGTCAGGGTCCTTACATGTACATTAACCCAAAAAATGATGAATGACCTAGGAGACTAACAAGTAATGGCTTGGCAGTCCCCAACATCTGGTAGACCTGCTACTTGCTCGTCTATGGAAGCTTTAAGTCATGGACACATGGAGAGTTGCTTGTACACCTCATGCTTGCTTCTATCCTTATCCATGAGCTATATCTACCTCTTCCTTTCCCAAGTACAAAACCTTTGTTTTCTCTCTATTTCCTCTAGCCTAGAGCACCGATCTTGCCCTGTTTGGCTGTAGAAACTGGTGGTCCAAGGTAGAATATGACCCTCCTTTTAAGAAGAAGGTCTCTGAAAGCTCCATCTAGCCCTACCTATGCTTTCCAAGCTCATCTCCTAGGGTTTCCGACCAAGGCAAGTTGTTTTCTTCATTCCTTCTCTGTTTTTATTGCTCTTATTCTCCCACATACCTTCCTCTAGGTCAGAACTCTGTCGTTCCATGGTAAAAGCTGTTCTAGAGCTTAATACCCTACCTTTCTTGCTTCTCCCATCTAGGGTTTTCTTCTTGTATGGAGAAAGGTGCTAGATGGCCGAGATCAGAGCTAAAGCTAGGATTTTGCTACCTTCTTGGCTTGAGTTTCTTACTGCTATAACTCTGTTCATATATGTAGAGGCAAGTTTTATAATCCTCTTTACTTATATTGCTTACTATAAGTTTGTTAGATCATATTATTGCTTAAAAATGGTGACTTAAGCTTTAAGAAGCTAAGCTTTCTTGAGATTTTGAATTTTTATAGTGTTGCCTATTTTGTTCCAGTTCTATATGAACTTGTAAATAGGTGTACATCGTTCCTAAGCTAGAATATGATCTAGGATAGGTTGGTGGCACAATTGATGGTGCTAAGCACCTAACAATCGATGGTCCAAATTAGAATTTTCAAGCTAATTCCTTTGCTACCTCATGACCCAATGGGATACCATGCAACAACTGATGGTGTTGCTATATTGACAACCGATGGTGGTGACCAAGGGTGTCAACCGATGGTCACCCCTTAGGTCAGGTTTTGGCTCAACTAGAAGCTTAATGATTAACCACTAAGTACCCTAATGAAGATATCAACCAATGGTGACATCAATGCACACCTGATGGTGAAATATGATAGTAGTGTTGATCTTATCAACCGATGGTAACACCATCTGCCACAATTGGTGGTGGATCAAGTCACCACAACTGATGGTAAGCCAAGGCTTTATATGTAGCTTCAATTAAGCCCTAACCCAATAGTTTCTTGGGTAAAATGATTCAAGGGTTAGACCTATACTCACATTTATGGTTTTGGAAAATGAATTTGATCCAATGGTTAGGATCTAACACTTCTTCATCTAATAATTTTGAATAAAGGACTTGATCCCATGGTTGAGATTGGATTCTTCAACATCCAATGGTTTGGATTGAAACCTATAGTATTACATGTGAGTTCTAATAATACAAATTTAATGGTTTTCCTCATGTGATCAAATTAAGGATCTTGATGGTTGATATGATGGCTTGCTTAAAATGTACAACCAATGATGGGTTTTAACCCCATAACCTATGGTGCCTCTTTATGTTATTAAATAAGGGATGTCTAAGGTTAAATGGTGACTCTTTCTAGATCAAAATTCAATGACTTCATAGGTGGCTTATGCAAGGTGTTTGCTTCTGTAAATAACCAATGGTCTTACCTTTTTATCATCCAATAGTTCTGGGTGAAGTTGTGGTATGGCGATGTGGGTTTAATGATGATGAAACCAATGGAGGTTGTCCTTAATAAGGTAATCTTACCTTTTCCCTCATATGAATAGAGTGGATAATGACCATATTGTGTAATATGTAACCCTAATGGGATATAACTCGTTACACTTAATCCTAATGTGTTGACCTAGAGGTTATACATTGTCCATATTTTGATAGTGACTTAACCATTCCATTCATATGTATCTAATATGTGTATTAAAGATTGATTTCAGATGTTAGGTACAAGAAAAGGATAAAAAATCCAAAGCCCTAGATTGGTTCAAGTTCAAGTCAAAAGAGCTACAAGTGTGTAATTTTGGAAATCTATGTAAACGACCTTAGAACATTTTTGTAATCACTTGTATTGATGAATTGACTTGTAAATTAGTTGAGAAAATTGATTGGGACACTAAACACCAAGTTTTAATCACTTTAGATGCACTTTAGAAAATTGACCACAGGAAGTTAATTGGTCGAGTTGCAAACTCGATCGATCCTCCTGGATCAAGTTTCTGAAGATAGCATCGGTTGAGTTGTGGTTTCACAGAACTCGACCAATCGAGTACCTGACCAATTCGATCTTCATTGGTTGGTTGAGTTTCCCCATGATAAACTCGATCAATGATTTGAATACCAACTTTGTCTTTTACTCTATCGATCATGTTACCTTTATTGAAACTCGACCGATTGCACTGTACGAAATTTGCAGAAAAAGTGATTGTGACTGTTGGTATGTGTTTTGAGCAAAAATAGAGTCGTTGCTTTGAGCAAAAATGGATATATTTTGTATCTAATGTCCCACAACTTAAAGGGGCACCCTCAATTATAAATAAGACCTCTTGGAGTTCATTCCAAGGTTGCTCATTCACTACATGCTTAGTCTTAGCCTAGTTGAGAGTGTTCTAACCCTTTAAGCCCCTTTCTCTCTCTACCTTCAAGTCAAATTCGTGAGTATGAGTGAGATAGGTCCCTTTGTAAGAGAGTTGCTCCATGTATTGATGTAAAGTTCTCCTCCATCATCTTCCTACCCTCTTTCCTATTGAAAAAAAGGTTGAAGATCTTCTCTGAGTGAAGGAGAAGAGGTTGTTGTTCTTCAAGTTGAAGAAGGCAAGGTGTTCCAGATCTCCAATGAAGGAGATTGTTACACCCCGATCTCACAATTACCATTAATCATGAGATTAGGGCATAAATTGAGGATTTAACGTAATACAAAGATCACCCTTAACTTTTTCATCTTTTTCAAACTCTTTGTTTTCTCGCATTGAACCACATAAACTAACTTTACAAGGGAATCTAAACATTGATTTCTCTAATCTGATTTCAACAGTAAAAATGCATGTATGAACATTCATTATGTTTCTCCTACTTTTAAGCACATAAGACTTGTTGATTTGCAAATATTGCTAAAAGAGGAATAATGTTATACCTCATCATTTACAACTCTCTCTTATTTCTTTACAAGGATCTAGAGTGACAAGGACTGACTGAACTTAATTATACTCAGACTTAACTCTTGTGGCAGATCTACTCCGATGCAATGATATCTTCAATTCCCACAGTTTCCCTAAAAATTTTGAGTAGAGGGGTGAGCCTACTCGCACAGTGAATGAGTAAAACAATAATGCAGTCTAAAAAACTGAATTAGACATTTATCATTCTTGGATAATTGAAATAAATCAAGATAGTAATTTCAAATTAAAAGACTAGATATTAAAAAAAACTCACTAATAACATTGAAGCCTATATCATTAGAAATAAAAAAGTATGGAAATATAATCCTCACTATATTCAATGTTACATTTAAAGAAAAATTGATGTGAAATTGAAAATCAAACCTTTCTTAACTCTTCTTACTTATAAGAAACTCTTTAAACTTATATTATCATATTTTAGCTTATGCCCTGATCATATGCAATGTACTCTACATATGAAGAATCGTAACGAAATATGATCTCACCGTACAAGACTTAGCTGACACACCCGAGATGCTAAGCCTGACTACATCGCTGGTCTGTAATAGGAAAATGGCTCCCTGGCCTCGGCATACATATGGGCCGTAAAACTGGACTCATCCTCTAACATGAGCACACAGGCAGAGAGTCAAGCCACCTATTGGATTTTCTATACTCTAGTGCCACCAGGATCTCTAGTTGATGTTGGACACTACATACTGTATTTTTAAGGAGACTTCCACTAGGGCTTCATCCCCTATACCACCTATTAGTATGATCCGACCCCCGTTACTGGACACTGCTAGGGTTAGGTCATTTCATCTCTACTACGGAGACCTCTCATAGGGAATCTACGGTGTTCAGGTCTACTATTATTACTATAACTTTGATTATATCTTTCTCTTAGACTAATCTTTTTTAACTCTGTACATTAATGACTACTCAGACTATTGAATTGAAATCACAGATGATACTAAACTGAATGCTTAACATATTGTTTACCCCTTTCTTAGGGTTTCTCCTTACTCATGAACATATAACACTTCTCATGTATTCAAACATATATCATGTCTACTAATATAAATATTCTCATTCAACATTTCTCACATTTATGCATGACATCGATAACATACCTATCTAGGGCATGTCATATCTCTCCACTTGCAATAGCATAACAACATTTGCATTTCATGACAAGTATTTGAGTTAGAAAATTCCGAATCTCATAAACAAAGCATATATGCATATAAGATAATATTTAGATAAAATCCCATAATATCACATGAATCATTTCAATCAGCCATTTACTACTAAATTAGATATGTATACTTGTAAAAGCATACTAGATTGGGTTTCCATCCTTGATTACTTGCTATTCACAGGATATGTATTGTGAAAATCAGAAACTCTATTTATCCATATATCAAATCAAAGAGATCAAACATGTAGAATTATATGCACTAGGAACATAAGTAAGATCATATAAACATAAATCTGAATTTCAACTATAATGTTGTTCAAGCACCCGAATAACTTGAAAATTCAGATCTTCAGAAGATTCTCAATAAACTTCTTAATTCTATAGTATTCAAGATACATGGATATCTACATCCATGTCATCATATAAACATTTTCAGATCATAGTTGGAACATGAATTGAAGTATTCTATAAACTGAATTCAAGAACAGTTCTTTTCATTTATTGTCATCTAGGGAGAAATCAAGAATATAAATTAAAACCATCTAATTGAGTACAATTGATTGAAATATTCTTTTACCCACTCACCCTAAGCTATAAAATAGCTTAAAAGCGTATCCCATATCTAAAAATCTCGAATCCATATCAAAACCCTAGCAATCGCCACTTTCTTCTTCCTTTCAACTCGGAAACCCTAGAATTGAATATTAGGAGAGAAAGAGTGAGAAAAGGACTTGATTTGCTATGATTTCGAATCCAATCAGGGGAGGTACATAATCTTGACATCTGAGAGAATATTCACCATGAAACTATATCCAAAGAAGCTAAACTTACATGATTTCATCATTCCTCGGACCGCGAAACCCTAGGTCAGCATCTCCATCACTTTCTCCTCTCAAACCCTAACTCTCCCTCTCTCTCTAGGATTTCATTTCTCTGGATTGAATCACGAATTATGAGAGCTCCTTGTGTGTTAGGTTGACCATATAGAGCAATTGAGCTGCTTGGGTCAATTGCACATTGAACACCCACTATACTTTCTCTTATTTTAGCTAAATTTTCTATCATAAAAATATTACTATAATTCGTCTACTGATAAGGTCTAAACGCATCCAAAAATTATGAAAATTTTACAATTTGTTTATGATTGAGTTTCAAATCTCCATATAAAATTTTAGATCATTTGGAATTACCAATAAATAAATAAATAAAAATAGAATAGTGCACTGCTATCCAAGAATCTATAGAACAATCAGTTGAAGAGAAAATGCCCCCAAACGGCCATACTAGCTGCCATGGCCATGCTAAGATGGACCCAACACGTCCATGCTGCATACCACAACTATGGTGCATTGGTTTCATGAGATTTTAGTATAAAAGTTGGTCAATAGTTCAATTCTTTCAAAACGGTCGTGTGGCCTAGAATGCCCGTGCCACCAACGACCCACCACGGCCGTGCTACGCACCACGGCTGTACTATCCTAGCCTTCAACTACCATTTTCATTCTCCTTTGCATACCTCTCTCATTCCTCCCCAACATGAGCCTATTTGGTGAAAACCCTAATTTCAGCCGACTAGGGTTTATATTTTCTCAAACCCTAATTATACAAAGAGATAGCATACTTGGGGTTCTCATTAGGTTTAACATATCATGATTGAGATATCATCATTAATCATGTTTAATCAATGACCGATATAACTAAGCATGTAGTCATCCACATAAACCCTAACTTACCTATTAAGCTCAGATACGGTCATAACAATTATTCCCCCCTTAAAAAGGTTTCGCCCCCAAAATATAAATATGCAAGTGAAGTACTTTCAAGGTTTATTTTAAGCTTCTGATATCTTACATGTGATTATATTCTTATATTTCATACTTGAATGTATCTTTCAACATTAAGTCCTTTATTTCTTTTCTAATCACAACATGTTTAAATCATGACTGCTCAATGATAACAAATGAATTCTCTATGCCACAATCAATCATAGAACAAAAAAAAAGGAAAGAGAAACAACCATTTCAATATTTTCATACTCTTGAGGTGTTACCTCAATATTGATAATCCGATCCAACTATATAAATTCATATGGCTCAATATGTACTATTGTTATGTATTACCTCTAAGTCACAAAAGAGAGTTCACCATGTTATTTTGAATTTTACTATTGTGCTACTCAAATAGCAAAACAGTCTTGAGTTGGAAGACTAGATTCAACAAAATTGTACAATACTACTCACGGCATCCCCATTGCATCATGGATGCATAAGGTGAAGCATTACCATCACATTCCATATTATTCTCAAGTATGAACCCACACATAATTCAAGGTGTAACCATCAGGTTATAACATACTAGGGTTTCAACAATAGTAGCAGAGTACTCCATGATTGTATTAGTCATTCAAGGACTTTTCATACCCTTTATAAAAAAAAGGACTTTTCATACCCAATTACCATCACTTAGTTATATTAAAGCTAGGTATAATAAGCTATACCTCATTAGGGTTACATATCAATATAATATGGTTATCATCCCTTCTATTCATATGAGTGAATAGGTAAAACTAACTTATTTAGGGTAACCCTTCATTTGTTCCATCATTATTCAACCCATATCACCATACCACAATTGAACTGTACTAAGATGTATCACTGGTATGAATGACTACAACTATCAGACACCTTTAATTAACATATTGCTTGCACATGTACACTTAAATCATACATAGAACCAATTTACATCCCTCATCATACCTTCAACAAATTACACTTCAAAAAACAAATTCACGTATTACTGAAAGCCATTGTTTTCTCTTATCTCCTCATTCATTACTACTTACTTCTTGTTACTTATCCTTCTTATTTTGATCATATAGAATAAACATCCCTAAAATGGAAATATACAAGGTAAGAATAGATTATTCATCATTCTTGACATCACTGCAAGAATTTATTTCTTATCACACTTTGTATTTCTCCTTTTGTCTCAAGAACACTTGTTACATTTCAAATTTATTTCTTACCCTTTGCTCTGAATCATTTCCATATTGTTTCATCAACCTTTCAGATTAGCTATCTTTAAACCCTGGGTTACTATCAGTGCTAGTTTACTTCTCATATTGCAAATCTCATGATCTTGTTTTATAGAGATGCTAGTATTCAAGGTCAAATCACTAGTGACATCCCTTGAACTACTACCTGTGACGATCCGACAACAAATTAGACCGTCACACATGTGATGATTAAATGTGGAATTAACCATAATCAACAGAATAACAAAAATCACTAAAAATTAAAACATTTTTGCACAGAGATCCAATTCCAGGAAACTCTAATAATAAGAACCAAAGTAATATATACATTCTGATTTTCATTGTACATACTATGTACCATCTCATCTCGAGGAATATATTTACAACGATTGCTTTGCCAGAACTATACACAAGCAACACAAAACCTCGAGGCATTCAAGCCAAAATCTCAGATCGATCATAAAAACACTAAGTACTGACTCCAAGGACGTGAGAGTACAAAGATGACACATAGGACTCATATCTACAAGACACGACAATCAATATCTCCACCTGAGATGTTACTGCTATCCTTGATGCTGCTGTCCTTCCCCTACTGTATGGTCCCTACCTCCTCGTCCGCGTCCACCTAAAATGTTGGTGACCAACGGAGTGAGACCCATGTCCCAACGAGAGATATAACTCTCCGCCAAAAATATTATTATTGTAGATAAATAGTAATAAACTGAGCAGAGGATTCTCTATTGAAAAGTAGGATTTTATCAATATTAAGCAGAATTGAGCAACATCATCTTTTGAAGCATTACAATTATAAATGATAACACAGTAAATCATCTACCTATTTTAATAAGGAATATGAAGAGCATGTATAACATCTATCCATTTAGGATACAGTAAGCAATGTAACATCAACCAATGATTTCTGTATTTCATCCTTAAGCAAATATGCTACACGGCTGATTACATTTTACAATCATACTTATGCCCTGAGGAAGTGAGCCGTACCACTCAAAACCAACCTTTGGTTGTGAAACCCAAAGCCGGTTCCATAAAAGATCAAAGGAAGAGCCGGACTCCACGATCTCATCTGTATCGGTCAGTGCGAGACCACAAGCAGGACTGCAGTCTCTTGCTTAAGTGACCTCAGTCACAGGGTTAGTTCCCATAGGCTACCCATTCTCTAGCCCGCCTTGGTACAGGTCCCGACGCTAGTAAATCTGAGCCACGAGCCAGTTCACCGTGCTCTCTAAGACATGAACGCATTCATGCTCCATCACACTGAGCCATGGGCCTGTTCACCATGCTCTTGAACATATCTTGAGTCTACAACCGAAGTTGTACTCTAATCCTCCTATTTTCGGCTAGGATAAACCCCACATATTCAAAATATATGCTCCAGATTAACCCATAGGAGAATCTGTTTCACCATCACCAGCTACTGACGATGATGGATCTACGTCCAGGGCTCTACATGATAAAATTCCACTTGATTATTTAAGTACATTACCATATTCTTTTAGCATCAGTCAAGTTTTCAAACAAGAATTATTATGACAAATGCTACAAAGAAACATGTAATATTTCTATCAAGTACTTTTCAAAACTTTATAAAACATTGGGATCTCAATCCCTTATCTCATTATTGGGAATTCACATCCATCAACAATACCATCATCATGTTTACTGGATCTGGTTTTCAAACCCTTAGTTCATCACTGAACATGGTTACCACTATCAGGTAAGTATTACCTCCAGGTCATCTGACCAAGGTATTCATGATACTTGTTACACAAGCATCTCACATAGTTCACCATGCATATTAAACTTCTTGTCACCTTTCACTAGGCAACAAATAAAATAATGGCTCACAAGGCCCATTAACATCATAACTTATACCTGGTTATGCTCATCATCTCATGATACCTGCATGGTTAGTATGCTTGATAACAGACATATCAATTACATATCAACATTATGTAATACAAGATAACACCACTATTCCCTCATTAGGGTTAGGGTTTCCCATATTTATTAATTAGAGTTTCTCATACCATCACCCTATGTTAGGGTTTCACATAACATCACCCTATATTAGGGTTTCACATAACATCACCCTATATTAGGGTTAGGGTTTCCTATTTCATTTCAATTAGGGTTTCTTAACCCATTACCCAAAATTAGGGTTAGGGTTTCTCATCCTTCTTGATTAGGGTTTCCATTCTCCATTGATTAGGGATCCATGATTACCTCAATAATCCAAGACCTAAGTCAGTGCTTCCACATATCTTGGAGCACATAGCATTATTTAAGTATTAAATCATACTTGTCATTGTCCAAATACTAGGAACACACATCAGCATCATTCCTTGTTCAGTTGACTTAACCTTTCACTAAGTACATGCACCTATGCTTATCATAGGGTATTGAATTTATTACTTTCATAGGCATCAAGTGATAACCACTTTAAATGTATTAATCACCTAAATACTTTAGAGGTACTTCCATTGAAATCAACCTTGAGATACTCTTCAACCACTTATGGGGTTATTAGTACTTACATGGTTTGAATCAATTGGACCTTCAAATGGTTTGGACCAATTGAACCTTCAAACAGTTTGGCCCTAAACATTCAAACGGTTTGGTCCTAAACCTTCAAACGGTTTGGTCCTAAACCTTCAAACGGTTTGATACCGTTTAGACCTTCAAACAGTCTTGGTCTTTATATCCTTAAACGGTCTTGAACCTTTTGCTCATCAAACGGTTTTGAAACCGTTTCATATCTAACGGTTTGAAAACTTTTTCAACCCAAGACCCTCAAATGGTTTGAAGATTGATTAACCCTAAACGGTTTGAGACCATTTGATCCTCAAACGGTTTGAGACCGTTTGGTCCTCAAATGGTTTGAGATCGTTTGGTCAATTCAGAGATGAAACTGTTTGAACCTAAATTAGGGTTTTAACATCAATTGATCTAGGGTTTTGAAACCAATTGAGTTCTAAACGTTTTGAAATCGTTTGGCCATCCAAGGTTGAGACCATGTGGACTAGATTAGGTTGAAACCATTAGACCTTTACACATTCTTGAAACCATTTAACCTCTAACGGTTTGAAACCGTTTGACCTCTAACGGTTTTGAAACCGTTTGGTCACCAAACAATTTGAAACCGTTTGGTCTCTAACGGTTTGAAACTGTTTGACCAACAAAATTGAAATCGTTTGTTTTTTCTATTATTGAGGTGTGTGCTAAGATGACGTCATCATCGTCAAGCTTTAGACCTCTGAATTTTACTGTCATATATATGATGAATTCATCAATTATTCAAGAAGAAAATAAAAGATCAACATATGATTAGAAATTAAAATCAATAATAACATTAATGGGTTCAAGTTATATAACCTGGCTTCAAAGCTTCAAGTTTTTTTGTCTTCAATGGTGAAAGTAGCTCCTTCAACTATCTAAGGTTCGTTTCCAACTCTTTGGATGCAAAAGATAGCCAAGGTTGAGCATTGGATGCAAGAGACAAGAAAATGAGTGTTGAAATCCGATTTCAACCATAAATTCAAGGTTGAAGATGATCATGGAGCTTACCTTAAGCTTGGGGAACGTTTTCCTCCTGCTCCTAAGCTCCTTGGTCGTCGGCCAAAGCAAGGAAAGAAAGTGGTTTCAAAAACAGTCTTTCAAGTAAGGAGAAAATTGAGTACATATAATTGATTTTCTAGGAGAGAGAAAGTAGGAGAAAATTCATCCACTTTCTTGCCACATGCCCCCTACCTTCCTTGCCTTCGAAGCCAACTTCCTTTCCCTCAATATCCTCTCAATTATCCTTGAATTAAAAGCAACCACTTAAGCACCTTAATCATTATAATACTATTATCCATTTTTAGTGGACATTACTTTTTAATTAACAAATGTGAGTGGATTTCTTCACCTACTTAAGATATTTCGGTGCCACTCAAAGCATTTGGACGTCATTCCACTATAGTATTTCAGCCACAGCCTTTTTAGTTGATGGGAACTTCAATTAATATATTTATTTTTGCTACAAAATATATTAGGATTTCATTTATGCTTATTTCTTGATTATTTTATTATTAAGATTATCTCTCCTCAAATGTGATTCAAACAAGACACCCCTTTATTTTTATTTTCTCTAAATGATACCAAGAAACAATAGGGACTTAATAGAGGCGGTATTTTACATATCCAACCCTAGGTTTTGGGTAAATTGCAAATTACACCAAACTAGTTATTCAATGCACAAGCATTATTCAAACAAGCTCCTTCTTGGAACTTAGGCTTCCACAAGCCATACCTCAGCATCATTATCATTCTTATAATGCTATAAAACTTAAGGAACATTTATCATGCAACATTTTCAAGGTAACCCCTTAAATTGGGTAAATTGCACTTTAGTCCAAAATAGGTAAAAATATTGTTTGAATATTATTCAAATAGGACCAAAATTGAAACATAAGCTCTCCTTTAGTCTTAATTACTTTTCAAAAGATAAATACAAGATTATAAAAGTCTTACTTAAGCAAAACTTCTAGGGTTAAGGCATAACCCAAGTCAGGGATGTTACAACTACAACTCTAAACATTATAGGGTTTGGTCCTTATCAGTAGCATGACATTATTGTGATGTGACTTTGCTCCCTTAATTTGAAATTCAAACTTTGGATATCACAAGTTTTACTAAAGTCTTCTTTATCTTATCATTGAATTTCCTTTCTCTTACTTGTCCATTCAGATAGATTTCAGTTACCCTGCTAGGGTTTCATCATCAGATTATGTGTCATTATTACATTCACTAGATGTCTCTACCACATTGGTTATGCATCATATATGATTCATTTTCTTATCACTTCATTCCCACATTGCTCTCATTAAGGAATATATGAAAGAGAAGATGATTTTGAGACTTAGAATTCTTATCTTCAAACATTCAATAATACATTTCTCATATGTAGTTTTAATTAATTATCAACAAGGATACTTGACTAATTAGCACTTTCTTAAATCTCACAACCTCTTTCTTTTATAATCTATATTACTCCATTATGTTTCAAACCCTTCTTTACTTTCCATAATCCCCTTACCATATACTAATATTCCACATGTCATCTTTAACTTCTAGTTTTCTCTTATGATCATGTTGATTCTTTTATGTGTATGATCATGTATACCATGTTGCATATATTTCCTTTTATCCTTCTATTAATGTGAAGTTGAAATTCTAAATCAATAATCTCTCTACTAGTATCACCTCATGTTTAATACATTACATATCCTTCATTTTAAATCAAATGACTCATGCATGGGTGAAAAATAGTTTCTCTTTCAATCAAGTTTTTCCTTCCTGAATATAGTCTACCTTTGTATGACTTATTCATTTATTTAGCTACACTTTTGTTCTTCTTTTAGAAACTAGTTTGTTGTTCTATAGAGACTTAGAATCCAAAGGCAGTAAGGATGAATGTATTAAACTTATTAATAAAGGTATACATTCCATGCTCTCAATTATATCATAACCCTCATTCCTTAATCAAGCTCATTATTTCCAACATTTCTCTTTGTTTCAACTAAGTTTCTTATCCTAGTTTTATGATTTACATGCTCATCTAGTTCTCTTCACTTTAACTCTTCTGAAGACTCTTCACTTCTATGCACTTATCATATACTTAACTCTTTTCTTCTATTTTCCCTTTGCTTTGGAGTACATAAAAACATTGTACTCAGTTATATAATCCATTCCTCATGTTTGATTCTTACTATCTTGGCCCCTTACATACTTTTCTCATATATTTTCCATATTTCATATTTAGAGTTCATATAATACTAATAGTTAAACTTAATCTGAACCTTATATCGTGTTCCTTTATTCCCAATTAAGGGTTTCTCATATGAGGCCCCAAAGCTGGATCTCAGATATCAGTTCCAACTGATTCTTAGTTATCCCAGTCTTTCCCTTATACTTCAAAATCTTAGAGTATATACATTCATACTAGAATTTGGATCTAATCTATCCAGAATTTACTCTTGTTATGTTACTAATAGGAGTCATTAGATCCTAGTAATGCATCCTGCCAGCCGGACCAGGCCGAACCTGCAGTCCCGAAGCCAAGAGCTACTCATGATTACTCAACTCCTATTCATCTCAAATGTGTGGAAGAAAACTTATCCACTTAGGAAAGCTCATTCAAAGATCATTTCTAGTCTACTTGATATAAATAATGTAATCAATAAATGCTACAACTACATAGTGTACAACAAATCTTAAAGACCCATATATATTTCAAAATATTGAATATCTAAATTCAAACATATAAGAGCTTTTCTATTCATCTCCAATAAAACAACAATATGAAATGAAAGTTCTATCTCATTTTATATTTATGCTCTTAATTCATGTTACTTATCTTGTTTCTAACCCTAATATTTCTAGGGTTCCTCTCTATACCATCCTTCCACTGTATACCTGGCCAGGGTATACATGAAAGAATAAGCAGAGTAGCTTGATACTGGTTGATCCAAGTACTCAGATACCGGGCCAGGATATCCAAATACTCAAATCCCCAGAGCTAACATCATAACATCTCATATCTGCCACACTTATGACTCTAACTTACTAACTTAATGGTCCCTGGCAACTCAACCTAAGCTCTGATGCCAAGTTGTTACACCCCGATCTCACAATTACCATTAATCATGAGATTAGGGCATAAATTGAGGATTTTACGTAATACAAAGATCACCCTTAACTTTTCTTCTTTTTCAAACTCTTTGTTTTCTCACATTGAACCACATAAACTGACTTTACAAGGGAATCTAAACATTGATTTCTCTAATCTGATTTCAATAGTAAAAATGCATGTATGAACATTCATTATGTTTCTCATACTTTTAAGCACATAAGACTTGCTGATTCACATATATTGCTAAAAGAGGAATAATGTTATACATCATCATTTACAACTCTCTCTTATTTCTTAACAAGTACCTAGAGTGACAAGGACCAACTGAACTTAACTATACACAAACTTAAATCTTGTGGCAGATCTACTCTGATGCAATGATATCTTCAATTCCCACGGTTTTCCTAAAAATTTTGAGTAGATGGGTGAGCCTACTCACTCAGTGAATGAGTAAAACAATAATGCAGTCTAAAGTACTAAATCATGCATTTATCATTCTTGGATAATTGAAATAAAACAAGATAGTAATTTCAAATTAAAAGACTATATATTCAAAAAAACGTACTAATAACATCGAAGCCTACATCATTAGAAATAAAAAAGTATGGAAATATAATCCTCACTATATTCAATATTACATTTAAAGAACAACTGTTGCAAACTGAAAATCAAACCTTTCTTAACTCTTCTTACTTATAAGAAACTCTTTAAACTTATATTATCATATTTTAGCTTATGCCTTGATCATATGCAGTGTACTCTACATATGAAGAATCATAACGAAATACGATCTCACCGTACAAGACTTAGCTGACACACCCATGATACTAAGCCTGACTACATCACTGGTCTGCAACAGGAAATGGCTCTCTGGCCTCGGCACACCTATGGGCCGTAAAACTGGACTACTCCTCTAACCTGAGCACACAGGCGGAGAGTCAATCCACCTATTGGCTTTTCTGTACTCTAGTGCCACCAGGATCTCTGGTTGATGTTGGACACTACATACTATATTTTTAAGGAGACTTCTACCAGGGCTTCATCCCCCATACCACCTGTTAGTACAATCCGACCCCTGTATACTGGACACTGTCAGGGTTAGGTCGTTTCATCCCTACGATGCAGACCTCTCATAGGGAATCTACAGTGTTCATGGCTACTATTATTACTATAACTTTGATTATATCTTTCTCTTAGACTGATCTCTTTTAACTCTGTACATTAATGACTACTCAGACTATTGAATTGAAATCACAAATGATACTGAACTGAATGCTTAACATATTGTTTCCCCCTTTCTTAGGGTTTCTCCTTACTCATGCACACATATCACTTCTCATGTATTCAAACATATATCATGTCTACTAATATAAATATTCTCATTCAACATTTCTCACATTTATGCATGGCATTGATAACATACCTATCTAGGGCATGTCATATATGTCCACTCTCAATAGAATAACAACATTTGCATTTCATGACAAGTAATTGCGTTATAAAAATCTGAATCTCATAAACAAAGCATATATGCATATAAGATAATATTCAGATAAAATCCCACAATATCACATGAATCATTTCAATCAGCCATTTACTACTAAATTAGATATGTATACTTGTAAAAGCATGCTAGATTGGGTTTCCATCCTTGATTACTTACTATTCACAGGATGTGTATTGTGAAAATCAGAAACTCTATTTATCCATATATCAAATCAAAGAGATCAAACATGTAGAATTATATGCACTAGGAACATAAGTAAGATCATATAAACATAAATCTGAATTTCAGCTATAATGTTGTTCAAGCATCCGAATAACTTGAAAATTCAGATCTTCAAAAGATTCTCAATAAACTTCTCAATTCTATAGTATTCAAGATACATGGATATCTATATCCATGTCATCATATAAACATTTTCAGATCATAGTTGGAACATGAATTGAAGTATTCTATAAACTAAATTCAAGAACAGTTCTTTTCATTTATTGTCATCTAGGGAGAAATCGAGAATATAAATTAAAACCATCTAATTGAGTACAATTGACTAAAATATTCTTATACCCACTTACCCTAAGTTGTAAAATAGCTTAAAAATGTATCCCATATCTGAAAATCTCGAATCCATATCAAAACCCTAGCAATCGCCACTTTCTTCTTCCTTTCAACTCAGAAACCCTAGAATTGAAGATTAGGAGAGAAAGAGTGAGAAAATGAGTTGATTTGATATGATTTTAAATCCAATCAGGGGAGGGATGGAATCTTGACATCTGAGAGAAGATTCACCATGAAACTATATCCAAAGAAGCTAAACTTACATAATTTCATCATTCCTCGGACCGCAAAACCCTAGGTCAACATTTCCATCACTTTCTCCTCTCAAACCCTAACTCTCCCTCTCTCTATAGGATTTCATTTCTATGGATTGAATCACGAATTGTGAGATCTCCTTGTGTGTTAGGTTGACCATATAGAGCAATTGAGCTGCTTGGGTCAATTGCACATTGACCCCTCACTATACTTTCTCTTATTTCAGTTGAATTTTCTGTCATAAAAATATTACTGTAATTCGTCTACTGATAAGGTCTAAACACATCCAAAATTATGAAAATTTTACATGTTGTTTATGATTGAGTTTCAGATCTGTAGTTAAAATTTCAAATCATTTGGAGTTACCAATAAATAATTAAAAATAGAGTAGTGTACTACTATCTAGAAATCTACAGAACAGTCGGTTGAATAGAAAATGCACCAGAACGGCCATGCTAGCTACCACGGCCGTGCTAAGATGGACCCAACATGGCCGTGATACATACCACAACTGTGGTGCATTGCTTTCATCATATTTTAGTATAAAAGTTGGTCAATAGTTCAATTATTTCAAAACGGCCGTGTGGCCTAGAATGCCTATTCCACCAACGACCCACCACGACCGTGCTATCCTAGCCTTCAACTACCATTTTCATTCTCCTTTGCATACCTCTCTCATTCCTCCCCAACATGAGCCTATTTGGTGAACACCCTAATTTCATCCGACTAGGGTTTATATTTTCTCAGACCCTAATTATACAAAGAGATAGCATACTTGGGGTTGTCATTAGGTTTAACATATCATGATTGAGATATCATCATTAATCATGTTTAATCAATGAACAATATAACTAAGCATGCAGTCATCCACATAAACCCTAACTTACCCATTAAGCTTAGATACAGTCATAATAGAGATAGTCAAGGCAAGCGCTCAAGAAAGATAGGTAATCCCTTGAAGGCTGAAGACTTGAAGAGGGAGTGGGTAAGTCCATGTTAATAGCTGAAGACTCCATGGTTCAAGTGGGTAAGCTCCTTATATAGGTTGAAGATCTTTACTTGAGGTACTAAGCCCTTGGATGTGTGGTTGTTGTGTCTTGTAATCTTATGATGGAATATAAGAGTACTAAGATTGCAAATTCTAGAGATTAACCACCTCTAGGTAGTGGGCTGACATTGCTCCTAGTTAGGACATGGAACCACTATAAATCACATGTCCAAGTGCTTTCTCTTCCTTGTCTCTCATCCTTGATGTGCTTGCAAGCTAAGACATCAAATTTGTTGTTTGTTTAAGTTTATGTACTTAATACAATTTGGTGGTCTAATCCTTTTTGTGAGAATTGTGAAGCTCTATTCCCCCCTGTAGTGCCCTTGATCCAACAAGTGGTATCAGAGCAGGTCTTCTCCAAGCTACTTCAACAAGTAGGAGAAGATGGGCGATTTGTCTCTTGGATCCCTCAACTTGGAAGGAAGCTACTCCATGTGACCTCCGGTCTTTGATGACACCAACTTCCTCTATTGGAAGAGAAGAATGGAGTTCTACCTACAAGGTGTGAGCTATGAGATGTGGAAGGTGGTGCACCTCAAGTATGCAGATCCAAAGGGGGAAATCTCTACATGGACGGAGGCCTAATTGAAGCAAGCTCAACTCAATGCCAAAGCTATGAGCATCATCTATGCAACCCTCACCCCATCCGATTTCAACCAGATCTCCTCTTGGGACACCACACATGAGATTTGGAACAAGCTTTGTGTCACCTATGAAGGACGGAACAAGTGAAGGAAGTCAAGATCTACATGCTCAGTGGGCTAATTGAGAACTTCAAGATGGGTAAGAATGAGAGAGTGGCTGATATGTACACTAGGCTCAATGTGATCATCAATGGATTGGAAACCCTTGGTAGTGTGATGGACAAAAGCACTATCAACTCCAATATCTTGAGATCCCTTCCTAAGAGATGGGAGCCCAAGGTTAAATCCATTGAAGAGGTGTACAAGCTAAGTGAGTTGTCAACCGAGGAGCTGGTTGGTAACCTTCAAGCCCATGAAACTAGGCTTGATAAGCAAGAAGAAGAAGAAAAGAGAGAAGAGAAGGAGTCCAAGAAGATCAAGGACACAACCTTCAAAGCTCAATTGAAGAGATGGTTCGACAGAAACAACTTGCTCTCAAGTCCCCTACTCCTTCCTCAAGTGAATATGAAGGCCCTAATGAGAATGAAGCAAACTACTCTAAGGGCAAGCACTTCAAGGGGAAGCCTTCTTCATCAACTATGCGATGATATGAGTGTGGCTAAAAAGGCCATTACAAGAGTGACTTCCCAAAGGCCAAGAAGAGCCATCACAAGAGGCGCCACAAGAAAGACAAGGAGTATAAGAGAGAAGGCAAGTACAATAGGAAAGAAAAGAAAGAAAGAAGATCCAAAGATGCAGCTCATGCAGCTTGGGAGGAGTCTTCCTCAAGCTCTGAAGATGGAGAATGCCACCTTGCTCTCATGGCCTCTACAAGTGAAGATGTAGGTGAGGTAAGTGAGGTAAGTGAAGTCAATTTGCATGAGGTATCTAAGGAAACTCTCATTGATATGCTTAATGATTGCCGGTCATACTTTACTAAATGCAAATCTAAAAGGAAAAGACTAGGAAAGATAGTAGATGATCTTTATGCTAAAATTGAGATTCTTGATAAAAATGAAAAATTGCTCCTTGATAGCATAGATTCTTTGCAAGGGCAATTTCTTGACCTTGAGTTTCAACACAATGGACTAGAGGTTGAGAATGGGGTCTATCTTAAGACTATTATAGATCTTAAGGAAGACAACCAAAGATGCCTAGATGAGTTAGATATTCTTAAAACTGAAAATGTTGAACTAACTCTCATTGATGATGCTAGGAAGCAAGAGATTCATGTTTATCAAAAGGAAATCTTGCTGCTTAAATATGAAAATGCTAAGTTGCTTGCTCAAGTTAATGATCTATCATCTATACCTATTTTGCAAAGTAATGAGGTAGCTAGCACTGCTTTAGAACGTGATTCTTTTCATACTAAAGCCCTCTGTTTAGAGGCCGATCTATTGCATGCTAGAGATGATCTTGCTAGTTTATCTTCTACTGTCATTAACCTTAGTGATGATCATGCTAAGTTAAGAGCCTCTTTACAAAAGTTTCTTGCGGGAAAGAAATCCCTTAATGCTGTCCTAGAACACTCTACCAAACAAATTGGTACTAGTGGTTTAGGATATGATGGGACTGCTCCCAAGGGTAAGAACAAGAACAAAGGTAAGGGTAAGAAGAAGAGTGTGGAACCTCCCATCTTTCATGGAGAGACTTCTGGCTCTAAGAACCCTATGGTATGTATTCATTGTAAATGTGATGATCATTACTCTACTTATTGTCCTTACAAGCCAAAGGGGATCAACCCAAAGATGAAATGGGTTCTCAAGCTAACCCTAGATCCTAAGGTATGAGTTGGGTACCGACATCCTTCTTTATTGCATGTCAAAAAGAGGTGGATTGTTGATAGTGGCTGATCAAAACATATGACAGGTGAAATAAGCCATTTCAACAAATTCATGAAAAAGAAAGGAGGATCAGTGACCTTTGGGAACAACATGAAGGGTAAAGTTATAGGTGAGGGTGATGTAGGTAGTGAGCTATGTATCAAGAATTTTTTGCTTGTTGATGGCCTACATCACAACTTGATAAGTGTAAGCCAACTTTATGATAATGGATATCTTGTTTTGTTTACATCTTTAGAATGTTTGCTTCTAGATTCCCTCACTTACAATGTCATATATAAGGGAACTAGAAGTGGTAATCTTTATGTTATTGTGCTTGATGCTCTGGAGCCCGTACTTGATAGATGCTTGGTAGTGGATAAAAATGAATTTTCTCTTTGGCATCGTCGTTTGGGTCATGTGAATACACATCAAATGAAGAAGTCGAGCAAAAAATATTTGGTTCGAGGACTTCCCAAATTGGATTTTGAAAAGGATGAGGAATGCCAACCTTGTATACAAGGAAAACAAACCAAATCCTCCTTCAAATCCAAAGGAGTCATGAGTACCAAAAGAGCTCTTGAGCTTCTTCATATTGATCTATTCAGACCAATGAGAACGCAAACGCTTCGTGGTTCTAAGTATTGTCTTGTTATTATTGATGATTTCTCTCGATATACTTGGACCTTCTTTTTCGTTTCGAAAAGTGATACTCTTGATGTTTTCTCGAGCTTTTGCAAACAGGTTAAAAATGAAGCTTCTTGCCAGATTGTCTCTATCTGAAGTGACAAGAATTTGAAAATGATCTTTTTGAGCATTTTTGTGAAAAATCTGGTTACTCGCACAATTTCTCTTCTCCTTGTACGCCTCAACAAAATGGGGTAGTAGAGAGGAAGAACAAGTCGCTTTAAGAGATGGCAAGGACAATGCTTCTTGAACATGACATTCCTAAGAAATTTTGGGCCAAAGCCGTTAGTACTGCCTGTTTTGTGAAGAACTGAGTTCTTACACATCCTTCTTTGAAGAAAACCCCCTATGAGCTATGTCATGGTAGAAAGCCATCCATTGATTTCTTTCATGTTTTTGGATATCCTTGTTTTGTTTTAAACACGAAGGATTCTCTCGACAAGTTTGATCCAAAATCTTACAAGGCTTTCTTCCTAGGCTGTAGCACTACAAGCAGGGCTTATAGAGTTTTCAATATTGAATTGTCTAAAATTGAAGAATCTATTAATGTTAAGTTTATTGAAACTAACCTTGTTTTTGGCAAGCATGTTGTTGATAATGATGTTGCAGATGACTTGATTCCTATCTTGAAAGACCTCAACATCGACAACAAAGGTAAGTAGGTGATAGAAGAAGAAGATGAATAAAAGAAGGATCCCACTCCTCACTTTGCAAAGAATCATCCTAAAGAGTTGATCATTGGCAACCCATTTGAGAGAGTGAAGACACAAGCTGCCTACAACAAAGAACAAGCAGACATCGCCTTCATCTCACAGCTGGAGCCAAAGAACATCAAAGAAGCTCTTCGTGATGACGAGTGGATCCTATCCATGCAAGAGGAATTAGAGCAATTCGAGAAGAATCGTGTGTGGACTCTAGTGCCAAGACCAAGTGATAGAAAAAGCATAGGCACCAAGTGGGTCTATCACAACAAGATTGATGAACAAGGCAAAGTGGTAAGGAACAAAGCAAGGTTAGTGGCACAAGGTTACAATCAACATGATGGTATTGACTTTGATGAAACTTATGCTCCTATTACTAGATTTGAATCTATTAGAATGCTAGTTGCTTTTACTAGTTACAAAAACTTCTTGTTATATCGAATGGATGTTAAAAGTGCATTTTTGAATGGTACAATCGAGGAGGAAGTATTTGTTGCTCAACCTCCGAGCTTTGAAAATGACAAGTTACCCAATCATGTTTATTTGTTGCAAAAAGCTCTCTATGGACTCAAACAAGCACCTCGAGCTTGGTACGAGAAATTAAAGAACTTTTTGTTAGATAATGGGTATGTCATGGGCAAAGTTGACTCTACCTTATTTCTAAAACACACTTCTAGAAATTTTCTTATAATTCAAATTTATGTTGATGATATCATTTTTGGCGGGACTGATCTTGATCTTTGCAAGGAGTTTAGTTCTCTTATGCAGAGTGAGTTCGAGATGAGCATGATGGGTGAGTTGACTTTCTTCCTTGACTTTCAAATCAAGCAAACAAAAATACTTCATCAACCAAGGCAAGTACACCAATGAACTACTCAAACGCTTTGGGATGGAAAACATGAAGCCGATGGATACACCCATGTCCAATACTGCCAAACTTGATAGAGATGAAGAAGGTGAGATGGTAGATGAGAAGCTCTATAGAGGTATGATTGGAAGATTACTTTATTTAATTGCCTCTAGACCTGATATTATGTTTAGTGTTGGCTTGTATGCTCACTTTCAATCTAGCCCTAGGAAATCACATCTTATTGCCGTTAAGAGGATTTTGAGGTACTTAGCCAAAAGTCAAAATTTTGGACTATGGTATCCTAAGTCAAGGGACTTTACTCTTGTGGCATATAGTGATGCAGATTACACGGGTTGTTTGGTTGATAGAAAGTGCACAAGTGGCACTTGCTTCCTTCTAGGACCATGCTTGGTGTCTTGGTTTTCCAAGAAACAGAGCACCGTGGCATTATCAACTACCGAGGCTGAATACATTGCAGCCGTGAGTTGTTGTGCCCATGTCATATGGATGAAGCAAATACTACAAGACATTAACATACATTTTGATGCTTCTCCTATCTATTGTGATAATATTAGTGCAATCAATCTTTCTTATAATCCTATATTGCATAGTAGAGCTAAACATATATAGGTTCGCCATCATTTTCTTCGTGATCACATTACCAAGAAGGATATTTATATCATGCATGTGGACATGGAAAATCAGTTGGCAAACATTTTCACTAAAAACTCTAGCTAGATAGAAATTTAACTTTATTAGATCTAAACTGTTCATTGTTTCTTTGGATGATATTGATATGTGATCTAGCTATTTGTTTCTATCCTATATGTTGTGCTCATGCTTTCCTCACCTTGTTTGCCTATATATGCTTAAAATGTGCTTAACTTGCTTGTTGACATGCTTAGTTTGACTTTTTTTGGGTTTTTCTCTACTTTCTTGGTTTTATCGCAAAATAATACCCAATGATGAGTGATATGTGCCTAAGTATGTTCAATGTACATAATAGACTCGAAAAATGAATTTAATTAGCATGTATATGGCTAGAAATTAAGTTTGATGGTTTTAGGTCAGGTTGACCATCGATCGAGTTTCCCCCAGGACAAACTCGACTGATCAGTGGCCGAGAGCTGTTCTTCAGAGGACCAATCAGTTGAGTTTCCGACTCTCAGAACTCGACCGATCCGTGGGCTGAAGAAAATTTAAGTTAGGTTCGGCCGACTATTCTCCCTCTCAACTAGAGAACAGACGACCAAATCCTCTCCTTCTAGTCCTAAGCTCTCACCCCCAGCCCTAAAAATCCCTATCCTATCCCTTTCTCGACCTAGATAGCTTGACCTAGACCTCCCCAGTTGCTCTGTGGTGGTGTTTGGATAGCTTTTGAGGTCTGCTTTGTGCCATGCGTTTGTTTGTTTCTCTTTCTCTTTTTTGCCTCCATGGCTTCCCAAAGGAGAAAACAACCTGCCCCAAGCAATGCACCTTCGTCCTCTTTGTCTAATCATTTGATTCCTTTCGATGATACCTCTTTTGTCTCAATTGAGGCTGTTAATCGGTATAAGGACCTTCTTCCTAGGAGTCCTTTCCCATTTCATGCCTTGTTTGACCCTAATCCTAGGCATCAAGCGGTTATAGATCAATTTGCTAGGTTGCTTTCCGTCCACCATCTTTCTGCCCAGGCCGTCGAACGTGATTGCTTTAATAATTCCATGTCAAGCACTAAAGTAGTTCACGAGTTTTACGCTAATTTGCGTTGGAACTACAACTCCCTCATTCCCCCTCCGAATACTCAAGTAATCCTCACATCGATGATTGCCGGTAAGAGATTCCAAATCTACGAGGATATATTAAATGTCTTCTTTTTCGGAGATGAGGAAAATGATACTTGGCGCAAGGATTATGGAGAGTATTTTGATCTTCTGGACCCGGAAGGTTTCTACAAGAAAAATGAATTGATTCTCCCTGATATTCATCATTACTTGAAGAAACCTGACATTCCCTATAAGAAGAAGTCAACCCTACCTTCATCCTCCCTTGACCTTAGGAAGCACATTCTGGCTTTACTGGTCAACTGCAACATCCATCTGAAGAAAAATCAAACAGATATTGCAGAGAACACTGCTGTCATTATGCATTGCCTATTAGAGAACATCAGTGTCAAGTGGGCCAGATACATTCTACATCACATGACCTACTTTGACACTGGCAAGAACACTAAAGGCACCCACCCTCCCTACCCGGCCCTAATTTTTGGTTCATTCCAGTTCGCCACTGAGAAATCCCTCTTTTCTGACTTCCATTACAAAGTAGCCAAAAAGGGTGTTTGTATCAGTGAGACCACAATTCAAAAATTTGTTCCTGTGTTTGCCTCCTCTACCTCTGGTGCTTCTCCCTTTGCCTCTGCCTCTGCAACCCCCACCTCCTTAGCCCGAGCTCCACCTCCTCATCCTCCTCCTAGACCTAGTTTTGCTTTGTTCTGTGTATCAAATGAAACCCTTATGGGCTACATGATGCACCAACAAGCATACAACCAATAGGTTCAGGACCACCTACATCAGGATTTGTGTTCTATCATGTCTACCATGCACCTATCCTATACTTCCCCCTACCTCACCTACCAGCCATATCCCGGTAGTTATTATGCTTCATTTGCATACAATCATTACTACCCTGCTCCCGAGCCTTCCACTACTACTGCTCCACCTCCACCCTTTGTTGTTGGTAGCTCCACCCCTGCCTACCTCCCATTGCCTGCTGGCCCCTGGCCACCTTGCTTGCCAGCCTTGGTGACTCTGCTCCATCCTATCCACAAGCCAATGAGCTCCACGCTCTTGATATGTCGTGGGCTAAGCAGAATGCCCGTTGGCCCGATCGCGTGTTCGGTCCTTCTGCTGATGAGGAGATGCCTGACCAGGGTGACGATGCTGAGGCTGATGATGACGACGACGGTGATGGCGAGGACGCTTTAGATGATGGTGATGGTGATGGTGATGGTGATGGTGCTGGATCTGGTGATGAAGGCACTACTGCCGCACATTATGATGGAGATGAGGACTACGAGCCAGGAATCGATGATGATGATGATTGTGATGACCCGTCACGCGAAACGAGATTACTCAAAACACAAAACATGATCAACTACTAATTAATCACATAGTAAAAAATGTGAAACAATTAAAATCGATTCCAACAATGTAAAAAAACTCTAGAACATTTATAAAAGGTCCATCATTCCATTCTCATATACATTAACAAGCATTTGCATATGGGTCCAAAGACCTCGGTCACATCCTGCATACAAAAGATATTTCACATGTCTGTGCCATATATTTACAAACAGTGGCATAATACCAAAATCTCATGTCGATACAAATATATCATCTAGAAAACACATCCCATACCAGGACCTGAGAGTACAGGGACGACTCTAGGACACACTAGACATCTAATCAACTTTCCCCAAGATTCATTATTGTAGTTACTCTTTACTTCCATGGTTCTGTTGTCGTCATTGCCGGTTACCTAAAAAAAATGTGGCGAACCACAAGGGTGAGACACAGTCCCGACAAGAGATATAACCATCAACAACGTTTATTGATTACAACAATTTTATGTAATTAAATAGTTAAGAAGTTTAATCAGATATAACAAATAAGATCAATAGTACTGATGATTAACAAAATACATAAAGGAGCAGATAACAATTATCATTATCAAGCTGACTATCATCATTTTCCTTATTAACCGTATAAGAGATTCAATAGCATATGCATAACTAGCATAAGCAAGTCTAGTAGCATGTTATCTCTATTAACATGAATAAGTCTAACATCATAAGCATATCTAACAACATTAGCATGTCTAACAGTTTGAACAAATCAATATCATAAGCAAAGCTATCAACATAAGCATGAGTATTTGCATAAGCATGATTAGCAGTATATGCATTTCTAATTATAGAGGCATGGCTAGCATGCTAAACATAACTAACAACATGAGATAGCTAGCATCATGATTATAATCAATAGTAACAGTAAAGATATCAACATAAGCATGATTACTGTATGTACACATTTACAGTCTTATGCATATCCACAACATAAGTATAATTACTATCTCTTAATTGCACTAAGCATCATCTTTATGTAAAGAGAACAAACAAGGGTTATCATCTAATGTGAAGCGTCATGTATAACCCTAAACAGATATGCTATACGGCTGTATTAAATCTTTTATTATGCGTTGGGGAATTTGAATCGTACCATTCAAAGTCCAACCGACCCCTGCGAAGGGCTATTCGGTTCCGTACAAGATCTAGGAGTACTGACATCCTAAGATCTCTTCCCCCTGGTCAGTACGAGTAAAAAGGCAGTGACATATCAGTCAAAGCTGCCACCGCAACGACATATAGTCAAGCTGAAAACCACTAGTCCGACCTTGGTACAGGTCACGACACTAGAAACCAGGGTATTCAAACCCAAACACTGAGGTACAACCGCAGTTGTCCTCTAATCACATCATGTTATAACCACAGAGACATGACTGCAGCCGTTCTCAATCACATCAGATGTATGAGGGATGACCATAGCCAACCTCCACAATCTGTATTGTGGATGACAAGGATATATCCTCAACTTGCCACCCCCGCATATTCAACAATATGCGCTCCGAGTTTCCCTTAGGAATACTCGTTTCACCATCCAGCAAGTTCTGACACTGAAGATGGTTCTACGGCACAGGGCACTACATGATTATAGTTGTACTTGATTAGTTATACCAATTGGGTGAATTAAGGTTGCATCAAACAAGTGGACATACAAACCCTAATTCACTTATAGCAAGCATATAAATATCAAAACTTGAAAAGATATAAAATGTGTGAAACATAAATTCTCATCTCATCATCACATGGTACTATTCATTTACCACTCACGTGACTACACCAGTCATCATGCTATCGCAAGGTAATAATCTTTTTCACAATATCACAGGGTATCAACCCTTATCAACATAAGAGGATTTCACCTCATTCAGGGTTCAACCACGCCCAAAGGTAATTAAGACCATCATATTATTCCCTACAAGATCATCATTATCTTTGCATGCCTTATAATAAGGCTCAACAACATCAATTATATATAATACACCAGATGAGTACAATATTGCATTTATGAACTAGGTGGTATTCATAAACAATCATAGCAGGGTTATATTAACATTAAGAACATTCCTTTATTACATCAACATGCAAGGAATCTAGATATGATTAACTCTCATCATATTCATTATACACATGTTTAGCATAAGAAAGTATCAACCATGTGACTATAATAACCACCAATTAACATATCAAGGTTATGATCATAGTAAGGAGGTTATTCTACCATCATTCCATCATATAAGAATGTTAAACATGAATACTCATCTTTATCTAATTGCATTAGAGTTAGGTTCAACATGATAAATTATATCAATGTTACTAACTGACACTCATACCCAAACACTAACTCACGGCATCCCCATTGGATCATGGATGCATAAGGTGAAGCATCACATTCACATTCCATACTATTCTCAAGTATGAACCCACACATAAATCAAGGTGTGACCATTAGGTTATAGCATACTAGGGTTTCAACAATAATAACAAAGTCTCCATGATTGTATTAGTTATTCAAGGATTATTAATACCCAATTACAATCATTTAGTTATATTAAAGCTAGGTATAACAAGCTATACCTAATTAGGGTTACATATCAACACAATATGGTTATCATCCCTTCTATTCATATGAATGAATAGGTAAGACTAACTTATTAAGGTAACCTTCCATTTGTTCCATCATCATTCAACCCATATCACTATACCACAATGCCATCCAGAACCATTGGATGATTAAAAGGCAAGACTATTGGTTGTTTACATAAGTAAACACCTTAAATAAACCACCTACGAAGTCCTTGATTTGTTCTCTAGAAAGAGTCGCCATCTAACCCTAGACATCCCTTGATTAACAACACAAAAAGTTATATTGAAAGTAGGGTAAAACCCACCATCAATTGTTCATTTCGAACAAGCCATCCATTGCCAACAAGTAAAATCCTTAAGTTGATCATACAAAGGAAATAATCTAAATCCCATTATTAGGACCAACATATTACATTAGCCATCATTCCACCTTAATAGAGGAATAACCATTATATCTTGACCATTGGGTCAAGTTCATATATTAAAACCATCAATTACAGTATATGTTCGACCATTGCATCAAGACCTAAGAAACCATTGGTCTAAGGATTAATTGATGCTAAAACTATATGATTAACTCACCATAAATTGTAGAGACCTGATCCACCATCATTAGTGATCATCAAATCACTATAGGTTGTTAGATCAACACTATATTCCTTAATCAGCATCAAATATCAAGCTAATGTCAACATTGATTGATAACATCAGTAGGGTATTTATTGGTTGATCATCAAACTTCTAATTGGTCCAAAACCTGACCTAAGGGGGTGAACATAGGTTGTCAAAACAACCTGATCCAAGTCACATTATACCTTAGTGCTAACACACATATGATCACAGATTAATATATAACTGAAATCAGAACATGGAACATTATAAAAATCGAAATCTAAGTCAAGCATAGCTTTTTAGTGCGTGAATCATCATTTTCAAGCAAGAACATGACCTAGAAAGTTTATGGTAAGCAATAAACGTGGAGCAAGTTATAAAACTTGCCTCTAATGTGAAGATGAAACCACACACAGAAGAAATCTAAGAATAAGCTATGAATTCGTCCATCTAGCACCTTTCTTCATCAATTGAGCAAATCCTAAACATAAGGAGTAAGAAAGGTAGGGTTTTAGAGCTTTAGAGCAAATTCTACTATGGAACATTTTTCTGGTTGTGCACTACTAATTTTGACATTTAATCGAGTAAACTAGGTTCGATCGATCGTATAATTTCACTAAATCCCATCACACATATCAGTCAACTAATTAGTGTTGAGCAAGCGTTAATAATTTAAACATGTAAATTAGGAGTCGAGCGGTGCCAGCACTACTCGACACCCGAGTAAACACCGACATCTGTGAATAACACTACTTTTAACCAAAACGTCTGATTATTCGAGTTAAATCCTGCGAATGGGAGTGAGATTCTACTCACCGCGGTTCAAAACTTCTGATTCGACTGGAATTGCATTTAGAGACCAGTTTCCTTCTGGGCGCACACGAGTCATCTTCAACCTTGGTACAGTTCTGAAACAACTTGTTCCACGCACAGGTTCACACACTCAGCTGATTCATCACTACTCGTGGCTAGTTGGCTACAGATTCGCGTTTGGGACCCTTGGCCGAACTCAGGGACGTTTCTTGGGACTGCTGCTCATACCCAGGGCTCCTGGAACAAACATGCTGCAGTCCAACAGTAGTTCCCCCCCCACGTACAGGTTGAAGAAGGTCTGGCTAGGATGCTAGGTCGAAGCTAAGGCTTCGGATTTCTGCTCTGGACTCTTGGCCGAGCTCCATGGCGGCCGATTTCAGGTGCTAGCTCGTGCCCAAACGGGCTCCTGGCTGAGACAAAACAGCTGGCCACCGACCACTACTGCTGCTGGCTGCAACTTCTGCTAGGGCTGCGATTTGGGCAAGGTAAGAGGGTAAAAGAAGGTAGGAGGAAGGTGGAAGAGGTGGCACCACTGAATCAATGGTGAGGAACCCAAAATTGATCACACCCTACTCTCTCTCGGATGGTCGGCCTGCTGCTGGCCACTGGCGTCGCAGCTAGATCGGGTTGCAGGTGGGGCGTGAGCTGGGTGAGGTAAAGGAGGAAGGAGAAGAGAGGAGGACGAAGGAGGACAATGATGCCAAGGTGAATCGGAGCTTAGGGGTGGGAATCGCCCCTGCCTACTCTCCCTCTGCTACGTTCGGGTTGTCAGTTTGCTTGAGTGCCGCTTCAAGCGGTGGTCCTATTTTATCAGGTGAAATAATTTGGGAAAAAAGAAGATAAGGGTAAGGGGGCTATTAGTTATGGAAAATTTGCAACCAAGTCCAAAGAATTATAAAATGACATAACTATTGACTCGAATGTCTAAATCAAGCAATTCTTTTTACAAAATTTCAAGCGTGAAATTCTCTACAACCTCAAGGCAAGAAAACATACTAATTAGACTGTAACTCTTGATCAAAGCACTAATTGCATTAGTGAGTTCTTAATTCAACTTAATCTACTTAATGATGCACTAAGCATTAAATTATGGTAATTAAGCTCATTCAACTCATTAAACAAGTTTAGGGGTCTTACAACTATAAACCCCTAACATGGATTTCACCCCCGAAATCCAAGATAAACAAATATGGGTACTTCCTTTGCACCTCATCCTATTACCTTCACATGGTTACCTACATATCATGGTGATGTCACATCATTCATACATATCTCATATTGGGTCAGCACAAAAACTCCCACATAAGAAGACATATCATGATCCCACAATGACACTTAATCAACCCCATCTCATTCTTGTTCAACTTGTCTCATAGAAGTTACTACTTCAGCAACCCTAAGGTTTTTGAAGAAATATTGATCATATTTTTTTTGACCATATTTGAAATACTTTGACATGTCATCATTTAAAGCTTGATATAACTTGTATGACATGACTGAAACACTCTGTTTCTCCTATTCATAAATTCTATTGATACATTGGTTAGTCTAAAGGACATAACTCTAAACTCGTCATGATCATGTGAATTATGTCATCCAATCTAACTCTTATGCATTGATATTTGATCATAGGTTTATCTAAAAAGAACACGATATCACATATCTATTGTCCAAGAAACCATCTATCCTAGCTAGTGGTCTTGTCCAGTTATCACTGAACCATACACAACATTATAGATTCACTTTTTTTACAACATTTAGAGGGTCATCGTCAACTCTCTTTCTCTCTTTGAGGGAGAGAAACGCTTGGAATGTTCATTTAATAAACATTCCCAACCTTCACATATCTCTCATATTATTGATACATCTTAGATACCAAGATTCATTACCTTGATATCCACCTCATGTGCTATAAGGAACTCACATCCTTATATCATCTACTTTTACCAACATAACAAATTTCAAAACATATAAGAGTTTTCCTAATTATTGGAAGGCTCAAAAGCAAAATCATCACAAACTTTTTGATCGTGGAACCATAGTCCAAACAACCTTATTCTATAGTAAGATATCCATCCTCATGTTTAGAATGAATCCACACATACCAAGTGGCAATAATCCACTTGAAATATGTGCCCTGGAAAGAAAAGACACAAATGGAAACACACTTCCCACATCATAGCAACATTGTTCAGGAGACACTAAAAAAAGTAACCAATTCTATTTTCATTATGTGTATTACAACTTCTTATGTATCATTTTACCCTTTTCATTTTGGGTTCCTTGCCATCAGCATAGGAATCATCATGATTAACATATCTCATTACTCCTACCTTGACGATTATTTATCACACTTGGGTATGTTCTCTTATTTTATTATATTTTTGAACTACTTATCAACAGGTAAATCATCATATTCCATATTTTCTTCATTATACATGGATCATCTCCCTTAATTTCTTTCACATGCCATGCTGATTTTTCATTAAAAATTTCTTACATACAGAGGTTGGTCTGAGATTAATTCAGGCTCCAACTTATTTATTTTCCATTGTTCCCATTCCTCTTCTTATTTTGTACTTGTTATAGGAGTTCTCTCCATCTTATGTGGATTTCATACCTTGATTCACTTTATAAGCATAGACTTATCTATCTTTTACTTTACTATCTTCTTGAATCACATCTTCAAGAACTCATTTTTCCTTATTTTATTCAGATTTAGATTCTATGGTGTTGTATCATTCTCTTTATTAACCAAACATTCAAGTTTTGATAGATAATGATGCAATTCTCATCTTCTTTAAGGTAGGATTGTGACATTCACACCATGATTTCTTATTCATTATGCTCTTTAGATTGTCTCAAAATGACTACTTGATCAGAGTAATAAAAAAGATAACAATCTAAGAGTTCCATACTTACCTTTCTTCAATAATTGAATACCTGGCCAGGGCACCCAAATACTGAGATAGCGCAGTATGTACCATATTTTTATGTCATATTCCTAACTTAGACATCATCCTAGTCCTAAGTCCTAGTGTCCCTGTAGGATTAATGAACCTAATCCTCTGATACCAAACTTGTGACGACCCGTCACGCGAAACGAGATTACTCAAAACACAAAACACGATCAACTACTAATTAATCACATAGTCAAAAATGCGAAACAATTAAAACAGATTCCAACAATGTAAATAAAATCTAGAACATTTATAAAGGTCCATCATTCCATTCTCATATACATTAACAAGCATTTGCATATGGGTCCAAAGACCTCGGTCACATCCTGCATACAAAAGATATTTCACATGTCCGTGCCATATATTTACAAACATTGGCATAATACCAAAATCTCGTGTCGATACAAATATATCATCTAGAAAACACATCCCATACCAGGACCTGAGAGTACAGGGATGACTCTAGGACACACTAGACATCTAATCAACTTTCACCAATATTTATTATTGTAGTTACTCTTTACTTCCATGGTTCTGTTGTCGTCATTTCCGGTTACCTAAAAAAAATGTGGCGAACCACAAGGGTGAGACACAGTCCCAGCAAGAGATATAACCATCAACAACGTTTATTGATTACAACATTTTTATGTAATTAAATAGTTAAGAAGTTTAATTAGATATAACAAATAAGATCAATAGTACTGATGATTAACAAAATACATAAAGGAGCATATAACAATTATCATTATCAAGCTGACTATCATCATTTTCCTTATTAACCGTATAAGAGATTCAATAGCATATGCATAACTAGCATAAGCAAGTCTAGTAGCATGTTATCTCTATTAACATGAATAAGTCTAGCATCATAAGCATATCTAACAACATTAGCATGTCTAACAGTTTGAACAGATCAATATCATAAGCAAAGCTATCAACATAAGCATGAGTATTTGCATAAGCATGATTAGCAGTATATGCATTTCTAATTATAGAGGCATGGCTAGCATGCTAAACATAACTAACAACATGAGATAGCTAGCATCATGATTATAATCAACAGTACCATTATAGATATCAACATAAGCATGATTACTGTATGTACACATTTACAGTCTTATGCATATCCACAACATAAGTATAATTACTATCTCTTAATTGCACTAAGCATCATCTTTATGTAAAGAGAACAAACAAGGGTTATCATCCAATGTGAAGCGTCATGTATAACCCTAAACAGATATGCTATACAACTGTATTAAATCTTTTATTATGCCCTGGGGAATTTGAATCGTACCATTCAAAGTCCAACCGACCCCTGTGAAGGGCTATTCGGTTCCGTACAAGATCTAGGAGTACCGACATCCTAAGATCTCTTCCCCCGGTCAGTACGAGTAAAAAGGTAGTGACATATCAGTCAAAGCTGCCACCACAACGACATATAGTCAAGCTGAAAACCACTAGTCTAACCTTGGTACAGGTCACGACACTAGAAACCAGGGTATTCAAACCCAAACACTGAGGTACAACCGCAGTTGTCCTATAATCACATCATGTTAAAACCACAGAGACACGAACGCAGCCGTTCTCAATCACATCAGATGTATGAGGCATGACCATAGCCAACCTCCACAATCTGTATTGTGGATGACAAGGATATATCCTCAACCTGCCACCCTCGCATATTCAACAATATGCACTCCGAGTGTCCCTTAGGAATACTCGTTTCACCATCCAACAAGTTCTGACACTGAAGATGGTTCTACGGCACAGAGCACTACATGATTAGAGTTGTACTTGATTAGTTATACCAATTGGGTGAATTAAGGTTGCATCAAACAAGTGGACATACAAACCCTAATTCACTTCTAGCAAACATATAAATATCAAAACTTGAAAAGATATAAAATGTGTGAAACATAAATTCTCATCTCATCATCACATGGTACTATTCATTTGCCACTCATGTGACTACACCAGTCATCATGCTATCGTAAGATAATAATCTTTTTCACAATATCACAGGGTATCAACCCTTATCAACATAAGAGGACTTCACCTCATTCAGGGCTCAACCACGCCCAAAGGTCATTAAGACCATCATATTATTCCCTGCAAGATCATCATTATCTTTGCATGCCTTATAACAAGGCTCAACAACATCAATTATATATAATACACCAGATCAGTACAATATTGCATTTATGAACTAGGTGGTATTCATAAACAATCATAACAGGGTTATATTAACATTAAGAACATTCCTTTATTACATCAACATGCAAGGAATCTAGATATGATTAACTCTCATCATATTCATTATACACATGTTTAGCATAAGAAAGTATCAACCATGTGACTATAATAACCACCAATTAACATATCAAGGTTATGATCATAGTAAGGAGGTTATTCTACAATCATTCCATCATATAAGAATGTTAAACATGAATACTCATCTTTATCTAATTGCATTAGAGTTAGGTTCAACATGATAAATTATATCAATGTTACTAACCGACACTCATACCCAAATCCTAACTCACGGCATCCCCATTGGATCATGGATGCATAAGGTGAAGCATCACCTTCACATTCCATACTATTCTCAAGTATGAACCCACACATAAATCAAAGTGTGACCATCAAGTTATAGCATACTAGGATTTCAACAATAATAACAAAGTCTCCATGATTGTATTAGTCATTCAAGGACTATTAATACCCAATTACCATCATTTAGTTATATTAAAGCTAGGTATAACAAGCTATACCTAATTAGGGTTACATATCAACACAATATGGTTATCATCCCTTCTATTCATATGAATGAATAGGTAAGACTAACTTAATAAGGTAACCCTCCATTTGTTCCATCATCATTCAACCCATATCACTATACCACAATGCCACCCAGAACCATTGGATGATTAAAAGGCAAGCCTATTAGTTGTTTACATAAGTAAACACCTTAAATAAACCACCTATGAAGTCCTTGATTTGTGCTTTAGAAAGAGTCACCATCTAACCCTAGACATCCCTTGATTAACAACACAAAAAGTTTTATTGAAAGTAGGGTAAAACCCACAATCAATTGTTCATTTCGAACAAGCCATCCATTGCCAACAAGTAAAATCCTTAAGTTGATCATGCAAAGGAAATCATCTAAATCCCATTATTAGGACCAACATATTACATTAGCCATCATTCCACCTTAATAGAGGAATAGCCATTATATCTTGAACATTGGGTCAAGTTTATATATTAAAACCATCAATTACAGTATATGTTCGACCATTGCATCAAGACCTAAGAAACCATTGGTCTAAGGATTAATTGATGCTAAAACTATATGATTAACTCACCATAAATTGTAGAGACCTGATCCACCATCATTAGTGATCATTAAATCACTATAGGTTGTTAGATCAACACTATATTCCTTAATCAGCATCAAATATCAAGCTAATGTCAACATTGATTAATAACATCAGTAGGGTATTTAATGGTTGATCATTAAACTTCTAATTGGTCCAAAACCTGACCTAAGGGGGTGAACATAGGTTGTCAAAACAACCTGATCCAAGTCTTATTATACCTTAGTGCTAACACACACATGATCACATATTCATATATAACTGAAATCAGAACAGGGAACATTATAAAAATCGAAATCTAAGTCAAGCATAGCTTTTTAGTGCATGAATCATCATTTTCAAGCAAGAACATGACCTAGAAAGTTTATGGTAAGCAATAAACGTGGAGCAAGTTATAAAACTTGTCTCTAATGTGAAGATGAAACCACACACATAAGAAATCCAAGAATAAGCTATGAATTCGTCCATCTAGCACCTTTCTACATCAATTCAACAAATCTTAAACATAAGGAGTAAGAAAGGTAGGGTTTTAGAGCTTTAGAGCAAATTCTACTATGGAACATTTTTCTGGTTGTGCACTATTGATTTTGACATTTAATCGAGTAAACTAGGTTCGATCGATCGTATAATTTCACTAAATCCCATCGCACATATCAGTCAACTAATTAGTTTCGAGTAAGCATTAATAGTTTAAACATGCAAATTAGGAGTCGAGCGGTGTCGGCACTGCCCGACACCCGGGTAAACATCGACATCTGCAAATAACACTGCTTTTAACCAAAACGTCTGATTATTCGAGTTAAATCGTGCGAATGGGAGTGATATTCTACTCACCGGGGTTCGAAACTTCCAGATTTGACTGGAATTGCATTTAGAGACCAGTTTCCTTCTGGGCGCACACGAGTCATCTTCAACCTTGGTACAGTTCTGAAACAACCTGTTCCACGTACAGGTTCACACACTCAGCTGATTCATCGCTACTCGTGGCTAGTTGGTTACAGATTCGCGTTCGGGACCCTTGTCCGAACTCAGGGACGTTGCTTGGGACTGCTGCTCGTGCCCAGGGCTCCTGGAACAAACATGCTGCAATCCAACAGTGGTTCCCCCCCCCCACGTACAGGTTGAAGAAGGTCCGACTAGGATGCTAGGTCGAAGCTAAGGCTTCAGATTTCTGCTCTGGACTCTTGGCCGAGCTCCATGGCGGCCGATTTCAGGTTCTAGATCGTGCCCAAATGGGCTCCTGGATGAGACAAAATAGCTGGCCATCGACCAGTACTGCTGCTGGCCGCAGCTTCTGCTAGGGCCGCAATTTGGGCAAGGTAAGAGGGTAAAAGAAGGTAGGAGGAAGGTGGAAGAGGTGGCGCCGCTGAATCAATGGTGAGGAACCCAAAATCGATCACACCCTACTCTCTCTCGGATGGTCGGCCTGCTGCTGGCCGCTGGCGTCGCAGCTAGATCGGGTTGCAGGTGGGGCGCGAGCTGGGCGAGGTAAAGGAGGAAGGAGAAGAGAGGAGGAAGAAGGAGGACGGCGATGCCAAGGTGGATCGGAGCTTAGGGCTGGGAATCGCCCCTGCCTACTCTCCCTCTGCTACGTTCGGGTTGTCAGTTTGCTTGAGCGCCGCTTCAAGCAGTGGTCCTATTTTATCGGGTGAAATAATTTGGGAAAGAAGAAGATAAGGGTAAGGGGGCTATTAGTTATGGAAAATTTGCAACCAAGTCCAAAGAATTAGAAAATGGCATAACTATTGACTCGAATGTCCAAATCAAGCGATTCTTTTTACAAAATTTCAAGCATGAAATTATCTACAACCTCAAGGCAAGAAAACATACTAATTAGACTATAACTCTCGATCAAAGCACTAATTGCATCAGTGAGTTCTTAATTCAACTTAATCTACGTAATGATGCACCAAGCATTAAATTATGGTAATTAAGCTCATTCAACTCATTAAATAAGTTTAGGGGTCTTACAATGATGCTGTTGATATAGATAGTTTAGATGTCTAGCTTGTTTATTAGTTTTTAGTCTAGCATGCTGATCATATACATCTTTCTAGGCTATTTTGTATAAGAAACATCTGAGCACATTTATCTGAGTTATACTATTTTATCCTCTATTTTCATCGCTTCTTGCTTGTAGTTGTTTTTATGAGAACATGCATCTGAGTTGTAATATATGTGATGTGCACTCTTGCTATTTACTCTGATATATCTTATGCTTTGGTGCCATCTTTCACCATATTTTGATAATGACTGAGACTGTATGTTGCTTTTGTCTCTGTTTGCCATATGATATGCGATTGCTTGTATGTATATCTGGTTGATTGTGTTTTGGAGAAGAACTAGATTTATGCTCTTCTACCCCCCTACTTTTTGATAATGTCAAAAGGGGGAGAGATATTTCACTGGTTTGAAAATCAATCATATTGTTATTTCTTATGAGATCCTTTTCTTGTTCATTTACTATTTTATCATGTGACTTGCAAAAGGACCACATATTACATATATGCTATGACTGCTATGTGTAGATAGACTAACCATGCAGGTTAGAAGATGTATATATTGAGGGGGAGCAATTCACATTGTTCACATCATGAATCCTCTTAATTTACAAGGAAAAGGTATAGCTTCTATATTCTTTTCAATATGTTTGAAGAATGGTTTGTCATTGTCAAAAAGGGGGAGAATGTTGACATAGAGGTTATACATTGTCCATATTTTGATAATGACTTAACCATTCCATTCATATGTATCTAATATGTGCATCAAAGATTGATTTCAGATGTTAGGTACAAGAAAAGGATAAAAAATCCAAAGCCCTAGATTGGCTCAAGTTCAAGTCAAAAGAGCTACAAGTGTGCAATTTTGAAAATCTATGTAAACAAACTTAGAACATTTTTGTAATCACTTGTAATGATGAATTGACTTATAACTTAGTTGAAAAAATTGATTGGGACACTAACCACCAAGTTTGAATCACTTTAGATGCACTTTATAAAATTGACCACAGACAGTCAATCGGTCGAGTTACAAACTTGACCGATCCTCCTAGATCAAGTTTCTGAAGATAGCATCGGTTGAGTTATGGTTTCACAGAACTCGACCGATCGAGTACCTGACCAATTCGATCTTCATTGGTCGGTCGAGTTTTCCCAGGATAAACTCGACCGATGATTTGAATATCGACTTTGTCTTTTACTCTATCGGTCGAGTTACCTTTATTGAAACTCGATCGATTGCACTGTACAAAATTTGCAAAAAAAGTGATTGTGACCGTTGGTGTGTGCTATGAGCGAAAATAGAGTCGTTTCTTTGAGCAAAAATGGCTATATTTCGTATCTAAGTATCCCACAACTTAAAGGGGCACCCTCAACTATAAATAGGACCTCTTGGAGTTCATTCCAAGGTTGCTCATTCACTACATGCTTGGTCCTAGCCTAGTTGAGAGTGTTCTAACCCTTTGAGCCCCTTTCTCTCTCTATCTTCAAGTCAAATTCATGAGTATGAGTGAGATAGGTCCCTTTGTAAGAGAGTTTCTCCATGTATTGATGTAAAGCTCTCCTCCATCATCTTCCTACCCTCTTTCCTATTGAAGAAAAGGTTGAAGATCTTGTCTGAGTGAAGGAGAAGAGGTTGCTGTTCTTCAAGGTTGAAGAAGACAAGGTGTTCCAGATCTCCATGTGAAGGAGATAGTCAAGGAAATCTATCAAGAAAGATAGGTAATCCCTTGAAGGCTGAAGACTTGAAGAGGGAGTGGGTAAGTCCATGCTGATGGCTGAAGACTCCATGGTTCAAGTGGGTAAGCTCCTTCAATATGTTGAAGATCTTTGCTTGAGGTACTAAGCCCTTAGATGTGTGGTTGTTGTGTCTTGTAATCTTATGATGGAATATAAGAGTACCAAGATTGAAAATCCTAGAGATTAACTACCTCTAGGTAATGGACTGACATTGCTCCTAGTTAGGACATGGACCACTCTAAACCACCTGTCCAAGTGCTTGCTCTTCCTTGTCTCTCATCCTTGCTGTGCTTGCTAGCTAAGACATCAAATTTGTTGTTTGTTTAAGTTTTTATACTTAATACAATTTAGTGGTCTAATCCTTTTTGTGAGAATTGTGAAGCTCTATTCACCCCCCATCTAGAGCCCTTGATCCAACATAATGAACTTAGGTGATGGTGATTAACTATGATCGACCTTCCTTAGTGGAATAATAGAACAATGGTGTCTCTCTTATTGTTGTGGAACTCTAGTATACTATAACCTAATGGTTACACCTCGAGTTATGTGTGGATCCATTCTTGAGAATGTATGGAATGTGATGATGATGTTGTGCCTTATGCATCAAAAGATTATTTGGGGATGCTATGGGTTAAGGTTTGTGAATGAATGTTGAACTATACCTTTAATGTAACCTACCTTGCTAAACCTAACCCTAATGTAAGTAAATAATGGTGTTTAATCATGATATCCTTTATTGAATGATTAATATAATGATGGAATATCCTTACTAATGATTGATTGAAACTTTAATGTGTTTAACTAGTGGTCATCATAGCTTCATGATCTATGTTTTCTTATGATAAATCTATACACTATAAGTGTGATGATGGCCAATCATACCTAGCTTCCTTATATGTTAATGTAATAAAGGAACGCTCTTAATTGCTAAGATACTCTTGTAATGTCATCCTGTGAACATCCTTTAGTTCTTTAATGCAAATTATGTTGAGCCACAGTATCACATGTGTGGTGATGTTGTTGAACCTTGTTATAAGGCGTAGAAAGATAATGATGAACTTGTAGGAAATGATATGATGGTCTTAATGACCTTTGGGGATGGTTGAGCCCGGAATGAGGTATAATCCTCTTATACTGACAAGGGTTGACACATTGTGATATTGTGATAAGGATTTACATCCTGTGATAGTATGATGACAAGTGTAGACTCATGAATGTCAAGTGAATAGTACCAAGTGATGATGATATGAGGAATAACATGTCTCATACATTTTATATCTTCTAATTTTTTTATACTTATATGCTTGCTAGAAATGAGTTAGGGCTTGTATGTCCATTTTTCTGATGCAGCCTTAATGCACCCAATTGGCAGTAACTAAGTAACTGAAACCCTAATCATGTAGTGCCCTATGACGTAGAACCATCTTCAGTGTCAGAACTTGCTGGATGGTGAAACAAGTATTCCTAAGGGAAACTGATAACACTCTACTTTACGTAATTTCTATATATATTTTACACTACTTTTAGTATAGCTTTCGTCAGCTTTTCACATAATTTTTCTATCTTTTTGACTAAAGCCTCAGTTACATGTTTTCAGGAACATCCACAGCTCAGGTCGCGGTTTTGGGGACCATGACCGCCTCCACTTATTTCTCAACCGCGATCGCGGTTCCAACGTACCCCAGAGATCTTCATCATCAGGCAATAAGGAAAGACCACAGTCGCGATCACTGATGGACTCCTGAAGACTGCGACCGCGACCACGGTTATCACAACACCGCGACTGTGGATACCAGAAGACCGCGACCGTGCTGGACCGCGGTAAGAGATGATTAAGGCACAAACTGCGATCGCGCTAGACCGCGACAAGAGATGATTAAGGCACAAATCATGACCGTTGTCTCACCCTCACTTATCACTAGATCGCGACTGTGATTCTAAGTCATTGGAGTGTGCCTATAAATAGCACACCCATATGTCTTGTCAAAAAAGAGGAAAGGAGATCCGATCTAGAGGACCACAAAGTGCTGCTGCATTCCAAATTTGTCCCCGACCATCCCATCCATCAGTCTTGGATCTCCAAAGGCGAAAGCTGAGCAGAGAGAAGATTGAAGATCCCTTCTTTGAGAGAAGAAGATCATCCACGCCATCCACATGATGGATCCATATCTGAAGAAGTAGTGTGTCATATCACGTATCTTCCTTTCTAGATCTATCATTCCATCCTACTGTACTTCTTCCCTCTCTTCGTGGTATCTCATGGATCTATCCTTCTGTAATGACTTGATGCTATCTGCAAGCATGAGTATCTAAACACCTTAACTCGGGTTGGGAGTAGCCACTAAGGCTCTCCCAACATGTATATTATCTCTTTCTGTTGAATATACATATTCTTATCAAAATTATCTCCATGCACATGTTTTAATGCTTCACTTGTATGCTTAGCTACCATCTTATGATTTTGATTGTTGATATCTTGAGAGAGTAATATCACTTTTATCCCGTGTCATGGAGTAGTATGAATGCACGAGGGTGTTGGAATGCTAAGGCTTTAACCATATGTTTTGTTGCAAAGTTTATGTGTGGTCATCTCAAGAGAGAGGCTACTCCTAGACTTAGATCTATCCTTATCTTGAAAGAGACTGGAATAGACACTTTTGATGGTTGCCTGTAATCTTGATAAGAGTAAGTGAGAGAGAGAGGTAGTGTTGCATGTTGGTGAGATGCCTTAGTAGGTGAACCCCAACCCGAGTTTCCCTCCTTATACTTGTTTCATCTTATTTCTTTTGTTTCTTTTATTCTTGCTATTATTGTTTGTGTACTACCATTCCTTAGGGATCACCTTTATATACCCTCTTCAGCTGAAGTATATGAGTGTCAGATTCCACGTTCTTAACACCACCAACCTTGTCCCTGTGTTCGACCCCGATCGCTACATCGGACCCCGTTTATTGTTGTGGGGGCCTGAGAGTCGGGTTATCTCTTTAAAAGTCTGACTACTTTAAATCCACTCCTTTTGGACGTGCAATTTAGGCCGGTCAGAAACTCAAAGCACATATATAACATATTGAGTATGCGGGGACAACTTGGTACTCTAATATCAAGCAATTGAGGATGGTTGTGGTCATGCCTTAGATATTGTGATATTGTGATGTGCGAAAGGCAGTAGTATAACTGTAGGATGCCTCTTATAGAACGACCATGCATGAGCATGTTCCCTAATGTCGTGACCTGTACCAAGGGAGGACTAGTTGTTAGCAGCTTGACTATATGTCACTGTAGTGACAACATTGACTGATATGTCACTGCCTTTTTACTACTGATCAAGGGGAAGAGATCTTAGGATGTCAGCTCTCCTAGATTTTGTACGGAACCATTAGTATCCCTTCACAGGGGGCAGTTGGACTTTGGGTGGTATGATTCAAATTCCCCACAACTTAATAAAAGATGTAATACAACTGTGTAGCATATCTATTTAGGGTTAAATACAACGTTTCACATCAGATGATAACCCTTGTTTACTTTCCTTACATAGAGATGATGTATAGTACAATAAGAGATGATAGATATGCTTATGTAGTAATTATTCTCATGTTGTAGATATTCTTTGTTGTCAGATATACTAACATTGATAGTTAAGATGCTGCTGCTAGCTATGTTTAATATTACTAGCCATGCCTTTGTAATTAGAAATGCTTAAACTGCTAAACATGCTTATGTAGTTAGTTGTGCTTTTATGATGTTATCTCTACTTATGATGTATATTGGTTCACTTTATTAAACATGCCAATTTTGATATCCATGCTATGCTACTAGACATATTCATGATGTTAAAGATACTTATGCTACTAGTTTGCTTGTTAGAATGGTATATACATTGACAATCATACTTGTTGCTAAGCTTAATTGCTTAATTTGTTTAGCATTCTTGAACTATTCAATATGCTCAATTGACTATTAAATACTTCATATGCTCAATTATTTACTATTTAATCTGATGTAATCAATATTTGATGGAGAAAGTTGTATCTCTTACTGGGACTGGGTCTCACCCCATGGGTTACCACATCTTTTTAGGTGATCAACAACAATGGCAATAGACTGTGGTAGCAAGGAGAATATTAGGTGATGGGCCCTATAGATGGTTGTTAGTTGTCTAGTGTGTCCTAGAGTCGTCCATGTACTCTCAGGTCCAAGAGAGAAAGTTTGTAATCGGTGTTTCAATCGAATCAGGTTTTTGGTAGCATGTTATATGCTTGTTCAAGTGATAAATGTGGAAATGTTTCATGTATAATATGTATACATGGTGGCTGAGGCCATGGAACAATTGTAAGAAATTTTGAGCATTAAATAAAACTAAGCAAGTTATTGGGCTTTCATGTAAAGTTTCTGAGCAATTGGGAAATGTTGAATCGATTTTAATTTACCCTATTATATGGGGTTTTTGTTAATTAATGAGTAATCTTGTTTTGTGTTTTGAGTAATCTCATTTAGTGTAAATGGTTCTCACATTAGAGGTCAATATACCCAAGTTATGGGCTAGATGCAAAGGGGAAATCATAGAAGTATGATGGGTCATAAATCAAAGTCATAATAAACAAAGGCAAATAAGAAATTCCATAATAGGTTATATTTTATCAATAACAAACCAATGAAGAAGTATGTTCATATTTTTATGCCAATGAGGAGAAAAAGTGGAAATGAAATGTAATCAAGGGACTACATAGGTTGTACAAAATCCTTAAAGTTCAATAGAAAACATCATACTATATAAATTTACTCCTAGACTAATAGAGTTTAAAAGTAAAATAGATTGAATTTTTGATCTAAATAGCCAACAATGTAAATATTGCACACTAAAGGGAAGAAGAAAGTGTGCCTCAAATGAATAAAGATACCACTCAATTAAGCTTCACATGCTTCTCTTCAGTTTACTTCTATTAAAGGTAAATTTTCAATAGGTCAGAACATAGTTTACAGGAACATGCACTCTCGATGAATTTGTGTAACATGAAACATGTTATTAATTTTTATTATACTCAACTAATATTATTCTAATTTATATAAACAATCTAGAAATTATGTGATCAATAGATATTTGTACAAAGTTTAAATGCATTAACTTGTATATGTAGAAATCAACCCAAAACAAAAAAAAACATATCCAGTTATAAATGATAGTGTGCCTTTGTCTTCACCGACTTTTGTAAGCCAAGAATTAAATCTTAAGTGTGCATGTGATGTAAAAAAAAGATTACACTAACAAATTCACCTAGGAATAAATATGTAAGTTTTTACCTAAACTATGTGCAATAGTCACCACATGAGAATGGGTGGGTCTTATTGCAATATAGATTTAGGATCCAACCAAAAGGATAATATTATTATGAATTTGCTATCAGATCCAAGAAGCCAAGATCGATACTTGGAACAGATTGGTTGATTGGTGACTAAACCATTGCAACTATACAAAAAGAATGGTACTTTATGAAAGAATTAAAAATTTCAGACACTAGGTCATATAGATTTCACCACCACAACCAGGGTAATAACCTAACTTATGGTCTTTATATTAGGACCATGTCAATCCATACCCTTCAGGATATGGATTTTACAAGGATCTATTTACCCGTGGACTCGAGGTCTTATTGCCCAATGATCATGAGCATATCATCCTAGAGAACCCATTCCAAGATCTCTTATGAGGTTCAATGGAATCAATCGGGGGTCTAATCTTAAATTTCATGATCTATACATCTAAAATTTTATCAAACATGAAGATTGAGTGATAAATTCAAAGAACAATCTACCTTGATTGAAATTAATCTAAGTTCATAAAGAAACAAGCTTGATAACAATCAAATGAAGTACGAGCGATGGGGCTACTCCATGTGCCCATGAGAAAATTGACTTGCTCATATCCATGGATAAAGCATGACCCAAAATGAAGAGATAAGAGAGAATGACATTGGAGACAATGAAGTGTGCAACTAGTGATCTCTGATGGACATTTCTTTGCTCCAGAAGTAGTAGGTCCAACAATATTTGTGAAGAGGATGATGTTCCTTCTTATTTCCTGTAGCTCTTGCACCAAACATGAATTCTGATCTAAGTGTAGACAATCCATCAACCATTAGGTTAAACACACACACACACACACACACACACACACACACACACACATATATATATATATATATATATATATATATATAGTCAGGCTAGAATACACTCGAGTATATCCAGAGTGGAATACACTCAAGTAGTTTTTCATGATGTAATATATTTTTTGAAAATCTAATCCATTGATCTTCTTAAACATCTTGTGAACAACTCATACACAAAACTTGAGCACATTTGGATATGTATAGCTCATGTTATGAAGACCGCAAAAATTATGCATTTTAAATTAGTTTCACACGTCGATTTTATTGCCCTGGGATGAGTGACTTACACTCATCCAAATAGGCTCAAAATTTGTATGTACCCTAGTTATAGTATGACGGTGAAGATCAATAGTTTACATTTTGCAAAAAAAAGTCTTGATATGCAAACACACTTGAGTGTATTCGTGCGATCCATATACTTGAGTGTATTCTAGCCCGACTATATATATATATATATATATATATATATATATATATATATATATATATATATATATATATATATATATATATATATATATATATATATATATATATATATATATATATATATATATATATATGGCCCTAGACCCACCAATCTGGATTTGAACGGTCGAAGCCTGCTTTCTTTTTCTATGCCCACTGCGCTAGTCACCTGACTAGTCTTTTGGGTTCGGAGAATGGCTTTTGAGTGGGGGTTGTTGCTGGAATTCTAGTCACCCGACTAGCTTAGCGGATCGGGGGATTCATTGTCTGGTGAGCCTCCAGAACTTAATTTGGCTTGTCTAAAGCAAAGGTGGAACAACTAAATGGAACTCTATTGTGGGTGATTTTCTACATGTGATTTGAGAAACTCATTGGGTGAGTAAGGTGACTTGTTGGGCAATCTGGGTTACTCGTTGGGCGAGTCAGTTGACTAAGGGTGTTGAAAACCAAGTTGGTCACTCACTTCAAAAGAAGTTGAAGATGAATTCCAATCGATTGACTAGTGAAACCAATTAGGCAACTCACTTAAACTTGGGAGGCTTGTTTGGTCGGTCGGGCCAATCAACCGAGTGGAGAACCCAGACGCTTGATTAACATGCGTGAAAATATTGATTTACTTCTTTTTGTACTCCAATTTCTTCTAAAATTGAGAGATGGAAACAGAGATGAACCACTATCATGCTTTTGAGTTGGCTGGTGCTTTTCCCCGCATAAGAGTATCAAAATACTAAACTTTTAAGAAAAAAAACTAAGCAAAACAACAAGAAATAAATACTTGAAATGAGCAAAACTAGTCCAGGATATTCAATGAGCATGGGATGAATACAAATTCATCAAATAACCCCAAAATCAAGCATTGCTCCTACTCGAGTAACATATAAGCAAAACCAACTTGCCAATTAATACTACCATCTTTTCATCCTCTCTCTCATAACATCATTTGGATCCCTACCACCAAATATGGCCAAGCAGCCCCGATTTGCTAAAATCACGAAATACAAATTCATGTTCCATGCCTTGATTTCACTTTCACAAACATGCTTTTATGCCAAAACTTAAAAAGTCACAATCATAATATCACTGATGCTTCAGAAAGTTTTCCACATGTTCCTATGAGATTTATACAAGAACAATATATTTAATTGTGGAGGGAAAGTTTTTGGGGTGATTAGTTGCCCTTTGGTGGAAAATGGAGTGAATGTTGGTATGGAAAGAAGAATTGTGAATCTCTCCTATATTCAACTCAAGATTGCTTTTTATTGTTGCATTTATATTGATTGCATTTTTTGTGTGCACATTGACATCTTTTATTTTGCGATACACCCCTATTATATGTGAGGGGTATGGAAGAAGTGGGGTATGTAGAAGGGGTGTGCCAATCCAAACTTAGGGTTTGGAACATCTCATTGGCTTTTTTTATTTTTTATTAATGGTAGGGTGAGAGGATAATGGAATAAGTTTAGATGATGCTTGAACTTGTGCATCTCATATATTAGAATTCTAAACATAGGAACAATCTCAAAAATCAAATCAATTACATCATGTGACTGCAAAGTAATGGCATTTTCACAAGAAGTTATGTGAATAATTAAGAGACACACTACATTTGATTCCTCTTAGTCATATACAACATGCCATCTTTTCCAAGTAATGATATTAATTAAGGTCCTAGGTGGCATGATATGTTCTAATAATGGTAGATTTATGACCAACATTTACATGGGGATTCACTTCACTTAGATGGACTATATGATGAACGATGCAAAAACAAAACAAGATGACATGGAATGGAATTTAGTATGACTAGGTTATGGCCGATTACAAGTAATTCTAATCATTAAAATTTTGAAATTATCTAGGAAAAAGTAAGATAAACTAAATATATAATAAGAAAAACAAAAGATAAAAATATTATGGGTGGGTTAAAGACATACCACCCACCCTCCACCATGATCTTAGAAGTTTTATCATCCTCGAGTGAACTCTAGGTCCTGAATAGGGGGAGAAGAACTACTAGAATGTCCACCAACTATCGGGATGACCTGACAGTAGTGGATCCTGTTGATGCTAGGGTAGTGGATTGGGCATGGTTGGGATAATGTTGGGATAATGTTGGATATGCACGTTCAGATCATTGAGTTTGTATATGAGGTTCCTTGTCACATATATGCATGATTAGGAATCATGAGCATGGTTGTGATGTCCCAAAATAGCCAATAGCGACCATCCTAATTGGCTATCTTGATGAATGTCGAGTCACCAAATACTTGATATTAATCAAGTGAGTTGGATTTGGTGTAGTGTACTCATTGAACAAGATGTGGGTGTAGCAAAGGTAAGTGGATCGATGAGACTACCCCACCCTGACAGAATGGGGAACTGGTGTTTTACTATTTTAGTTGAATGGTTCAGTGTTCATAATGCTCCAAAGACAATATAGATCGGTGGTTTTAAGGATGTTTGGTGTACCACCCTAACTGAAAATGGTATAGGAAAGAATGTGATGTAGGTAGTAGATCAATAGGTTGTGGATGAGATGGCTTTGCTCTAGCTGGGAAGGTAGGAAGTTGGTCGGTGATCTTGGCCCATAGTTTGTCTGGAACAAACTTTTTGTTGTAGTGATTTTGATTGTCTTCATCACACTTATCTAGACATTCATCGTATACATCTAGGATAATGGTGGTGAGGTCAGTATCGTCAAGGGAGTGGTCCTCTCCAAACATGCATAAAGAGTAGTTGTACTAGTGATCGACGGAGTAGTGCTTTGCATTGCTAGAAAAGAACTCAATGTTGATATCCTTAAAGACTTGACATGCTCAAAAAGGGAAGAGAGTGAGGCAAGAGTGGCGAAGTAAGGTTTTGACAACTTCGTATATGCCAAGGTCCTTGAGTGTGACTTAATACATCCACCAAAGAAGTTGCATGCCAAGTGTTTTCATGGACTTGTACCTCTTTTTTGCTTGTTTGTGACCAACACCTTGTACTTGGCAAGCAGAGGGGCAATGTGGGTGGGAAGAGCAGGTGGGAAATCTAGTGGGATGTCGTCTAAAGATGAAGATTGCCTAGGCAGAGAAGAAGAAGATGAATTAGTGGCATGCAAGATGACAACCCTGCTTTGGGCGTCGAGCTCCTCGATGAGATGCTCAACAATAGTCGTGTTGGTTAATACAACCTCTTTAGTCTCTATCACATTTGACATATCCACATCATCCTTAGCATACCTATCCATAAAGTCAATAAGCTCATTTGAGTGACGTAGGTTGATTAAAGCTAGGAGAGAGAGAGAGTGAGTGTCTTTCTTAGCTTTATCCTTGCCTTTGCCCTTCTTGGAGCTGAAGGGGTTGAGTTTTTGCACAAAATTTTAATTAGGGCCGCCAGACGGGTGGTCATAACCACCTCCCCTAGTGTGTGGCATCATGGGAGCCTATTGGGATACCAGTAAGCCGACTGGTTGTGTGAGTTAGGGACTGGAAATGGTGGTCAAGATTGTAATGTGGGTAAGTCGACTGATTGGACATGTGAGTCAAACGATTGGACTATGGGGACAAAGCTGCAAGAAAGCACTAGTCGGTCATCTAGTGTGAGCGATATCATCCAATTGGTGGCATCGGTGTGGTGGTGGTGTCTGACAGTTTCAGTCGCTTGACTGGGGTTGTGTAGTAACTCGTCACCCAATTTGCCAAAGGTGAGTTGGCCAACTTGATGTGAAGCAAGCGTTGAACTAAGGTGGATTGCTGAATATGGAAGGCAGTTTGGTAAGACAAAGCCACTTAGTGAGGAGTCAAATCAATCAGTTGATCAATGACAAAGATATTGACATCGATGGAATAAAGCAGTCGATGTTGGCCAATTGGCTTCAACAATGACGAGCATATTGCTTGACTCATGGTGTAGTGACGGTGATCTGAAGGGAGGGAGTAGCGAGAGGGAGGAGGGCTCAACATCTTTCAAGGGTAAGGGAGGAGATAATCTTAGTGTGGACTCCTTTACCCTAAGGTTGCGTCTATGGACAAAAGATAGACAGACGGGTGACACATTGGGTTTGAGTTTCCCGACTAGCATCCTTGTCCCATATTGGAGATCAATGCTATTCACCCAACTCGCTTGGGCTGAGTCAGCCGACTGGGCAGATGTGGTTGAGGAAAAATTCAAGTCGGTCTCCTAAATCATGTAGATCAAGTCGGTCTCCGAAATCATGTGGATCAAGTCAGTTGATCACCGAGCAACTTCATGCATAAGAGAGATCCCATGCCAATCATTTGACTCACTGGATGTGTCAGTCGATTGGAATTGCATTGCTAAATCCAATTGCTAATGGGTTGTCTGGTACAGACCAAGAGGATGTCTGGTTGGATGAATCAGATGACAAGAATTAAGGAAAAATACCCTACTAAAGATGGGTTGTCTGACTGGTAACACTAGTATATAGACTTTCCTATTGCCCCTCCTTTCTTGAAAGTGACCCCCAACTAGCTAACTGGATGATCCAATCACCCAGTTGGGGGTTGATAAGGTTCTAATCATCTTGAAATTTGTTTGTAATCAATATTTCAAGAAAAATTCATGTCAACACACTACATAATTGTGATTGTATGCTAAATAACATGAATAGTGGAAGTGAATTGGAACCTAACAACTCCTAATGCAAAATTCGAATCTAACTAAAATGATCACCTAGTTTCCTCCCAAAAAGTGCCTTGTTTTACATCGTTGGCTTGATGCTTGTAATTTAACTTAGCTTTGGATCTAATGGAGGAATTGGGCGTGCCTCTCTTGCATCGAGGTCTTCGGTAGTATAATAATACTTCATTCATTGATCATGAACTCACCCTTGATCTTATGCCACAGTAGGAAGGCGCCATGAGGGTAAGCATCCTTCACCAAGTATAGATTGTACCATCGAGACTTTAGCTTCCCTGGGAACAATCTCAATCTTGAGTTGTACACTAAGACCTAATCGCCCACTTGAATGTCCATCCTCCTCAAGTGGTCATCATGCCACATCTTGGTATGTTCTTTGTAGATACATGCATTCTCATAAGTAGACATTTTTAGCTCCTCCAACTCATGCAAGTGATGTATTGAAGTTTAGAAGGCCCAATTAGCCTAGTGTTCCATTTCACTAAAAGATGACATGACTTTTCATATATTAACCAAAATGGCATGGTGTCAAATGGACCTCTGAAAGTTGTCTAGTATGCCTAGAGAGCACAAATGAGCTTCTTTGCCCAATCTTTCCTTGAACATCCCACAATCATTTCCAAGATCACTTTGAGTTTACTATTAAAAAGTTTGACTTGGTCATTGGTTTGTGGATGATATGGGGATGTAACTTCGTGATACACCCCATATTTCTTCAACAAGGCTCTGAATTTCCTTTCCAAGACGTGTGAACCACAACTTAAATAACAGTAATAGGCACCTTGGATCTAGGGAACACGATATCTTTGAAGTGTTTCTTGATGAGCTTGGAGTCACATGAAGCTATGGATCTCACCTCAACCCACATGGATACATATTCAACTGCCACAAGAATGTAAAAATTGCCACAAGAAGTGGGGAATTGTCCCGTGTAATATATCCACCATACATTAAAGATCTCTACCTCTGGTCGTGTGTTTAATGACATCTCATCTATCTTGGATATATTCCATATTCTCTAGCATTGGTCACATGATAGAATAAAATAATGGACATCCTTAAACAATGTGGACCAATAAAACCCACAATGAAGGACCTTCTTGGTTGTCTTTGTTGCACTAATCTACCCACTTGTTGGGCCTAAGTGGTGCTACTCAAGAATAGAGTGACCTTCTTCTTCTATGATACATATATAATAGAGGCCATCAACACAAAGTCGTAATAGATGTTTTTCATCCCAATAGAAACTCCTTACATCATGGAAGAACTTCTTCTTGGAATGTCCGCTATATTTGGGAATAGACTCACAACCAAATAATTTACAAATTGTAAAATCCATGGAGTATCACAAGAAATCTTCATCAAGTGGTCATCAGATAACAAAATGGTGTTTGCAATAAAGTCACTATTGGTGTGGTGGATTCAACTTATATGATCTGTGATGACATTCTTGTTTCCCTTCTTGTCTCATATTTAAGATCAAACTCTAGGAGAAGCATAATACACCAAATCAATCTTGTCTTGGCATCCTTCTTCATCAATAGGTAATGGATGGATGCATGGTCAGTGTAGACAAGCACCTATGACCCAACAAGGTAAGATCAAAAATTTCAAAAGTGTAGGTGATGACAAGAAACTCTTTCTCCATAGTAGCATAGGTGTAGTGCACTTCATCCAATGTCTTGGAAGCCATAATAAATCACATGGTGCCTCTTATCAATCTTTTGGCCCAAGAATTCCCCCATAACAAAGTCACTTGCATCACATATGATCTCAGTAGGTTGAAACCAGTCTGATGCCTGAATGATAGGTCAACGAGAGGAGGGTGATGGTGGTCGATGGGAGGAGGGTGGTGGTGGTGAAGGTGATGGAGGTAATGGTCGATGTGGCGGGGTTGATGGTGGGGATGGTTTAGGGAGGATCAAACATGTATGATACCAAATAGAATGGGAAAAACCTTTATTTGTTGTGCTCAAATGTTTACAATGCACTCTCTTTTATAGGACAAGAGAGGAAGGAAGATACATAACCGGGCAATATGAGGTAAAGAAAAGGCTAAAGACAAAGACAAGTCTATAGCACACAACACAACACACAACATAGGATTGCATATAACAAAACACACAATACATTATAATGCATAAAGCATATATACTAATATACACAATAAAATAATAACTCCAAGACCCCACTCGGGATAGAGCATGGGTGAAATATATGTCCAACTTTTCTATACTAAAAAAGATAATAATTAGAAATACAAAGCTGATCTCCACCGATAAGAAATAATCCCCCCATGAATCTTGCAATAAAATGAAAGAAACACTCTAACACTCCTTGCTTAAGAATATAACACATGACAGGTAGAAAACACATTTTCTCCCCCTCACAAAGAGAGCACCATGATAGAAGTAGTAACTATAAATGGGACTCACCCTAATTTAATGATGGCCAAACCCACAAGAGAAATCATGGATAAACATCAAAATCTTTAGCGAGCATCCAAAACAGTTGACGGTGTAAGATATTTTATAAGTCAATCAAGATATAATTTCTGTCGAGATATTTCTGCATAAGAATAACCAACAATATAATAATGCATGATAGTTGGGATAAGAACACTACTATACATATATTACACTATAGCAAGTTGGCAACATGTTTGAGACACACTAATATAGGAAATTTGCACTATAGTAGGTGTCAAAAATCATAGTTGAATATGCATAAACTGAACAACATGTACACATCAATGGTCCTCTATTTTTCTCTAAATATCCCCCTTACACCAACCAAGACAAACAAAGCAGTGGTTGTGGGTGGATGGACAATAATAATGGTTTTCTTGGTAATCTGGTTGCATCTTTGGTGACAAAGATATGATGCTCTGTGGCTTGCTAATGGCTCCATGAGGCTATTGTAGGTAGCCAAGATGTAATACAACACCACTAACAACAAATATCACTACCAGAATGAAACTGGATAGGAAAACATGAGAAAAAGAAGCACTGCTAGAATTTAGGCAAAATAGGATAAATACGAGAAAAGGAACCACTATTGGATCTAGACATGGTAGGATAAAAGAAAAGTTGTAGGAATGTATGCACTATGATATGTAACATAAAAACTCAAAATTGAAATAAAATCACTCAGACATGCAGGTTATGGCAACCGCATGAAGAGGAAGAGAAGTAGTGTGACACCCCTTCTCTTTTTTTTGATGCTTTATATACTGGTATGATGTATTTTTTGTGTTGCAATAGACAAACATGGAAATAGATGACAATCATATGGACTGTATTGTTTGCACTAATACAACCAATAATACAAGTCGTACTACATGACCCACTTAGATAGATCAAGATAGATAAATAAATGGATCTTCGCGTCAACCAAATGGCAAATTAGTCTGGTCCTTAGATCGAAAAATCTGGGGGTGCTGGGGAGGGTGGGGGGCAGAGCCCCTATGGTATGGATAAGCTCAAAAACCAGATTTGGTTAAGAATCCAACTAGAAATAGGTATGGTTTGTATGGGGGTGCAATCACAAAATTTGAGAAGATAAGGTAAGTGTATGTAGGGTTGTTGGTAGGTGTATGCAGGCGTGCATGGTGATACACTTCTGGAAATAGAAGCAGCTTCCGAGGGCAGAAGCATAGAAGAAGAACGGGAGAAGACTTCTTAGAGGAGCAACTTCAGTGGATAAGATACAAGGCGGGGATTGTTATGATTTTGTCTCTTATCCTAATTGGATAAGAAATCATATCTAACAATATTAGGAAAGTGCAATTAATTTTAGACTGGAGTCCAAGACATTATTTCCTTATCCTTTTGTATTGTTGTTTCCTAATCCTTATAGATAGTTGTCCTCTCATACTATCTAACTGGGAGTCCTATCTATATAAATAAGGGTAGACACCGTTGGAATACGATGCGCCGATGTGTGGTAACTTCTGGTGTGCCAACGTAGGACAACATCATGTGCCAAAATGGGAAGCCACAAAAATAGCCAAAGGAGAGAGAGAACAAGAGTGGGTTATGAGATTCTATTGTGGGCACGAGATTGTATGGGAGCGACAATCTTTGTAATCTTCTTGAGGTTACTTAATAGAATTCAACGATCTTCTTCACCAACCATGTTCTCTGTTTGGTTATTTATCTCGTGGTTATTTGCTTTGTTGACGTGGGCAGTCATGACTTTTGTTGTGCATGCTTGGGTTGTATCTTGTGTGGGGTTTTTCTTAGGCTTGAAGCTTCCACAAATCTCTTTGAGTGGTATCAAATCATGGTTCATGCGAGACGATCAGAAAGCATAGGAGGCACAGATAAGCATGATGACTTCGACAACTACCGTTGGAGGCCATCAGGTAGAAAATCTTGATGGCAACATCAACATGGAATCATGAGGGTGTGAATCTAACAGTTGTAAAATATCAACGTGAGGTGGAGTCGTGCAATTCACTTGCAAGGGGCAATCGACAATGGACACTACCTACTTCTATCGATTGGTTGGATTTTTTCTAACCAAAAGAGGAGCAGCTGACGAGAGGTCTACAAACATGGAAGGCGTAGATGAAGAAGTAGCATGGGTGGTGAGTTTCATGAACCTGAAGAGTGCTACATGTATTAAACTCTCAAGGGCAATCTGGTGCGAGATTGCAAACTTGGCTACAAACTTTAACAGGCGCAGAGGCGAAGCTATCAACTATTGGAAAGATGAAGTCATGGTTGGATTGACCACATGGTGTCTTGGAGTGGGCGCAACTAAAAGAAGACACAACCCTATGGCATGGGGGCCAAAGGTGAGAAGGATGCAGTTCTTCCAACCACAGGTGGAGGCGGTGCAATTTTTCAAACTGTACATCTTGAGGAGCTCTCACATGAAGGAGTCGAACATCCATGTCTGGACACACACTCCATGCAAGCATGCATGGTGATACACTTCTAGAAATGGAAGCAGCTTCTGAGGGAGGAAGCATAGAAGAAGAACGGGAGAAGATTTCTTGGAGGAGCAACTTCAGCGGATAAGATACAAGGTGGAGATTGTTAGGATTTTGTCTCTTATCCCAATTGGATAAGAAATCATATCTAAAAATAGTAGGAAAGTGCAATTAATGTTAGATTGGAGTCCAAGATATTATTTCCTTATCCTTTTGTATTGCCATTTCCCAATCCTTATAGAATAGTAGTATCCTCTCGTATTGTCTAACTAGAAGTCCTATCTATATAAAGAGGGATAGACACCATTGGAATACGGTGCGCTGATGCGTGGGGGTTTCAACGTGTGGTAACTTTGGGTGTGCCAACGTAGGACAACATTGTGTGTCAAAATGGGAAGCCACAAAAAATATCCAAAGGAGAGAGAGAACGAGACTGGGTTACGAGATTCTGTTATGGGCACAGAATTGTGAGGGAGTGACAATCCTTGTCATCTTCTTGAGGTTGCTTAATAGAATTCTACGATCTTCTTCGCCAACCATGTTCTCTGTTTGGTTATTTATTTTGTGGTTATTGACTTTATCGATGTGGGCAGTCGTGACTTTTGTTGTGCATGCTTGGGCTATATCTCGTATGGGGTTTTTCTTGGGCTTGAAGCTTTCACAAATCTCTTCAAGGATTTCTTATCCAATTAGGATAAAAGATAAAGTGGAGATTGTTAGGATTTTGTCTCTTATCCTAACTGGATAAGAAATCATATCTAACAATATTAGGAAATTGTAATTAATGTTAGATTGGAGTCCAAGACATTATTTCCGTATCCTTTTATATTGTCGTTTCCAAATCCTTATAGAATAGTCGTATCCTCTCATACTATCTAACTGAGAGTCCTATCTATATAAATAAGGGTAGACACGATTGGAATACGGCACACCGATGTGTGGGGGTTCCAACGTGTGATAACTTTGGGTGTGCCAATGTAGGATAACATCGTGTGTTAAAATGGAAAGCCACAAAAAATAGCTAAAGGAGAGAGAGAACGAGAGTGGGTTATGGGATTCTATTGTGGGCACGAGATTGTGAGGAAGCGACAATCCTTGTAATATTCTTGAGGTTGCTTAATAGAATTTTGCGGTCTTCTTCGCCAACCATGTTCTTTATTTGGTTATTTTGTGGTTATTGGCTTTGTTGACGTGGGCAGTCATGACTTTTGTTGTGCATGCTTGGGATGTATCTCGTGTGAGGTTTTTCTTGGGCTTGAAGCTTCCACAAATCTCTTTGAGTGGTATCAGAGCATGATTCATGCAAGACGATCAGAAAGCATGAGAGGCACAGAAAAGCATGACGATGTCGACAACTACCGTTGGAGGTCATACAGTAGAAAATCTTGATGGCAACATCAACATGGAATCAGGAGGGCATGAATCAAATAGTTGTGAAATATCAACGTGAGGTGGAGTCATACAATTCACTTGCAATGGATAAGCGACAATGGATGCTACCTGGTTCTATTGATTGGTTTGATTTTTTCTAACCAAAAGATGAGCGACTGACGAGAGGTCTACAGACATAGAAGGCGTAGATGAAGACGGGGAACAGACTTCTTGGAGGAGCAACTTCAACGGATAAGATACAAGGTGGAGATTGTTAGGATTTTGTCTCTTATCCTAATTGGATAAGAAATCATATCTAACAATATTAGTAAGTACAATTAATGTTAGATTGGAGTCCAAGACATTAATTGTACTTTTCTAATATTGTTAGATATGATTTCTTATCCAATTAGGATAAGAGACAAAATCCTAAGGCAAAGCCCTTATGGTATGGATAAGCTCAAAAACCAGATTTGGTTAAGAATTCAACTAGAAATAGGCATAGTTTGTATGGGGGTTAAATCACAAAATTTGAGGAAGATAAGGTAGGTGTATGTAGGGTTGTTGGTAGCATTGAAGAAAGGTGGGGAGCAATGGGTAACCACGATTGGTGTAACATATTCAAAATTAAACCTCTCATTTCAATTTAATTGAATTGAGTGCATTTGCTAAATTACTCGCCCCTTTAAGTGCCATTCTTTCATCGTATTCAATCATCATGATTCTTAACACTACTTGCTCATCATTGAAAATATCTTGTGCCTAAATGAGCTATTACTCTTCACTTGAATTTTTTTTACAACCTAGTCCCTCAACTTACCATCGTAGTATCATTTTGTTCAACTGAAAATATCACGAGTCTAAATATATCGAACAGACCATATACTCTATATTTATGAATCAATGACTTTGGAATCAATTAAAATATCATCTACAATATTGGATATTAAGTATTATGTGAGTTATGATGGACAACCTACTAGAATAAGCTAGAACCATAAAGTAGGAAACTAGCATATGCATAAACCAGCATATCACGTTGTCAACTTATATAAAAAATTCCATGGCAATCGGGTCCTTACTTTAGGAGATATAAAATCTTGAAGTTAATGAGGTTCATGGTCTATTATAGTCAATATAATTACGATCCACTTAATGGGCTTTGAAAGGGAGAGCGTCTCCCGTACCTTGTCTAACGTTGCTAGGGTGGACGGTTTTTGAAGAACTCCCGACGCCATTGCGTTCTCCCTCCCTTACCAAAGAAATCACGTGCAAGACGTTACAGGCCAGGTCCGCGATCACGACCCCTCCCTCGCCAGGAAACGGCAACACAACGGCCGTTACTTCAGACCATTCTTCTCATCGAAACCCTAGCGGCCACCATAAACCTCTTCTCTGATTTGAAACGGCAGTGCAGCCGTTACCCCCCTCTCTCGCAATTCGAGCCATCTGCCCGGCTTCCCCTTCGGTTTCCAGGTTCCCATCGTCACCTCGCTCCCGCAAAACGCTCATGCTTCCCCCTTCACATAACTCCGTCGATACTGAACCCCTGCCTTTCCTCGTCCTCCTCGTTTCCCCCTGTCAACGCAATCCTAGTACTCTCCTCTACCGTATAAAAAACTCAACAACCAACATCTGCAGACCATCACAACCACCTGCTAACAAATCTTACAACACGACACACACTTGCAACCACCTGGGACCTGCTCTGTAATTCTACAGTCGACGGCACTTCTCTCCTGCCAACCGCCATCGCCCATTGATTAGCCACTTAATCCGGTCACGCCCTTCGCGAACTCCTCCTCTCTCTTCCTCACCTTCACAACGGTGCCATTAGCAGCAGTACCGACTTGCGGCGACTTTCAGATCAAGTCCCTGAACTGCACAATCGGCAGACAGAACTAGGAGGAGTCCCAGGCGCACACAGTGGCTCTGCGATTCCCTGGACTCTACCTACCCTAGACAGTTCCCCTCTGTTCGCACTTCCCTCTCCTTGCGCCCTTCAGTCTGGCCGCGGGACAACGCTGCAGATATTTAACACAGATCGCCACCTGCAACTGCATCTCCTCGCCATGGAATCCTTGATCGTCTACAGAGACTTTGATCTCCTCTCAAGCAACAGCATTAACGCTACCTGCTAGGCTCCTGCGCAACATCGTCTGCCCTAGATCCCTCGCCTCCTCCTTCCCTTTCACCCTCCTTGTCCAACGCTGTTCACATTTTCTGCAACCTCCAATACCACGACATGCTGTCGCCCCAAATTCTGTCCCCGACGTCAATGTCGAATCTGTCGAGTTGCGTCGTCATCTGCAGATTCTCCTCCGACCAACCTGCAGAATAATATTTTAGGATTTAATTTGAAAGGTGATAAAACAATTAAGCATGTAACATTCATTATATACATAAATCAACTAGAAACCGTAGAAAGAAAGAGAATGAAAGAACCATGAAATTGTAATAGCCCTAGATGGGAATGGAAACTCTAACTGAAAATATTGAACAAGTAGTTGATTCCAAGCTAAGGGACGACACCATTATAATACTTTGTAGATTTCTCACTGTTAGATCCATTCTTGGTGACTGCGCAACCCATGGAGACTTGGATAAAATGAGGTACTATATTTTCGATTTTTATATTTAGTTATTAACTTCCCTCTTTAGATCCATGTATATTATTTAGTGGTGAAATCTATACTTTCATAAGCCTTGTTCTGCCTCTTTGAAAGTTTATCACATCAATTTTATTATTGTTGGATTGAATTGAATATTACAATAGCACTTGACTTGATCTATTTGGAGTTTTGACTCCCTAGACTTTAGTCCCTTTGGGCTTTGGCCCCTTAGAGCTTTGGCTCGCTTGAGGTAGGGTATGTCCCACCGCCCTTGTGGAAATTTGATCTTGAAATACAAACATTGGAATATTTCTATCCTTACTTTAATAAATTTAGTCCACCAAATATTTTTTGACTATATTTGATATTACCTTGAATCATATTTAGTACCTATATTTTTCAAATATCTCGATATAAGAATTTAGTACCAGCCATGCTGACATTTATTTCCCTTCAATGGGGTCCATGTGTGGTTTTGTTTCCTCTGGGAACTCACAACCATGTAGTAGATGGAAAAGATTGAAGAGACGTGCATGGGTAGTCCTCCGTTGAAGACTCGATAGGAATGAATTCTTATTCTTAAACATTGTAATCATATTTGTAATCTTTTGTGACTGATGTAAAAGCATGATTGTAATAAATATTGTTTATACTTTTGATACATTTTGTAAATATTTGATCATAAAGATCAAGTCTTTACAATTGGATTCAATAGCTTTTGGAAATGCTCATGTTAATCCTCTCTAGTAGATTCATAGTTGCAATTGATGGCCAGACAAGTACCTAGATATATTTTCATCTCCAATGCATTGCAACCACGAATAGCATTGCTAATCACATATCATTTCACCAAAGACTTGACAAAGTCTAGTGCATCCAAATCTAGGTGACGTGGAGGGGTGTTCCCCTGGGAGAATGTTGTTGGTGATGCCCAGGTTGCCCTTGACTTTGTGGGCCTGATGAGGATGTAACCTCCCAGGCTCCCATGGTACACACCCCTATGTAAATCTGGCGATAACTGTGGTATCATAGTTAGAGTATAGGCCCCTAGTCCCGATCCGTGTTGAGTCTAGTAAACAATGCCAAGCACCAACACTAAGCAGTGCCTCAGATTCCTGATCTCGGTGTGATTAAACTCAACCATGCCGAAATTGAATCATATAGAGTGGGGGTAGGGGGTCAAAAGCACTATGATATGTTGCTATTAGGGTCATGGCAGTTGTATTATTTGGTAGGGAGTGGTTGAGGGGTTGTGGATGCAGATGTGGATAGGAAAATAATGTTGAACGTCCTGTGATGGCTATCTATGGGTATTAAAAAAGGTCACACTAGGAGGCTTGTAGGCATACTATGAAATAATGAATTTTTATGAAAGAAGAAAGGAGGATATGACCATGAAGGTTGAGATGATGCCTAAAGGGTGGCCAAGATAGAAGATACAGTGGTTTCTTGAAGGAGGTGGCACTCTCCTTTTTATCTAGTGTAAGGTTTAGGATGCATGCTCTGATACCATATGGAATATAAGATGGAGGCTAATGAGATAGAGTGCCAAAACACCCCACTACTATATATTGGAGAAGGGAACACTTACAAGGAAGTTCACTTAAAGCCTAATGAGCGAAGTATACTTGGCTCATTAGAATTTGAATCTTCTTCCTTGTAGGTGTTGCCCTCTCCTAGATATAGGAGTTGGGTTTTGTCTAATAAGTCACCTCATTAGCCTTCATCTTATTTTTCATAGTAGTAATGGAAATGTAGGACTATGAGTATGAACTTATTTTGGGCGGGACATTTTAGAGCACTACATATGTTACACTGAAAATGGGAATATGATAGCTCACTCTAGGTATTGAAGACAAAAGAATGAAGTTAAAACTCCCAGATCAACCTACAAAGTTTGGGAGTACAATGTGATGCTTTTATATGCAACACACAAACAATGACCTCTCGTTGCTTCTTGGGTATCCTTTCTTGTGTGTGACTCATCTCATGCATCGAGTAGGCAGAGATTCTCTATAGGTCAAAGTAATGGGAGAATTGTTCACAATGTCTCATGCTAAATCCATGAGACATCTGAATGATACACTTTATTTCGTCTCTCCTTATATTATGAGAAAAGAGGTGTCAACAACGCAACATTCCTATCCTAGTTTGCCACCAAACACATACCGATGAGCATGGCAGAGATTGTGCTTCAATGTGACCTATTAGAGGACGTGCCTTGCATCTGAATACACCTCCATATATATATATGTCACTTTGAAGATTTAAGGCAACATCCTCCACCATTGGTACCCTCTCTTGAATGTCCAACAAATATTTAATTGAAGCCACTGCCACAACACTTGAAATATGTATTTACTATTGATAATGGGAATATCCCAATGATAATCACCACATTCTTAAGCATACTTGAAAAGAGAAGCTGATGATAGTTTGAATAATCACCTATATACATCTGGCTAGTCTATTGCAGACATCAAGGGAATTTCTCCAAGCTTATGCCAGTTTAAAATTTTCTAGGAGGAAGGATCCAAAGTGGTAAAATAACTATAAAGGAAAATCAACCCAACTATGATAGAGGCATTGAAAAAGGCACTAATTAAACTTTTATATGTATGTATAATATATGCTCTCTCTGATAATAAGTGGGTTAGTCATGCATAATCTATTCCTAAAAGAAGGGGAATGAAAATGACAATAATGATGCGAATGAATTGGTATCCGCTAGACTAGTGACTGGGTGGCAAATTTGCATAGGTTATAATGGACGTAATACCACCAATCTCAAATATAATTTCCATTTCCTTTCATTGATCTAATTTTGCAGAGCCTTTCCGGTTGTTCTCATTTTAGCTTTCTTGATGGTTATTGTAGATATAACCAGATTGTTAATGATCCATAAGATTAAGGGAAGACCACCATCACTTTCCCCTATAGAATGTTTGTTTATTGTTGAATGTCGTATGGTCTTTGCAATGCACCCTTACATTTGAAAGATGCATGATCACTAGTTTCTCAGATATGATCAAGCATTGTCTAGATATTTTCATGGATGATTTATGGGGAATCTTCTGAGGGTTGTCTATCTAGTCTATATAAAGTCTTGAAAAGATGTAAAGAGACCCATTTGGTACTTAATTGCGAGAAGTTTCATGTGATGGTCAATGAAGTAATTGTGTTGGGACATAACGTGTCCAATAAAAGCATTGAGGTTGACATAGTTATGATACAGGTGATCTACAAACTAATTCCACCCACCTTGGTGAAGGTAGTCGGGAGATTTTTAGAACATGTTAGATTTTATATTAGATTCATAATAGACTTTTCAAATATACCAAAACCTACAGTGGATCCAAATTGGAGCCAACCTTTTGAGTTAACGCTCAATGCCTCTAACTTGCTACTGGGACTATTTTGAACAACACAAGGATCGAGCTCCATTGACAATTTAGTATGCATCAAACCAACTAATTAATTCACTATTGTAAATAATAACACAATTGAAAAATAACTTTTGGCCATTGTTTTTGCTTTGACAAATTCTATCAATATTTGACAGGGACAAGGTTGTTGTGTGAAATAATCATGTGGCAATTAAATATTTGTTGTAGAAGAAAGTGGGTGAACCTCAATCATGATGGATCTTGCTTCAATAATAATCTGATATTGAGGTTAGGGATAAAGTAGGAACCATGAATGTTTTTGATGATTGCCTCTCTTATCTAGATAGAGTGGATAAGAAACTTTTGCAGATTCCCATTCAGTAAAACTTCAAGGATGAGAATCTTTTGGAGGTTAGGAAATGTGACCCTTGATTCTTTGATATAATGAATTATCTCACTTGCAGGGTTATGTGTGAGGGTTGGAAATTCTAAGAGAAGAAGAAACTATTCCATTATCTAATATACTTCATTTGGGATGATCATATTCTTCTTAAGAAGGACATGGGTAATATTTTGAGGAGATTTGTACCTAAGTGGGAAGTTGTAAGGAGTGAGACCCAAGAGGGGATCCACTCCCTACTAAAAATCTGAAGAATAAAATATCCATTCCAAACACACTCAAAGGCATGCCGGAATAGGTGTAAAATTTTCAAATTTCAATAAATAGTATTCCAAACAACCAAAGCGTAGCAGAAAAATTAAACAAATGACTATAATCAATTTTCACAAAAGATTACAAAAGTACATCATAATCTCCCATATGGGTTTACATATGTGAAGCAACATAAGGATCTAAGCAGAGTGAAGTCTAAACTACTTCAAATCTGTCTCCAAGCAACATCTCCAAGAGATAGGTCCATGTTGGAAGCTATGTTCTCCTTGGTCATGTTCAACACCTCGATCTAAACCTGGGTGGTTGAGAAAACACCCTGCAAAAGGGAAAGGAAAACAAACTAAGGAAAAGAAAACATATAAATAAAGGCTACTTTTCATCATAAGATGAAGATTTCAAAGTATGTGGCTATTTTTAAATCGATGCTTGCCATAAACAAAATATAATAAAAGGTTGCATGCATGTTAATTATGACTACCTTAACTAAGTAGGGTTGAGGTACCTACCAGACCTCAACCTATAGGTGAGGGGAGAATTAATACATTTACAATCACCTACACATATTTTTATGGGGGAGAATAAGACATTCCCCAAGGCAAGTCAATACATGCCCTATCTATGGGTGATTGTACATAAGTACCACTACTATAGATATATAGTCCATAAACTCAACATGCTAGAAAAGAAATCATGGCAAGTGAAAACATCATATATTTGAAACATGGTAGTACAAGACCCAAGGAAAAGAATATCATTATTGTTTTTGAGGCAATTTAACAAGAAAATCATGAAAATAGGAAATAGGGTTCATTAAAACCTCATTAGGGAAATATAGGGTTTGGTTGCAATTATCCCAACAAAGGGTGTAAGGAATGCACATGCCTCTCTTATTTATATCAATTACTAACTTTCATCACTTTAATTGAGTCCAAGTTCCTCATTGCCTATTTTCAATGTATTAACATACATAATGCACATTAATGCATATAAACCCAACTTTTAGACATTTTTAGAAAAACTTGGATTTAGACTCTGATACCTCACCAATGAACTTATTAGGTTCTCCTGATCAAGAAAATATAATTTATGTTAATTTTGGAGTTGTGATGATTAAGATGTAATTTTTATGGATTTTATACATTAAATTCATTTTACAAAAATCACCCTTCATCAAACCATTAAATCATACATTAGAAATATTTTTATTAGATAGAGATTAATTTTTGAATTTCAAAACATATTTATTTGTCAAATTTGGATAAGCAGATTAAAAGATACGAAATTTTCAATTTGAACTAATCAGGAAATGACAAGTCAGAAATCTTTGAGAGAGAGGAAGAGTGAGAGAGAGGGAGAAAACACCATTTGATCCAAGATTAGGGTTGGAGTTGCATAGGTAACCAAACTAGAGCTTCTAGTTAAGGTAAAACATCAAGAAACCAAAATCCTAGAAGAACATGGTAAATAGAGATGAAGATCATCGATTTTAAACATAGAAGCATGAGTTTTAAGCATGTAGTAAGCGATATATGAGAAGGGGGTTAACAAAACTCACCTCTAGGGAAGGTGGAAAAGTTCAAGCAGAAAGATTACTGAGCTAGAGAGGTTGGTTTCTCCAACAAAGCTCCTATCTTGAGCAAGACATACCTTCTCCACTGTAGAGGTGAAAACCCCTAGCAAAAGAACATGGAGATGAGGTGTTTAAGGCTTTAGGCGGGGCTTCACCATGAAAGGCCATGGTTCTGACCTGTAATAAGGTGGGAGGAAGACTAACATCATGAAAACAGGGAAGGAAAGGAGGAAACTTACTATTTTTGGTCGAAATCACCAAGGAGCTTTAGAAACCCCAAATAGACAAAATTTGGAACCCTGGGAGCCTTCTTCACCAAGGTAAGCACTCTCTTTTACCTTGGGAAACACTTTTGTGGTCAAACAGAGTAGGAACAATGCTCTAAGCTAGGGGAAAGAGGAGAGTAAGATTTTTCAAATTGGGAGGTGGGAAGGGGTAGACATGTCTTTATAAAGAAGGGGGCAAGCATGAGGTGTCTATGGGGCTTTCCATGTGTCCTTAGCCTAGGGCTTCATGGACATGCAAGAGGACATCTCATAGAGACTTCTTGCATATCAAATGTCAGTCCTAAAATCCCATGGAGACTTCTAGGCCATCCCTATCATCCCCCAAACAAAGAAATAACCCCATTGGTTGATAGCTTTTAAAGATCTCATTTATAAAGAGGGTAATCCCTAAAATGCCCTTGGAGAGAAACACCTTCAAACCAAGGTGAAACTAGGTGCCCCATGGTTCAAAATATCGAGAATGGCAAGGGAATATCTAAGTATTATAATGCATGTGATAATTTGCAAAGAAAACCTACCAATTGGGTAAATTGCATAAAAGTCCAGAATGTTCCTAAAATTGCATAACTTGCACAAACAACATTCAAATTGAACCAAATTTGAAACTCAGGCTCATTTTATGTTTTCAAAACACATAAAAAGTTAGATTAAGGTTTAGAACACTTAACTAAGGTCCTTAATTAGACTTTCACTGAGGTATTTGTGCATAAACCCTTTTATTAATACAACTAGTGAATAAATGTTCACCAAACCACTATAAATTCCACTAATTAAACATGAACGACATAAAGGACATAAATGAAAGGTAACTTGGGAAAAAGGGTTAAATGGAGATACATCTAAGATTCAGTATGTTACAACACTCCACCCCTTTAAAAGGATTTCATCCTCGAAATCTCAAGCAAAAAGAGAAGGGTGAGTATGTAACATTTCATCTCTCAACTCCCAAGTGATTTCTTCCAAACCATGATATTTCCATAAAAATATCTTTGTTCTTTAGCTGCTTTACTCAGGAGTCAAGGATCTTCACATGCATCTCTTCATATGTTAGATTCTCATGTATCTCGAAAGGCTCAATAGAAAGCACATGAGAAGAGTCCTTCACATACTTCTTCAGCACAGAGACATGGAACACATTATGAATCTTATCATAGGAAGGAGGTAAAGCTAACTGGTATGTACAATCTCCAACCTTATCTAATATTTCAAATGGTCCAACATAGCGGGGACTCAACTTTCCTTTAACTTCAGATCTAGTAATAGAACAGATAGGTTGATTTTCTGAAAATGCATAGTCACCCACTAGGAAGCTATTATCAGACCTTTTCTTGTCAGGATACATCTTATGTCGGTCTTGAGCAACTTTCATGCACTTCTTTATCAACTGTACGTTCTTTATCGTCATCTTCATGTCATCGGTCTTGACTAGAGAACACTCACTGAAATTATCCCAATGCAAAGGTGAACGACATGGTCTATCATAGGGAGCTTCAAAAGGTGGCACACCAATACTAGCTTGGTAGCTATTATTGCAAGCAAACTCAACTAGTGGCATATATCGATCCCATGCACCACCCCAATCCATCACACAAGCATGAAGCAAGTCCTCCAGATTCTGAACTGTTCTCTTAGATTGACCATCAGTTTGCGGGTGGTAAGCAATACTGAAACGCAAGTCAGTACCCATCTCCTCCTGAATCTGACCCCATAAATGAGAAGTAAATTTTGGGTCACGATTAGAAACTATCACCTCAGGTACTCCATGCAGGAGAACGATCCATTCAATGTACAATTGAGCCATATCCACAACTTTGTAATTAGTTTTGAAAGGCAAGAAGTGAGCATACTTTGTAAGCCGATCAATCACCACCCAAAGAACATCATAATATTTCTTGGACTTAGGGAAACTAGTGATAAAATCCATAATAATCTTCTCCCATTTCCATTTTGGAATTTCAAGCGGGTGAAGAAGACCACTAGGTCATTGATGTTCTATCTTGACTTGCTGACAGGTCAAGCACTTCACAACAAACAAAGCTATATCATACTTCATGTACCTCCACCAGAAGCTTCGATGAAGGTCCTTGTACATTTTTGTTGTGCCGGGGTGAATAGTGTACTTAGACCCATGAGCTTCACTCAGAACTTTCTGCCTCAGGTCACCAACATCTGGAACCTACAACCTATGTCGGAAATGGACAACACTGTCCACTCCAACAAAGAAGTCAGATTACAATTCTTAGCTAAGGCCTTCATCCGTTCAAGCTCAAAACTTTCCAATTATGTGACAACAACTTCTGAGATCCACAATGGTCTAACGGTAAAGCTAGCCATACGAACACACAACCTATATTCATCCACTAAATCAACAAGCTGGGGTCACCAACTAGACACATGCTCTAGTTTTTTCTACACTAAACACCTCAAAGCAGCACAAACCACATCCTTTTTGCGACTCAAAACATCAACAACTACATTTGCTCTACCGAGATGATATGTGATGGTAAAGTCGTAATCTTTAAGATGCTCCATCCACCTTCGCTATCACATATTCAAATCCTTCTGTGTCAATAGGTACCTCAAACTTTTGTGGTTGGAGAAAACTTCAAACTTCACACCATAGAGACAATGTTGTCAGATTTTCAGAGCATGAACGATGGCAACAAGATCTAAATCATGTGTAAGCCAATTAGCTTCATTTGGTTTCAATTGGCGGGAAGCATAGGCGATCACCTTTCCATCTTGAATCAAGACACACACCCTAAGCCTTATTTTGAAGCATCAATGTAGATGACATAGGGTATGCCCTCAACATGCAAGGCAAGAATGGGAGCAGAAGTCAAACACTCCTTCAGCTTCTGGAAACTATTCTCACATTCCAATGTCCATGAGAACTGGACCTCCTTTTGCGTCTGCTTGGTTAAAGGCAAGGAAAACTTAGATAAGCTCTTGATAAACATGTGATAGTAACCTACTAAGTGGAGGAAACTATAGATCTCTAAGGGATTCTTCAGATATTTCCACTTAGTCACAACTTCTACCTTTGTAGGATCAACAACTATATGTCCGATAGAAATCACATGACCCAGAAACATCACTTCTTTCATCTAGAACTCACATTTTGAGAATTTAGCATAGAGTTGACTTTATCCCACTGTGTGGAGCACAATCCACAAGTGTTCATGATGTTGTTATAATGTCTCGAAATAGACTAAAATGTCATCAATAAACACCACCACAAATTTATCAAGGTATGGGCAGAATACTCGATTCATCAGGTCCATGATGGCAGTAGAGGCATTCGTCAAATTGAAAGGTATGACTAGGAATCCATAATTCCCATAGAGAGTTCTAAATTCCATCTTCAGGACATCCTCATCCTTCACACGTTTCTGGTAGTAGCAACGCCGTAGGTCTATCTTTGAGAACACCGTGGCTGACTTCAGCTGATCGAACAAGTCATCGATGCGAGGCAAAGGATAACAGTTCTTCACCGTCACTTGATTGAGCATACGGTAGTCCATGCACATCTGCAATGAACCATCCTTCTTCTTCATTAACAAGACAGGGGCTCCCCATGGAGAGATACTGGGACAGATGAAGCCCATGTCAAGAAGCTCCTCAAGCTACTTCTTTAGCTCAACAAGCTCGGTAGGGACTAAGTGATAAGGTGGCTTTGAGATATGTAAAGTCCAGGGCACAAGGTCGATGGAAAACTCCACCTCGCGAGTTGGTGACAAACCTAGTAACTCCTTAGAAAAGACATTGGGAAAGTCCTTTACCACATCTATATGATCTAGAGCAGGAGGTGTGGCATCAAGAATGATTGATGCTAAGTATGCTCTACACCCTTGTGAGACAAGTTTTTCAGCTTTGATGGCAGAGATGAAAAATTTCCGATCCTCTCGCTTCCTACCCTTGATGCATAGGGTCTCTCCATTAGAATGCAACAAGATAACTTTTTTTTCCCAACAGAATAAGGCTGCATCATGCTTCTTCAACCAATCCATGCCCAAGATAACATCAAAGGCATACATGTTGAGTAGGATAAAATATGAAGGAAACATCTTTTCAGATATACAAAGGTCCAAGGTAGGGAGTTTACGGTAAGAAGAGCATATACTACCACGAGGTGTTTCTACATCTAACACATGGTCCATGTATTCAGATTCTAACTCTAATATGGAAGCACGTTGAGAAGACATGAAAGTGTTTGAAGAGCCAGAATTGAAAAGTGCCTTGATAGGATGCATATTGATATGTAAGGTACCTTCTACGACTTCATTATCTTCGCCCGCTTCTTCGGCATTGAGAGCACACACCCTTCCATTATGCCTTTCTATAGGTAGTCATCACTGAATCTGGTTATTGTTGTTTCGTGGAGGTGGATTCTATCAAGTCTGTTGTAGCTGCTGGCCCGGTTGTTGGGCTGGAGCATGTCCTCACTGAAACCAGGGATAAAAGGGTCGAATATGCCCAACATGGATACACTCATGGCAGGTAGGGGGAGGTCGGTCATCTCTATGAGCTGGGGCATTGTTGGCATAACATCTCCCAAGCAAATGGTGATGGGAGCATCAGTTGCACCTCTCACATCCACGGTTGTCATAAGGGTTCTCCTTTTGTTGTTGTTGTACCCCAGAGATTGGAATCTAGGATATGACTCAATTGTCAAAGCCTTATCCACCATCTGTTGGAAGGTGAGGGGGAGTTGTAGAACCAGGTTGCTTCCCACTTGGTAGTTTAGACCCTCCAGGAAAAGGGTCGATCTTCTCTCAGCTCTGAGATCCATGGCATAATGTACTAGGAGGAGGAAACATTGAATGTAATCAGCCACCGTCATGCCACCCTCCTTGAAGCTGTAGAACTCAACCTCCTTCTTCCTTAAAAAGGCATGGCAAATATACTTCTCGCGGAATAGCTTCAAGAATTGGTCCCAGGTCATGGTGAAGGTGTCTCTAGTATGGGTGATGTCATTTCACCAAACTAGGGCCGGTCCATCCAACACGTAGGTAGCGAACCAGACTTTCTGATGAGGAGGGCATGCCATGCCCTCAAAAGTCTGATCAAGAGCCAACAACCAATCGTCGACTTTGTCCACCATATTAGGCTCACTTTTACCCTTGAAGTAAGGCAGCTGCATTTTGATGAAGTCAGTGAGACTGAACTCTTTGGGCTTGTTGTTGTTTGCAACAGTAGCGGTGAGTTGCCCCATCAGGGTAGTAGAGAGCAGTTGGTGCAACATTGCCAACTCTTGTTCAGGCATGACGACAGGGGTGCTAGGAGTTGCGGGGTTCATCACATTGTGCCCTTGTGGTGTCATAGGGGTATTCAAACTATTGAAGTCATTCTGGGCAGAATCTTTAGAGTTGTTGTTGTTGTTCATGTTATCAAACATGTCACCCCTCCTGAAAGGCAAGTTTATCATGTTAGGTTCCCAGGAGTATATTGAAATAGATGAGAAAAAAAGTCTAGGACTACTATTGCCTAAAAGCATGCTATTTTTGACAAACCATATCAACTTAGGCCAGGCATGTATCATATGGATCCGAGAGTCCTCGTAAACCAAGCTAGTGATGCGGAGGAAAATATTGCCAACCCCTGAAATCTTGATCCTTTCTGGACACCTTTGCTTCAACTTCATGCCCTAATAGTTGCCTAAAGGCTATGATACCATGTTGTAAGGAGTGATACCCAAGAGGGGATCCACTCCCTACTAAAAATTTGAAGAACAAAACATCCATTCCAAACACACTCAAAGGCATGTTGGAATAGGTGTAAAATTTTCAAATTTCAATAAATGGTATTCAAAACAACCAAAGTGTAGAAGCAGAATTAAACAAATGACTATATTCAATTTTCACAAAAGATTACAAAAGTACATCATAATCTCCCATATGGGTTTACATATGTGAAATAATATAATGATCTTAGTAGCGGGAAGTCTAAACTACTTCAAATCTGTCTCCAAGCAACATCTCCAAGAGCTAGGCCCATGTTGGAAGCTATGTTCTCCTTGGTCATGTTCAAGACCTCAATTTAAACCTGAGTGGTTTGGAAAGCAACCTACAAAAGGGAAAGGAAAACAAAGTATATGTCAACAAATATTAATAGGATATCAAGGAAAAGAAAACATGTAAATAAAGGCTAGTTTTCATCATAAGATGAAGATTTCAAGAGTATGAGGCTATTTTTAAATAGATGATTACCATAAACAAAATATAATAAAAGGTTTCATGCATGATAATTGTGACTACCTTAACTAAGTAGGGTTGAGGCACCTACCAGACCTCAACCTATAGGTGAGGGGAGAATTAATACATTTCCAGTCTCCTACACATTTTTATGGGGAAGAATAAGACATTCCTCTGGGCGAATTAATATATGCCCTATCTATGGGTGGTTATACATAAGTACCACTATTATAGATAAATAGTCCATAAAATAAACATGCTATAAAAGAAATCATGGCAAGTAAAAGCATCATATATTTGAAACATGGTAGTACAAGACCCAAGATAAAGAATATCATTACTAATTTTGAGGCAATTTAACAAGAGAATCATGAAGATAGGAAATAGGGTTCATTAAAGCCTCATTAGGGAAATATAGGGCTTGGTTTCAATTATCCCAACATAAGGTGTAAGGAATGCACATACCTCTCTTACTGATATCAATTACTAACTTTCACCACTTTAATTGAGTCCAAGTTCCTCTTTGCCTATTTTCAATGTATTAACATCTATTAGAGTACATAATGCAGATTAATGTATAGAAGCCCTAATTTTAGATCTTTTCAGAAAAAAACAGATTTAGACTCTAAATATCTCACCAATGAACTTATTAGGTTCTCCTGATAAAAAAAATATTTTTATGTTAATTTTGGAGTTGTGATGATTAAGATGTAATTTTTTAGGATTTTATGCATTGAATTTATTTTACAAAAATCACCCTTCGTCAAACCACGAAATCAAACCTTGAAAATATTTCTATTATATAGAGATTAATTTTTGAATTCCAAAAAAATATTTATTTGTCAAATTTGGATAAGCGGATTAAAAGATATGGAATTTTCAGTTTGAACCAATAAGGAAATGACAAGTCAGAAATCTTTGAGAGAGAGGAAGAGTGAGAGAGAGAGAGGGAGAAAACACCATTTGAACCAAGATCAGGGTTGGAGTTGCATACGTAACCAAATTAGAGCTGCTAGATAAGGTAAAATAGCAAGAAACCAAAACCCTAGAAGAACATGGTAAATAGAGATGGAGATCATCGATTTTAAACATAGAAGCATGAGTTTTAAGCACGTAGTAAGCAATATATGAGAATGGGGTTAACAAAACTTGCCTCTAGGGAAGGTGGAAAAGTTCAAGTAGAAAGATTACTGAGCTAGAGATGTTGGTTTCTCCAACAAAGCTCCTATATCGAGCAAGAAGTACCTTCTCCACTTTAGAGGTGAAAAACCCTAGAAAAAGAACACGGAGATGAGGTGTTTAAGGCTCTAGGTGGGATTTTACCATGGAAGGCCATGGTTTTGACCTGTAAGAAGGTGGAAGGAAGACTAACAACATGAAAATAGGGAAGGAAAGGAGGAAACTTACTATTTTTGATTGAAATCACCAAGGAGCTTCAGAATCCCTAAATAGAGCAAATTTGGAACCCTAGGAGCCTTCTTCACCAAGATAAGCACTCTATTTTACCTTGGGATAGAACCTTTGTGGACAAAAAGAGTAGGAACAATGCTCTAAGCTAGGGGAAAGAGAAGGAGAGCAAGAGTTTTCGAATTGGGAGGTGGGAAGGGGTAGACATGGCTTTATAAAGAAGGGGGCAAGCATGAGGTGTCTATGGGACTTTCCATGTATCCTTAGCCTAGGGCTCCATGGCCATGCAAGAGGACAACTCATAGATACTTCTTGCATATAAAATGTTGGTCCTAAAAGCCTATGGAGACTTATAGGACATCCCCACCATCCTTTAAACAAAGAAATTACCCCATTGATTGATAGCTTTTAAAGATAAGCTCATTTATAAAAAGGGTAATCCCTAAAATGCCCTTGGAGAGAAACACCTTCAAACTAAGGTACAACTAGGTACCCCATGGCTAAAAATATCAAGAATGGTAAGGTAATATCAACAGATTATAATGCATCTGATAATTTGCAAAGAAAACCTACCAATTGGGAAAATTGCATAAAAGTCCAGAATGTTCCTAAAATTTCATAACTTGCACAAACAACATTCAAATTGAACCAAATTTGAAACTTAGGCTCATTTTATGATTTCAAAACACATAAAAAAGTTATATTAAGGTTTAGAACACCTAACTAAGGTCCTTAATTAGACTTTCACTGAGGTATTTGTGCATAAACCCTTTTATTGGTACAAATAGTGAACAAATGTTCACCAAACCACTATAAATTCCACTAATTAAACATGAACGACATAAAGGACATAAATGAAAGGAAAACTTGGGAAAAAGGGTTACATGGAGATTACATCTAAGATTCAATATGTTACAGAAGTGGAAGCATCTTGGATCACTATCATTCCCTACACACTAGGGGATTGTAGGGTCCCTTGAATGTGACAAGCACAATAGAAGCAAGATAAAATTTATAATCCACATTCCCACCAAAAGATATCCTCAACAAAAATATACTAAGAAGTAGGGTTGTGAGATATACCTCACTGTGGGAAGATTATTTCACGTTGCTCACAAAGAATAAAAGACACAAGAATATGTTGATGACAATCTCAAAACGTAGTCATGAAAGTGTTTGTGTCTCTATATCATCCATGTAGATGAAGGGAACTCCACCTTCTCCAAGAGCCGACATGGAAGGAGTAACCTTCTCATTGGAAACATGCTAGCCTTGCACAATCTAACCTTCTATATCTCTCTTGTGGGTATTGACGACTGGGGTTCATGTGTCAGGAGGTGTACTCAAAATCCTAGCCTCCATGCCCCTTTATATGGGAGAGCAAGAAAACCAGGCTTTCTAAAAAACCCTAGGAAATGAAAAAACATCGACCACCTTTTAGAAATGCACTACAAACAACCAGTCGATAAAGACTTATTGATCTAGTCATCCAATCCAATTGATTGACTAGGTCAGGTCAAGACTTATTGATCTAGTCATACAATCCATTGATCCAGTCCAGTTAATCGACTGGACCAGCCATTCGACTGATTGGTTGATCTTGTCTAGTCAGTCAACTAGGCTAGACATTCAATTGGTTGAGTGGATCTCGGTCTGGTCAATCAACTAAACTTTGTAATAGATTGACTGGTCTGTCTAGTCAGGCGACTGGACCTTCCAATTGACTGACTAAGTTTCCAATTAGTCCATCGATGATCCAATTGATTACCTAAAGCTTCTAGTAACAAATTAATCATGTGTCTGTAATTATACTCATCTTCCCTATGCATCCTATGTATGTGACCCTATAGGCTCCAAACTACATTGGTAGTGATATCTATAATCATATTATGATTTCATAGATTACGATTGGTGTCTAGAAAGACTTTATATCCACCCAAGTAATGGGAGAAGTTGGAGAACAACTTCAACCTAGTATTGTAGCTAGTGTTACAATGATTGTATGATCCATTTGTCTCTGATATATAATATATATATATATATATATATATATATATATATATATATATATATATATATAATACAAGGCATGGAATGTAATCATATTAATGCTAAATTGTTGTTCCTTGATATAGTGTAGAATATCTCATATACATATGAGTTCAATATCATATATTGACTCACATTAGCACTGCCACACATTTTAGAGTCTCATTCATCAAGTGACCACAATGTGACTTCAATTGGAGGGATAATTCCATCTTCATCACTCACAATAATCCACTTATGTCATAGTACATACAAGCATTATATGTATGACAACCCTTACTCAAGGTCATCTTCAGTAGTGTTAAAGTACACATAACAAAATGTGATCATTTTAGTGACTTCAAGTCTAAGAATCACAATCACTCCTGTCACATGAGATATAATTTTGATTGCCATTTGTATATTCCATGCATCATACTCAAGTTGGGTTTGTCCACTAATTTATTCAAAACAAGTACCTATGTTTTTGACTTGATATCCAATGCCATGACTAATGAGACGTAGCCACCAGTCAAAATACATACTAGTCTTTATGTATTATTGTTGTCCTAATTTACACAATAATAGCCTACTAGCAACCTAAAGAAGAATGGTTACTCTTAGCATACACATGAAATCATGTTCAAGTACTCAACCTAAAATCACATGTCATTGAGTCATTCATTCCTAGGACATCATTATATTTATTCATTATCTCATACTGATGAAAACATAATAAATGAAATTGCCTTTATTAATAAATAAATCAATTACTAAGTAAGCAATTCCAATCATCATATGTGTGGCTGTCAATGCATACTACCAACACTCTCCACTTGCACTAGGGCCAATCACTCACAAATATAGGTCCAAGTGATCTAACATGACCATAATGCTTTTTCTATAAATGTACTTTTTTAGAGGGTCAACAACATTGCTTGCAGTTGGTACTCTGCAAATCTTCACATCTCATCACTGCATGATCTCTCAAATGAGATGGTATCTCTGTAGTATATGCTTGAAATTATGATGTATGGCTCCATTGTTGTTGCATTATATCTAGTGCACCATAAATTGATGGAACCACCCTACTTCACCAACTAAGATCTTGATCCACATAACTTCTATTGCTACTTTACTCAGTCTCTATTGTAGAATCAACCACTGTCTGTTGTTTAGAACTTTTCCATCTCATAGATCCACCATTGAGGAAAAACACAAAACTTGATTATGATTGGCAATAATCCTTGTCAGTGTGGAAGCTCACATTGATGTAATCTCTTACAACAAAATATTCCTCACCGCCGTGAATAAGAAACTAATTCTTATTTCTTATCAAGTACTTAAGAATGCTATTTACAATAGTCCAATTACCTTTGCTAAGATTCGACTGGTATCTACTTGTCATGCTCAAGGCCTAAAAGATTTTATGATGTGTACATTACATTGCATACATGATAGGTCCAATTATAGATGTATATGTAATCTTATTCATGCATGCCCTCTTTAAAAGAGTTGGGACATTGAGATCTAGATAGACTTATTGCATGAGACATGGGTAAGTTTCCTCTCCTAGACTCTTGCATGCTGAATCTTTTCAACACTTTATCAATGTATGTACTTTGACTTAGACAAAGAAGCCTTGTATATCTATCTTTATATACCCATATTCCTAGTATAATATGATGTTTCTCTTAAGTCCTTCACAGAGAATATATTTCCCAACCATTTCTTAGTGAATTGTAGGGAAGGGATGACATACCCCATAAATATAATGTCATATACATTCAATATAAGGAACAATTATGCTCCTTGTAACCTTCTTGTAAATACAAGGTTCATCTTCATTTTGGATGAAGCCAAACTGTTTGGTTGTCTAATCAAAATGAAGACTATTGCTCCAAGATACTGGATTCAATTCATATATGGTCCTTTGTATCTTACAGACTGCTCTGGCTTTATTTGGAGCGATATAACCTTAGGGTTGTATCATGCACACATCCTCAAGAAGATTCTTTTTAAGGAATGTGGTTTTAATGTCCATTTCCCATATTTCATAATCATGATAAGCTTTAAGAATAACTTTGATGGATTTGACCATGGAAATTGTGAAAATGTTTTTGTCACAGTTAACAAATTGAACTTGTTTGAAACCTTTTGCAACCAATTGTCCTTTATAGGTTTGTCAATTACCATCCGTGTTGGTATTCTTCAGAAAGACATATTTTCACCCTATGGGTTATACTCCTTCAGGTGAATCCACCAAGGTGGATACCTTGTTGGTATGCATGTAGTCCATCTCAGATCTCATGACTTCAAACCATTTTTCAGAGTCTAGTCCCTCAACAGCCTCAATTAGAGGTTGTTGGTTCGTCATAATTAATGACCAACACATCATCTTCTTGAGTAATGAGAAATCCATATCTCTCTGGATCAAGATGTGCCCTATTAGACCTTTGAGGTTTTTATTTTAGAGTAGGAACTTGAGATTCCATAATAATTTCTTATTCCTCTTGTTCCTTATTGATCTCCATATGTTCAAAATCTTATTGGGCTCTAACTTTTTTTGAGTTCTATTTCTACCCATTGGTTCCTCAAGAAACAAATTCCTTTTTGAGAAATACAACAACTTTGGCAACATACACCTTATTATCAAATGGAATACATAAGTGATATCCCTTGGTTTCCTTAGGGAATGAAACATAATGACATCATTCACATTTGGGTCCAAGCTTTTTGAAAAATTGTTTCCTGACATAAGCTTCACATCCCCAAATCTTCATAAAAGACATATTGGGATGTTTTCCAATCCATATTTCATATGGTGATTTGGAAATGATTTAGAAGGTATGTAATTAAGTGTAAACATTATGGTTTCCATAGAATATTCCTAAAAGGAAGTTGCGAGATTAGAAAAACTCATCATAGATTGTACTATGTACAAGCAATTCATTCTTTTTGCTACACCATTATGTTATGATTTTGTAGGTGGAGTCTATTGTGATAGAATACTACAATCCCATAGTAGGACCTCAAGTTTTTGGCTTAAGTACTCACCACCTCAATCTAATCAAAGTGCTTTAATACTCTTACCATCTTGATATAAAGGCCTTTATTCTCCTATCATTGATAAAATCAAATCTAGATTAGAAGGTTGCAAGTACCTTCATCTACATTTGCTGGAAGATGTGGATAGATCATTTACACTCTTTCTTCATTTCATTTGTACTGGGTAACCTTCTTATATATTCCTTGTAGTCTGACAGATGAAATTGATCACATTTGTAGGAACTTCCTTAGGGGTGGTCCTAAGTTAAAGAAAAATGTTCATACTATAAAATGGGAAAACATCTGTACTCCTAAAGAGGAAGGATGTTTGGGCATCCAGAAAACTAGATACATTGTTCATGCATACCTTATTCACAATATTTGGATATTTTATGGGTTTAATGATTTAAAGGAAGGTACCTTCGTGGGGATTCTATCTATAAAGTGAAGTTCAAATCCTCTCTCATGCGGTTTTAGAACCAACTCACTGGCTTCATAAATTCTATAATCAACATGGTCTTCTTTAGACCGGGAAAGGGTAAAGAAATTCTTTTATGAAGAGACTCGTGGATTGATGAAGGATCCTTTTTGGATAATATTCTTTCTTCATATTATATTCCTAATTATGGTAGCGGGAAATTTGCACTGCTCAATTGTCTTGTTGATGAGGATGGTAGCTGCATTGTTTCTTCTTCAAGGCATATTAGTCTTATCATGAGTACTATTTAGGAATACTTGAAGACCAAGACCAGTGAGGCTGATATGTTATCATTTAATGGTAAGAGTCCCAAAAGGACATGACACTTTTGGTAATGCATTCATGCCAAATCATGTAAGGTGGATTGATATGAGTGGGTTTTAAAATCCAAGATTCCCAATAGATGCAAATCTTTTATTTAGAAGTTTGTTCTGAAAAGGATTCTTACTCATGATGAGCTTTTGAGAAGGGGGTTTGTGTTACCTTATATGTGTTTACTTTGCATATATGACTATGAAAACTTTCAAAATCTATTTTTGATTGCTATTTTTCCAAGGAGTTATGGAGTTTTATTGTGATTGATAACTAAATTTTGGACATTCCTTGTTATCCCATATAGTCTGTTTGGTTTTAGGGGCAAGTTTCGTGTTACTATGATTTTTATCTATTTTGAAATATGGAAGGAGAGGAATCTCAAGATTTTTATGGGGGTTCTAGGGGACTTGATTCTATATGGTCTTATGTAAAAATGGATATAGATGCTCTTATTTGAGCTGCATGGTATATGGGAGGCTATCTTTTCCAATATAATTTATTTTTGTGTAGTTTATTTATTTTCAATGGATTTTCCATTTGTAATGTAATTACACATGTTTTTGATAAATATAAAAGAGTGCCACACTTTGGAGGATAAAACAAAGTTATTTTGTACTTCATTAATGAATTCCTTGGACATTTCAATGGACTTTGACTCGTGTTTCATTAAATATTCATTGATCTACTAAGGTAAGAATTATATGTGATGAAGTATTGATAACTATCTCTGCCATTTGTGCTAAAAGGTTCACATACATCAGTGTGTTTGAGTTCTAATAATCAACATGCTCTTTCAATTTTTTTTCCAGTAAAGGATGTTTTTTCATCTTGCCTACTAAACAAGATTTACATGTCTAAATTGATTCAAAATCAAACAAGTCTAGATATCCATCTTTATGGAGTCTAGAAATGCACTTCTATTTTATGTGGACTAGACGACCATGCCACATATAGGTTTTGTTTGAGTCATCAAGTTTAAACTTCTTAGTATTTATGCTATAGATATTGGTCTCCTGATATAACAAATGCCCTTGGAGAGAAACACCTTCAAACCAAGGTGCAACTAGGTGCCCCGTGGTTCAAAATATCGAGAATGGTATAGGAATATCTAAGGATCATTATGCATGTGATAATTTACAAAGAAAACCTACCAATTGGGTAAATTGCATATAAGTCCAGAATGTTCCCAAAATTGCATAACTTGCACAAACAACATTCAAATTGAACCAAATTTGAAACTTAGGCTCATTTTATGTTTTAAAAGCACATAAAAAGTTAGATTAAGGTTTAGAACACTTAACTATGGTCCTTAATTAGACTTTCACTGAGGTAATTGTGCATAAACCCTTTTATTGGTACAATTAGTGAATAAATGTTCACCAAACCACTATGAATTCCACTATTTAAACATGAATGACATAAAGGACATAAATGAAAGGTAACTTGGGAAAAAGGGTTACATATAGATTACATCTAATATTCAGTATGTTACAACACTCCACCCCTTTAAAAGGATTTCATCCTCTTATGTAACATTTCATCTCTCAACTCCCAAGTGGTTTCTTCCAGACCATGATATTTCCACAAAAATCTCTGTGTTCTTTAGCTGCTTTACTCAGGAGTCAAGGATCTTCACATGTATCTCTTCATAGGTTAGATTCTCATGTATCTCTCAAGCCACAACAATAAGCACATGAGAAGAGTCCTTCACATACTTCTTCAGCACAGAGACATGGAACACATTATGAATCTTATCATAGGAAGGAGGTAAATCTAACTGGTATGCACAATCTCCAACCTTATCTAAGATTTCAAATGGTCTAACATAGCGGGGACTCAACTTTCCTTTAACTTTAGATCTAGTAATAGAACAGATAGGGTTGATTTTCAGAAATGCATAGTCACCCACTAGGAAGCTAACATAAGACCTTTTCTTGTTAGGTTACATCTTCTGTCGATCTTAAGCAACTTTCATGTGTTTCTTTATCAACTATACCTTCTTTATCATCATCTTCATGTCATCGTTCTTGACTAGAGAACGCTCACCGACATTATCCCAATGCAAAAGTGAACAACATGGTCTACCATAGGGAGCTTTAAAAGGTGGCACACCAATACTAGCTTGGTAGCTATTATTGTAAGCAAACTCAGCTAATGACAGATATCGATCCCATGCACCACCCAAATCCATCACACAAGCATGAAGTAAGTCCTCTAGAATTTGAACCGTTCTCTCAGATTGACCATCAGTTTACGAGTGATAAGCAGTACTGAAACGCAAGTCAGTACCCATCTCCTCCTGAATCCGACCCCATAAATGAGAAGTAAATTTTGGGTCACAATTAGAAACTATCACCTCAGGTACTCCATGCAGGAGAACGATCCACTCAATATACAACTGAGCAATATCCACAACTTTGTAATTGGTTTTGAAAGGCAATAAGTGAGCATACTTTGTAAGCTGATCAATCACCACCCAAACAACATCATAACCTTTCTTGGACTTAGGGAAACTAGTGACAAAATATGTAATAATCTTCTCCCATTTCCATTCTACAATTTTAAGTGGGTGAAGAAGACCACCATGTCATTGATGTTCTATCTTGACTTGCTGACAGGTCAAGCACTTCACAACAAACAAAGCTATATCATTCTTCATGTTCCTCCACCAAAAGCTTCGATGAAGGTCCTTGTACATTTTTGTTGTGCTAGGGTGAATAGTGTACTTAGACCCATGAGCTTCACTCAGAACTTTCTGCCTAAGGTCACCAACATATGGAACCCACAACCTATGTTGGAAATGGACAACACCATCTACTCTAAGAAAGAAGTCAGATTGTAATTTCTTAGCTAGGCCTTCATCCGTTCAAGCTCGAAACTTCCCAATTGTGCAATAACAACTTCTGATATCCACGATGGTGTAACGGTAAAGCTAACCATACAAACATACAACCTATCTTCATCCACTGAATTGACAAGCTGGGGTCACCAACTAGACACATGCTCTAGATTTTTCCACATCGAACACCTCAAAGTAGCACAAACCACATCCTTTTTGTGACTCAAAGAATCAACAACTACATTTGCTTTACCGGGATGATAGGTGATGGTAAAGTCGTAATCTTTAAGATGCTCCATCCATCTTCACTATCACAGATTCAAATCCTTCTGTGTCAGTAGGTACCTCAAACTTTTATGGCCAGAGAAAACTTCAAACTTCACACCATAGAGATAGTGTCGTGGATTTTCAGAGCATGAACGATGGCAACAAGCTCTAAATCATGTGTAACATCCTTTTTTTAGTACTTGCTTACAATCTTTCTAATGTCATATCATTTATAGTCACATATTATAAATATGTCAATTTTAAATATTTTTAGTCATTACCATGCATTGGAAAATTTTACCACAAAGAGAAAATGTCTAAATAAGATGACATCCAACATTTTAAGATTTAATTCATTTTAAATAATTAGTTATGCAATATCTAAACTTTATCTTGTTTTAACCATATTAATTATTCTAGCCAACTTTTTAGAAAACGGGCTGTACTAGAATATTCTAGACTCTAATGTGATTAGTTGGTAAAAATTTGGTTTTAATCGGATTTTATTTAGTTAAGTAACTATTTTTCTTTAGATAATGGATTTTTAATTTAAAAAAAGGCATTTCCTGAAAAACCAGTTCTTTTGGGCCTCGCAACGGCCGTCCGATCTGGGCACATGTTGTACCGGGATAATCATAGCCATTTAGAACCTCCTTCAACCCTAGTTCGCTTGGGCGGGACTCCAGCCTCCCAATCAATAGCAGATTTCACACTGTGTGATCAATGGTTTCCAAAACAATTTCCGTAGTTAGATTTAGGAGAGGAATCCGCACCTATATAACCCATGATCAAACCCTAAACCCAAAAAACAAAGAAATACCCCAATTTTTTATTGTCCTCTTTGTGTGCCGCCATCGTCCTCCGTCACCAAGCCACCCCCTGTTCAATCCCCATGGCTGCACTATCTCCTGATCCCCTGAAACTCACTGTCAACGTTGGCTCCTTGTGAGACGTCGTAGCTTGCTCTACCCACAAGGTCTCGCAACGATCACAGGGCGAAGGTTGCCACCAAGCAACCCAAGACGGGCACAGCCAGGTGGGGAGCGATGAGGTTCCCTCAGAGTCAGCCGTCGTTTCCTCAAGTACATCCGAATCTTCACGAAAGGTACCTCGTCGGAACATAGTACCTCTGTTCCTGCCCTATTTTGATTGGTAGTGTCAACGCCTGTTGTCTCACTTTTCTCGACTGCGGTTTTCCCGTGTCTTCTAAACCCAACGCCGCTGTGATCATCATGCACAATTCAACTTCTTTTTCGTTGACATTTTAGTCTTGCTTTAACGAGATGGCATGCGGCCGGCTCTTCGGCTGTGTGGTTTCTGCATAGGTGTTTCAAACTGATAGCAACGACACGAGTTCCCTTGTGTCTCGGTCTTCTACTGCTTTTACCTTATTTTTCCTGTGTTCAGCCATTGTAGGTGGACTCCCGACCTTGTTCAGGGGAAACGTCTGCTGGAACAAGCCAGCTGAGTTAACATTCCACGTGATCTCCTTCACCGTGAGTGATAGATGAACACGGTCTTTGCTTAAGAGTTATTTGCAACCAATTGTTACGCTGTTGAGTTTGGTTCTGTTCCATCTTTGCGCATGTATTACCTATTATTGCATCGTGACTGCTAAACATGCTACTGTACGACTACTAAGATGATATATTGGCCAAAAAAAACATAAATGACTCCTGAGACACATTGCTCTCTTGGGAGGTAATGCGTCCCAACCGGGGACGCATTGCCTCCATAGGAGGGCAATGTGTCCCGAAGCCGGACGTATTGCTTTATTTATTTATTTTTTTAATTTTTTTAATTATGATGCCATGTATATTATATATACATATATATGTTAAATTGCTAAATTAATATAATATAAATTAACTTATATATAATTAGCCATATATTTAAAATAATATCTGAAGATAATAAAATAATAACATAATATTACATTTATCAAAACATAATATTTATAAATGTAGATAAAAATATTCAAAATTAATAGATATAATACTAAAATTATATAATAAAATTTAAAATTATAAAAATAAAGAAAATATATACATGTATTTATTTGTAAACATAGAAGAAAAAAAAACTAATATAGCAATAAAAATAAGAAAATACTAATATCAAAAATAAGAAAATAAGAAAATACTAATATAGAAAAATAATATATATATATATACATATATATATATATACATACACACACATATATATATATATATATATATATATATATATATATATATATATATATATATATATATATATATTAAAGGTATGATACATAATATCAAAAATATACATATATATACATACATAATATATATACATAATATATATATACATAATATATATATATACATAATATATATATATATATATATACATAATATATATATATACATAATATATATACATATATATACATACATTATATATATATATACATAATATATATATATATATATATATATATATATATATATATACATATATGTACACATATATATACATAATATATATATATACATACATATATATACATAATATATACATAATATATATATATATATATATATATATATATATATATATATATATACATATACATGTATATATATGTACATATATATATATATATTATATACATATAGATATATATTTATCAAAACATAATATTTATAAATGTAGATAAAAATATTCAAAATTAATAGATATAATACTAAAATTATACAATAAAGTTTAAAATTATAAAAATAAAGAAAATATATACATGTATTTATTTGTAAACTTAGAAGAAAAAACTAGTATAGCAATAAAAATAAGAAAATACTAATATCCAAATAAAGAAAATAAAAAAATACTAATATAGAAAATAATATATATATACATATATACATATATATATATTATTTTGCTATATTAGTATTTTCTTATTTTCTTATTTTTGATATTTGTATTTTCTTATTTTTATTGCTATATTAGTTTTTTTCTTCTAAGTTACAAATAAATACATGTATATATTTTCTTTATTTTATAATTTTAAACTTTATTATATAATTTTAGTATTATATCTATTAATTTTGAATATTTGTATCTACATTTATAAATATTATGTTTTGATAAATGTAATATTCTATTATTATTTTATTATCTTCAGATATTATTTTAAATATATGACTAATTGTATATAAGTTAATTTAGATTATATTAATTTAGCAATTTAACATATATATGTATATATAATGTACATGGTATCATAATAAAAAATTCAAAAAATAAAAAAAGCACTACGTCCGGCTTCGGGACGCATTGCCCTCCTGTGGGGGCAATGCGTCCCCAGTTGGGACGCATTGCCTCCCGAGAGAGCAATGCGTCCCAGCAGGGGACACATTGGCCTGCAAATGTGCCATTTTGAGTAATAAGTTCAAGAACGTGCCATTTAGGAAATAAAAAATGGAAAATGTGCCATTTAGGGTTTTTTTGCTATCACCCAGTTCTGTTGCCGTATGGTTAATCTGATCAAACAGGACCTATATTTATATATGCTAAAGCGTATGGTATTGCTGTGAATCCAGTACAAACTTTTTGAATTGAAACCACGGATCCAAAGCATATCTCCGTAATCTTGGCCACGGTTTTCTTCTTCTTTGGAATGGACAACGAATTGAGTCCTAAGTAATGACTAATTAGTATGATACTACAATATTATATTACTAACCTATGTGTTAATCGGAAGGCTAATAACGAGTAGTATAATAATTTTTGACCCATTAACTACTATTTTAACCAAGAAGTCAGAAATTGTGATCTTACCTAGCTCTACGGTTTTGTCCCAACCTGAATACTAAGGCATTATGATATATCATTAAGATGACCTTAACCACCAGCTATACTACGTTAAATAGATATAAATGACATAATGCCCGTACACCTTGGTGTATGTAAAGATGGATGTGGCAATAATCCAAAGAGTATTCTCATGACCCTAAATATGTCAATCAAAAGGGAATATGTGATTTGACAAAAACATTGGGTTTTTTAAGAGACAGTTAGATCCAGTTTTTAGAGAGGCCGTGTGGATAGGATTTTGGCTTACTACAGGTAAGTGGGCCATATCTTTTGAATTCATGTTATCTAGTTATCCTTCCTAGAATAATCCGTTAGACGCATGGTCTAATGATCATACGTAGACTACTATTTTTTAGTACAGTAAAATTTCTATCTCAAATGGATCGTGCTTAGATCATATAAATTATCAGTTTTAAGTTATTATTCATGCATATTTGTTAGAAATTAGCACATGAATTATTAGAACTCAGAATACATGATTGAAGTTTATTTCAGTACGTTAATTCCTTACAAACATTTTGAATTTAGAATCTCCTTCAGAATACCAGATTTAGATACAGAATCTAGATTTTATTCAAACTTATCACAATCTTTTACTAATTGAGTTTAGAACAATATTTATAACTTAGAATGCCAGAATAGATTTCATACTCTGGAATTTATCTCAAGTAGTTGAGATGTAGAATAAGAATAGAAATAGAAATAGAATTAGAATCATATATAGAACAATAATAGAAAATGACACCAGAACATAATTTATATTATATAATAAGTCCTCATAGAACAGAAGTACTGCGGTACATAGAATAGAAGGCAATTATGCCATAGAAGGTGCATTGCACCATAGAAGGCACTTGGTGCCACAGAATAGAAGACACCTTGGTGTCACCAGAAGGCTTTTATGCTACAGAAGGTGCATTGCACCATAGAAGGCACAGAGTGCTACAGAAGAGGACTTATTGTATAATAGTTGCCACAAAAAGATAAAATATATAAATAAAAGATGCACATAAAGATGTTTTAGTATAGTGGTAGATGGAAAGTTTTTATAATGTAGTTATTTCTTTTATGTTATAGAATTCAATGCCACTTACTCTAACTAGAATTATTTTCATTGCGCATGGCTAGGGACGCGACGTCCGCAGATAGTGACGAGTAGCCCGTGAAGGAGTTCAAATTCAAGGGAGCAGGATATCTATCACTGGTGGGACTTTATCTTAGGCGATCCTTCCAACTTGAGGATTTCTTTTCTTTTGTTCTTATTAGGATTAGTATATCCAAAACTTTCAGTTTCTTATGTTAGACTTTTGTTGGGATTGTTATTCCCGAATCTTTCATTTCAGCATGTTAGATGTTCCGTTGAACTCAGTTACTTTGGTTATTCGAATGCTTAGTATGTGAGATATGTGATGCTTGCCCATGTTTTATTTTCGTATGTGAGTTGATGCTTCCGCATATAATATTTGTGGTTAATAAAAAAAGGGCAGGCGTCACATCATGTGTAGGCCAATTAGCTTCATTTGGTTTCAATTGGCAGGAAGCATAGGCGATCACCTTTCTGTCTTGCATCAAGACACACCCTAAGCCTTATTTAGAAGCATCAATGTAGATGATATAGGGTATGCCCTCAACAGTCAAGGCAAGAGTGGGAGCAGAAGTCAAACACTCCTTTAGCTTCTGGAAACTGTTCTCACAATCCAGTGTCCATGAGAACTTGACCTCCTTTTGCATCTTCTTGGTTAAAGGTAAGGCCAACTTAGAGAAGCTCTTGATAAACCTCTAATAGTAACCTACTAAGTGGAGGAAACTACAGATCTCTGAGGGATTCTTCAGAACTTTCTACTTAGTCACAATTTCTACCTTTGTAGGATCAACAACTATATGTCCGATAGAAATCACATGACCTAGAAACATCACTTCTTTCATCCAGAACTCACATTTTGAGAATTTTGCATAGAGTTGACTTTCTCCTAGTGTGTGGAGCACAATCCACAAGTGTTTGCTATGTTGTTATAACATCTCAAAATAGACCAAAATGTCATCAATAAACACCACTACAAATTTATCAAGGTATGGGCAAAATACTCGATTCATCAGGTCCATGATGGTAGCAGAGGCATTCGTCAAATTGAAAGTCATGACTAGGAATTCATAATTCCCAAAGCAAGTTTTGAACGCCATATTTGGGACATCCTCATCCTTCACGCATATCTTCCAGTAGCCATTCCATAGGTATATCTTTGAGAACACCGTGTCTGACTTTAGTTGATCAAACAAGTCATTGATGCGAGGTAAAGGATAGCAGTTCTTCACCGTCACTTGATTGAGCATGCGGTAGTCCATGCACATCTGCAATGAACCATCCTTCTTCTTCATAAACAAGATAGGGGCTCCCCATGGAGAGATACCGGGACGGATGAAGCTCATGTCAAGAAGCTCCTCAAGCTACTTCTTTAGCTCAGCAAGCTTGACAGGGGCCAAGCGATAAAGCGGCTTTGAGATATGCAAAGTCTAGGGTATAAGGTCAATGGAAAACTCCATTTCGCGAGTTGGTGGAAAACCTGATAACTCCTTAGAAAAGACATTGGGAAAGTCCTTTACCACATATATATGATCTAGAGCAGGAGGTGTGGCATCAAGAATGATTGATGCTAAATATGCTCTACACCCTTGTGAGACAAGTTTTTTGGCTTTGATGACAGAGATGACAAATTGTCAATCCTCTCACTTCCTACCCTTGATGCATAGTCTCTCTCCATTAGAATGAAACAAGATAACTTTCTTTTCCCGAAAGAATAAGGCTGCATCATGCTTCTTCAACCAATCCATGCCTAAGATAACATCAAGGGCATACATGTTGAGCAGGATAAAATCTAAAGGAAACATCTTTCCAGATATACAAAGGTCCAAGGTAGGGACTTTAAGGTAAGAAGAGCATATCCTACCACTAGGTGTTTCTACAACTAACACATGGTCCATGTATTCAGATTCTAACTCTAATATGGAAGCAAGCTGAGAAGACATGAAAGTGTTTGAAGAGCCAGAATTGAAAAGTGCCTTGATAGGATGCATATTTCTATGTAAGGTACCTTCTACGACTTCATTATCTTCGCCGTCTTCTTTGACATTGAGAGAAAACACCCTTCCATTCTGTCTTTCTATAGGTAGTCTTCGATGGTTCTGGTTATTGTTGTTCCATGGAGATGGATTCTGTCGAGGCTGTTGTTTTGGCATCCAGAAAACTAGATACATGGTTAATGCATACCTTATTCACAATATTTGGATATTTTATGGGTTTAATGATTTAAAGGAAGGTACCTTCATGGGTAATCTATCTAGAAAGGGAAGTTCAAATCCTCTCTCATGTGGTTTTAGAACCAACTCATTGGCTTCATAAATTCTATAATCAACATGGTCTTCTTTAGACTAGGAAAGGGTAAATAAATTCTTTTATGAAGATACACGTGGATTGGTGAAGGAGCCTTTATGGATAATATTCTTTATTCATATTATATTCCTAATTATGGTAGAGGGAAATTTGCATCAACTGTACCTTCTTTATCATCTTCTTCATGTCATCGGTCTAACGTGGCAAATATCACACTAACAAATTCACTCAGGGTTGAAATCCCCAAGCTTTTACCAAAACTTCGTGCAATAATACCCCCACAAGAGGATGGGTCTTATCACAGTATAGTTAAGGATCGAATCCCAAAGGACAACATTTTTAAGAATCTTTGTCAGTCGAATCTAGCTCAAGTGAGACTAATATTTAGAACTATTGATTTGGTTGAGGTAATTAAACTAATTGCAGGAAAGTAAATGATCAGAATGAAAGTTTGTTTTAGATTAAATGATCTGGAATCGCTGTGATGGTATCGGGTTTTAGCACCACTACACATGCAAACACATCCAAACACATAACATCTAGGCAAGCATCTAACTATCCAAATGGAACTGATGCGAACCCTCCCGGAGGGATGTTTAGGCCCGTGTAAGCATCCTCTTAGGCATCTGATTTCTCGTCACCATCCAGATCATGCACTTACGGTTCCGAAGATACAACATCCAACTAAGGCTGTGGTCCTCCCTGAGGGGTGTTTAGACCATAGAAGCATCACTGTGGGCTAGATGGCTCGTCCCCTCACGGATCATACACTTACGACCTCAAGGAACCCCATTCTATTTCTAGTCTGGGAGTCTACCTCATTAACCGACATTCTATGCTACGAAGAGAAGAACAAGATGAAAGCAAGCAGGTAATCAACTACAAGCATATCAATTAGAAATGAAGTAAAAAGTTATATACACTACTTTGAAATGTTAAATGAAAAGACATGAATGCATGGGAAGTAGGGCTAGTCCCCGCACCCCAGTGAAAAGGAACTACTCACTCATGATGCGAGAAATAAGAAGAATAAAAAAGAGAGAGGATTCCACCATGAGAATGATGTAGAGGGTGGTCACAGCTCGGTGAAGATGATGCAGTCTTCTACGTCGTTTTGGAGCAGATCTAGACAAAGTACGAGGGACGCCAAGATAGATCGGGTAGTCTTTCTCACTCCTCCTTCCTTCTCTTCTTGGTCTACTTGAGTTGCAGTAGGAATGACAGGTGATGTGATAGTGGCAGGATCAGACCAGTATACAGGCAACCTGTCGGCGTCCCAGAACCGATGCCCAAATGAGGACCCTGCTGGTCCTATTTATAGGCTTGGATGGGGTCCTCACATTTTTGGTGTGAGTCTTCCTCACGGTCTGGTCCAAACGGCTTGGTTGTACTTAACCAAATGGTCTTGAGATATTCTCCTCCAAACGGTCTGCTATGCATCTTTTCCAATCGGTCTTGCAATTTGGTAGCTCCATTCGGTCTTGCAAATATGACCAAACGGTCTTATATTGAAGCAAAGCAAATGGTCTGATAGATCCACCTTTATCAAACGGTCCTGGAATCCTCCTTTTCAAACAGTTCTGCATGCTTATCCAAATGGTTTGCTTGCATACGTTCTGCTCTATCAGTCTCGCCTGCATGCTTTTTCATTCGGTCTTGTACAAACCTTTTTTTCATTCGGTTTTGTGTGCATTCCTTTTCCATACAGTCTTGGTTGCATATGACCAAACTGACTCGGAGCAAACTTCCATACGATTTGCAGCGTATCCACTTTTTTTCATTCGGTCTTCATTGCATGCCAACTTTCCTAAACAGTCTCGACACATACTTTATCAGTCGGTCTCATGAGTTCAGCTCAAACGGTTTCACATACTTTTTCATACGGTCTGCATGATCTACTTTCCAATCAGCTCTGCATGCACGTAGCTTTATCCAAATGGATTGCAAATGCGTAACTTTATCAACCGGTCTCGCAGATGCTTTTCCAACTGGTTTGGCAGTGCGGTCCTCTTACAAACAGTTTCGATGGCAAGCATAAAACGATCTCGCAAGGTCTATCGGTCTTGGAATATAGCAACTCCATTCAATCTTGCATGCTGAACAAAAGACCAAACGATCTTGGTGATTTTGGCTCTAACGGTTTGGCATGCACGTAGCTCTCCCAAACGGTCTCATGCATAACTTTATCAAATAGTTTCACAGCTGCTTCAAACGGTCTCACAGATCGATACTCTCCAAATGGTCTCATAGACCGGTACTCTCCAAACGGTATCAACATTCCCATCTCCAAACGGTTTCAAGGTGAGTATGTCCATACGGTTTTGAGACCGTATGGATGAAACCATATGGTCAAGAGCACATGGGCGAGATCGTTTGGTCAAGACCGCATGTGCGAGACTGTATGCAGTCAAGACCGTATGGTCAAGTCCAAGGGTGAGTGAGGGTAGATCAAGGGAAGATAAAGGTGGGTCCCAGCTGATTGTTCAACCTCATCAAGACCTGCATAAAATCAACATTCAATTAGTTAAAAACTTTGATAATTGAACCAATTAAGAAGTTTTGCACATTTTGATATTTAGTAACTGAAATTGGATGTATTGAATTAAAAAGAACCCAAGAAGGTGACTGAAAATCATGATGAATATGCATTCATCACGATCTTGACTAGAGAACACTCACTGACATTATCCCAATGCAAAGGTGAATGACATGGTCTACCATAGGGAGCTTCAAAAGATGGCACACTAATACTAGCTTGGTAGCTATTATTGTAAGAAAACTCGACTAATGGAGGATATCGATCCCATGAACCACCCCAATCCATCACATAAGTATGAAGCAAGTCCTCCAAAATTTGAGCTGTTCTATCAGATTGACCATCGATTTGTGGGTGATAAGCAATACTGAAATGCAAGTCAGTACCTGTCTCCTCCTGAATCTGACCCCATAAATGAGAAGTAAATTTTGGGTTACGATTAGAAACTATCACCTCAGGTACTCCATGCAGGAGAACGATCCACTCAATCTACAACTGAGCCATATCTGCAACTTTGTAATTGGATTTGAAAGGCAAGAAGTGAGCATACTTTGTAAGCCGATCAATCACCACCCAAACAAAATCATAACCTTTCTTGGACTTAGGGAAACTAGTGACAAAATCCATAATAATCTTCTCCCATTTCCATTCTAGAATTTTAAGCGGGTGAAGAAGACCACCAGGTCATTGATGTTCTATCTTGACTTGCTGATAGGTCAAGCACTTCACAACAAACAAAGCTATATCATTATTCATGTTCCTCCACCAGAAGCTTTGATGAATGTCCTTGTACATTTTTTTGTTCTGGGGTGAATAGTGAACTTAGACCCATGAGCTTCACTCAGAACTTTTTGCCTCAGGTCACCGACATCTGGAACCCACAACCTATGTTGGAAATGGACAACACCATCCACTCCAACAAAGAAGTCAGATTATAATTTCTTAGATAAGGCATTCTTTTAGCATCATGCATGTTTTAAGTACATTATGGCATTCTTTTAGCATCATGCATGTTTTCAAACATAAACCAATAAGACAATTGCTATAAAGAAAGAGTACTAATTGTATCCAGCTCATATCACATATTGTTAACATTGGGATATCAATCCATAACCATCTCATCATAGTGATTTAGGAATATGGGTGTTCAAACCCTTAGATCATCAAACACTTGTTACCAAGTAACATGTTGTTATCAAGTCAATTAATAGTATGAATATAATTATAATAGTGCAGGTATATCTCATGGCTCATACAACCTATCAATCTCATATGTTACCTCTCACTAGGCAACATAGCATGTCATTACTTTCAAAGCTTATAAGGTACTTTCAATGAATATGGCATCATAACCCTTACCTGGCTATGATCACTTCTTTATAAAAACCTACATGATTAACACAATTGATAACATGTACATTGTATCTATTTCAACACAGTATGAACCATTTCCAAGTCAAGTATAGAACACCACGACCGTGTCACATCACCACGATTGGTTTCTAGGGTTAGGGTTTCCTTTTCAATTCAATTAGGGTTATTCAACCCCTTTAACTTACAAAGGCATAATGATTACTCATTTCATAATCAAGCATAGTGTTTCATGCTTAGAAGCGTAACCCAAAAATAGGGTTTACTATTCACATCATCACATTTCCCTAGATTAGGGTTTACTATTCACATTACATCACATTACCCTAAATTAGGGTTTTCTATTCACATTACAATGAATTAAGATCATACCATCATCATTTATGAGGATTACTTCCATTAATGCCCTCAAATTAGGTTAAGATTCATTAACCATCATAATTAGGGTTTCCATGATCTCACTATGAAGGATCGTACCCTAATTATGTATATTCATACATATTGGAAGTTTATTACTTGATTCTTATTCTCATAAGGAGTCCTCTCTCTCCTCTTTCTATTAGATGATGATTACATCACCCTTGATTAGGTTAAGTCAAATCAAACTTGACATCATGGGTTATGTCATTACTATTGTGGTCATTAAGGCTCACATGATCAAAGGGTATTGGTCACTTTATCCCATCAAGGGTACCTTTGTAATATTCACCATTGATCATCACATGCAATAATCAACTAATTACTTAATCCCTTAATCACTTTAGGTATCTATAAGGTTTAGGTTAATCAACCACTAAACCATCTTGACCACTAAGGCATCAAACGTTCTTAACCTTTTTAGACCTCAAACGGTCTTGCACACAAACTCCCCAAACGGTCTTGGATGGACCTTGAAACCATTTGGTGTTGTTGACCATTTGGTCTAGTTTGACTTTTGAAACCGTTTGGTAAAGTGTGCACTCAAGACCGTTTGCCCAAGATGAGGTGAAGACCGTTTGTTCAAGTTTGACTTTGAAACCGCATGGAAAAAACTGATTTTGAAACCGCATGAGATCAAACGGTTTGGGATCATTTGGTCCCAAATGGTCTTGAGACCGTTTGGACCCAAACCACCTCAAAACCGCATGGACCAAAAAGTGTCTCAACCACTTCAATTGAGTTAGGGTTTCCAATGTTGAACCCCTCAATCAACCATACACTTGTTAGCCACTTATCAATTGAGTTAATTAGGTCAATCCTCTACTGATTTGACACTCAATTGACCCTCAATTGTGTTGCGTTTTAAGGGAGGTAGAGAAGCAGTGGAAATAAAAAAATTTCTCCCGAAACCCAGAATAAAAGGAATCGCGTCAATGTCTATATAATAGGAAAGATGGTTTGTGGATGCATACCTTGTCCCGAGGCTTGCTCAGTGACAGTACCTCGCGCCTTGTGCGGTCTTCACCTCCTGTCTTAGATGGTGTCTGTGCAGCTCCTGGTCGCACCGGGACTGACAACTCCTGGTCTCACCAGGACTGTTGGGATTGACAGTTGTCCTCCGAGCAGTAGAGGTCTCCCGCCTCTACAGTCGTCCACACGGACTGCCTGGAACTCCGATCTCCTTGTCGCACAAGGAATCGAAAGGAGTCGCACCCTCCTATCGGCGTACTAGTCGCCAACACACTCTCCTGCCACCAGTCACTTTCTATAGTTGTCTTTCCCTTGCTGTGCCTCCCTTATCGGGTAGCACTTGCTCGGGCTCTCTCTTTTACCAAAACCAGAGAGAACGACAACTTCACAGAGCAACTGGTTACACTAGGTTGTACTGTGAGAAGCCCCCAATACCCCTATATATAGGAGGGTCATGGGACAGGGTTCTCTATCCCGGGCAATGCGGGACTAAAGCAGGAGTAGAAGGGTTTGAGATTTTCCACAAAAACAACCAACTGCGTAACCTGAACCGATCGTTTTACAATTGAAATGGTCAGTTGGGGATCTGAGCCGGTCGGTTGACACCTCAACTGATCGGTTGGGACCTATGAAATGATTGATTCACTTATGAACCGGTCGGTTCATGGTCCTGATCAGTTCCCGATTGACTTTTCTTCTTTTGTTTCGAATTGGTATCAAATACCAATCCTTGTTCCAATCAAATTGGGAAAGTGAAACGAAAGGAAATTTCTCACCAATCTTACTTTCCCAACTTTCTCGGTTGGACTTGAACCAATCGTTTCAACACTTGAACGAATTGCTTCACCCTGTCCATGAGCCGATCGACTCACCAGTTGAGCCGATTAGTTCACCAAGCTCAGCCGATCAGTTCATCACATGAGCCAATCGGTTGGGAGTGCAGATTGTGTAGAATCAGTCAATTGCAGTTTCAATCAATTCAATACTCTAATCAATCAATCCAACACCTTGAACACTATGATACTGAGCTATCAATTTATTGAGTGTTTAATTGAACTACTAAACTCCTTTAGTAATCAATCTAAACATGTTTGTGGACAAACTCCTATTCCAGGTTAAATCCTATGTGTGTGACCCTGCAGGTCCATTTCACGTTGGCAGTGAAAGTCCATAACACTTATGACTTCACAGGCAAAGAGCGGTGCCTTGTCACACATCAATGCTACCCAAGTGAAATAGAAAGTTGGAGAACAACTTTCAATCCTACAATCCGTGAATGGTGTTACAACGAATGTATAATTCCTTTGTCACTAATATCCTGAATGAACTCGAGGCATGGAACAATCATCCTGTCAACGTTCATTCATTTCCTTGATCTCAGAGCAGACTAGGTGAGATGTGTGTGACATCAATATCACATATTGATTCACACGTGCATGCACATGCCTTTCTCAATCCTACTCATCAAGTGGCCAAGGACATCAAACTCCCTCAGGAGGGACAAATCCCATATCTATCACTCACCCCTCAAAAGCCCCATGTGTCAAAGCCACCCAATCATCACCTTTATAACAACCCATGTTTCAGGACTGCGTTTGATGATGTCAAAGTGTACCCAACGACATGTGTTGAGTGTAGTGATTTCAGGTCTAAGAATCACACTCACCACCATCACTATGAGAGATGACTATGACTACCAAGTCATGGTTCCATGTGTCACTCTCACGGTGGGTCTTTCCGGTACCTTGTTCTCTAACAAGTACCTATGTGCTTGGTTTGATATCACTATATCATGATTAATGAGATTCTGTCATCAACCAACACACAATCTAGTCTTTAGTGTTATTTATGTCTATGGTTATTTCCACAATAACAACCGACTAGGGACCAAACAAGAATGTATACTCTTGACATCCACATGATCTCATCGTTTAGGTCCTTAACCTAAAAGCATACGTCATTGAGTAAAATCATTCTTTAGACATCTATCATGTTACACCATCATCTCAGAAATAGTTTAAACATATAGATCTGAAATTGCCTTTATTATTATTCAAATCATTTACAAAGTATCCCATTACAATCATCATATGACTTGCTCTATGGGCATACATACCAACAGACTCCCACTTGCACTTAGAGCCAGTCACCAAGGAACCTCAGTCCTTGTGACCTAGCATGACCATCATGATTCTGCTGAGAAAGGGCCTTAGTCAGTGGATCAACTATGTTGTCTTCAGTTGGTACTTTGCAAATCTTCACATCTCCTCGTTGTACGATCTCTCGTATGAGATGGAAGCGCCATAGTATGTGCTTGGACTGCTGATGTGATTTGGGTTCCTTAGCTTATGCAATAGCTCCATTATTGTCACAATAAAGCTCAATTGCATCACAGCTACTGGGAACTACACCAAGTTCAGAGATGAACTTCCTGATCTACACAACCTCCTTTGTTGCATGTGAAGCAGCAATATACTCGGCCTCTATAGTATAATCGGCAACTGTTTCTTGCTTGGAACTCTTCCACCTCACAGCTCCATTATTAAGGCAAAATACAAATCCTGACTGTGATCTGTAATCATCTTTATCGGTTTGGAAGCTTGCATCGGTGTAACCCTTTACAACCAGCTCTTCCTCACCGCCGTAAATAAGAAACTGATCCTTAGTCCTTCACAAGTACTTGAGGATGTTCTTTACGGCTGTCCAGTGAGTATCCCTGGGATCTGACTGGTACCGGCTCGTCATGCTGAGTGCATATGAGACATCTGGGCGTGTGCACAACATAGCGTACATGATGGATCCGATGGCCGATGCATATGGGATCCCATTCATATGCTCCCTGTCTTCACAAGATTGGGGACATTGAGCTCTAGAGACGGTGACTCCATGTAGCATGGGGATGTTGCCTCTCTTTGAGTTCTCCATGCTGAACCACTTCAGCACTTTGTCGATGTACGTGCTTTGACTTAGTCTGAGAAGCCTTCTAGATCTATCTCTATAGATCTTAATTCCTAGAATGTAGGATGCTTCTCCTAAGTCCTTCATTGAGAAAGTATTCCCAAGCCAAGTCTTTACCTTCTCTAAGGCTAAGACATCATTCCCCATCAAAAGTATGGCATCCACATACAATATGAGGAATGTGGTCTAGCTCCCACTAACCTTCTTGTACACACAAGGTTCATCTTCATTTTGAGTAAAGCCAAACACTTTGACTTCCTCATCAAATCGAAGATTCCAACTCTGAGATGCTTACTTCAATCCATAGATTGACCTTTGCAGCTTACAGACTTTATTGGCATTCTTTGGATCTACAAAACCTTCAGGTTGTGTCATGTACACATCCTCATTTATATTCCCATTAAGGATTGCAGTTTTAACATCCATCTTCCAAATCTCATAGTCATAATAAGCTGCAATAGCAAGCATGATCCTAATGGACTTAATCATGGCAACTGGAGAAAAGGTTTCGTCATATTCAACACCTTGAACTTGTCGAAATCCCTTCGCAACCAATTTACCTTTATAAGTTTGCACATTGCCATCCATGTCGGTCTTCTTCTTGAAGACCCACTTGCACCCTATGGGTTTTACCCCTTCAGGTGGTTCCACTAAAGTCCATACTTTGTTGGAGTACATGTATTCCATCTCAGATCTCATGGCTTCAAGCCATTTCTCAGAATCTGGTCCCTCCATAGCCTCTACGTAGGTAGTTGGATCATCATCTATGATCAACTCACCACCTTCCTGAGTCACAAGGTATCCAAACCTCTCAGGTTCAAGGCGGGTCCTACTAGATCTATGAGGTCCTTGTGTTACCTGAGGAGACTGAGATTCCACAACACCTTGTGAATCTCCATATTCCTCTCGTACATCTACCGGTTCAATGTTTTCTTATTGGGCTTGAACCTCTTCAAGCTCTATTTTCCTCCCACTGCTTCCTTTGGAAATAAACATTCTCTAGGAATACAACATCCCTAGCAACAAACACTTTGTTGTCAGTAGGGTGGTATAGATAATATCCCTTGGTCTCCTTGGGATATCCAATAAAATAACATTTATCAGACTTGGGTCCAAGCTTATCAGGAAACATTTTCCTAACGTAAGCCTCACAACCCCAAATCTTCATAAAAGACAAATTGGGACACTTCCCGGTCCATATCTCATATGGTGTCTTTTGAACCGATTTAGATGGTACTCGGTTAAGTGTAAACGCGGCGGTTTCAAGAGCATGACCCCAGAAGGAAATTGGAAGATCAGCAAAACTCATCATTGATCGCACCATATCCAACAATGTGTGATTCCTTCTTTCAGACACACCATTATGCTGTGGTGTTCCAGGCGGAGTCCATTGTGATACAATACCACAGGATCATAGAAGGTCCTCAAACTCCTGGCTTAAGTATTCCCCACCTCGATCGGATCGAAGTGCCTTAATACTTTTACCAAGTTGGTTATGTACTTCATTCATGAAATCCTTGAACCTTTCAAGGGTTTCTGACTTATGTTTCATCAGGTACACATAGCCATACCTACTGAAATCATCAGTGAAGGTAATGAAGTACTGATACCCATTTCTGGCATTAGTTCTAAAAGGCCCACATACATCAGTATGTATGAGTCCTAATGGATCACTAGCTCTCTCACCTTTACCTGAAAAGGGAGTCTTGGTCATCTTGCCCAACAAACAAGATTCACATGTCTCTATTGATTCATAATCAAAAGAGTATAGATAACCATCTTTATGGAGTCTAGAAATGCGCTTCTCATTTATGTGCCCTAGATGACAATGCCAAAGATATGTTTTGTTTGAGTTGTTGAGTTTTTTCCTTTTGGTATTTACATTGTATACACTTGTCTCTAGATCCATCAAGTATAAACCATAAGACATTGGGGCACTGCCATAAAAGATCCCATCTTTAGAAATGGAACATTTTCCATTCTTAATAAAAATTCAAATCCATCTTTGTCAAACAAGAGACAGAAATGATATTCCTATTTATGGCAGGTACATAATAGCAGTTCTTCAACTCTATTATTAGCCCACTTGGTAGAGTTAACTCATAGGTTCCTACGGCACTGGCGGAAAATCTTGCCTCATTGGCAACATGTAGTTCAACCTCGCCTTTCCCCAAAGGCCTACTTCTCTTCAGATCCTTCACATTTGAACAAATGTGAGATCCGCATCCGATATCAAGTACCCATGACGAAGAAGTAGTAAAGTCAATCTTTATCATGTATACACCAGAAGTAGAGATCTTTATCTCTGACTTCTTCTTCCATCGTTCCTTCCATCCTCTCCATGTAGAAGAAATTGGTTTGGCGAGAGAACCCTTCTCTCCTTTACCTTTCGTTCCATTGATCTCTATCAATGAACTTTCTTTCTTCTTCACCAACGCATCAAGCGTACATAGAATGGATTCAAAGGCTCCTGGTATATCTGGATTGTGCATAACACTTCTCACAGTTCTCAATTAATTTTCCCATTTTAAAAGATGATTCTTTTTCCATTGTACAAGAGAAAATTGCATTTTGTCAAAACCTTTTTGATTTGATTTGAATAAAATTTGACGATAGTTAATTAGGCATTTAATTAGTTACCGCTCCCACTATTTTGATTCAAATTGACAACCCTCACCATCAATTCGGAAGATTACATCGCACAATCTTCTAGTGGGTCAAGATCCATATTTCATCAAGACATGAGTCAGCTTTGGCTGATCGCCCATAATCTTGACTATTTAGGTAGGCCATCATGCCAATTGCATCATATGCAACTCTTGATGAATGAGCATGTGCAACACCTTGCCATGAACATTCCATGCCTCTGGGCTTAGACGCTCTAAGAATCACCAGTTAAGTCTATCCCAAAAGCCGACACGGTAAACATGCACCCTGCTTTGGCAGAACCTGCATGTCGACCCTTCACACTTCCACAAGATGGACGGCGCACCACGCTTTGGCGTAACCTACGCTTGGTCGATCGAGTTTTCCATGTGTGTCGCTAATGGAAGGCGTATAAGACTTAATATTTTAATGAGGGATTTGGTTTTTATATACATATACATATACATATACATATCCAATCACCACAATATATAGTACGTATCATATACATGTTATATCCCACAGAAAACATGCAAAACGATAAAAGCAATGATTATGGCCATCCTATTCTGATTCCTCGAGCCAAGAGAAATCATGGTCATCTAGGTCTACATCACATGCAACCTGTACAAGATGAAATTTTTGCCTTCCTTTCTAGGTTTGATCAGCTCATCTCCATGACTGATCGGCTCGCCATCAAGTTGGTTGTTCGGGTGCCACCAGCCGATCGACTGGCGCCTCCAGCCGATCGGTTCACCGGTCGTCGTGCATCTCCTCAAGTCGCCACCCGCTCGTCTCGCTCCTCGAACAGGTCGTTTGGAACACCAACCGATCGGTTCACGCCTTGAACCGATCGTCTCAGGTCGTCCGCCATTCTTTGACATAACATGAAATAAAAACTATCCTATTTACAATTGAATTGTGAAACCTCGAGTTACATTCGGGGGGAGAAAAGGTAGGAAAATAAATCTTGAATTATTTTGAGTTACATCAAGAATAGGAGAAAGGGAATCAGTGCGTAGATCGAGATGCAAGCAACCACATACAACCACACATAGATATAGGGTTTATAGGCCATAACCATGCTACACATCCACCACAAAACTCGTTTAAGGGCGACGCGTATCGAGTGCATTAATATTACATATCATATATGTATATTTGGGATTTGTGGATTGGACATGCATAATGCCAATTTTATTCGCATCGTATGCAATAAATAAAGGCGACAAACCAAAATCGATCATATCAATAATCCTAAAATATAGAGCAGTTGACGTGGCTCTGATACCATTGTTGGGTTTTAAGGGAGGCAGAGAAGCAGCGGAAACAAAAACTTTTCTCCCAAAACCCAGAACAAAAGGAATCGCGTCAACGTCTATATAATAGGAAAGATGGTTTGTGGATGCATACCTTGTCCCGAGGCTTGCTCAGTGACAGTACCTCGCGCCTTGTGCGGTCTTCACCTCCGGTCTTGGACGGTGTCTGTGCAGCTCCTGGTCGCACCGGGACTGACAACTCCTGGTCTCACCGGGACTGTCGGGATTGACAGTTGTCCTCCGAGCGGCAGAGGTCTCCCATCTCTGTATTCGTCCACACGGACTGCCTGGAACTCTGATCTCCTTGTCGCACAAGGAATCAGAAGGAGTCGCACCCTCCTGTCGGCGTACTAGTCTCCAACACACTCTCCTGCCACCAGTCGCTTTCTGCAGTTGTCTTTCCCTTGCTGTGCCTCCCTTATCGGGTAGCACTTGCTCAGGCTCTCTCGGTTACCAAAACCAGAGAGAATGACAACTTCACAGAGCAACTAGTTGCACTGGGTTGTACTCTGAGAAGCCCCCAATACCCCTATATATAGGAGGGTCATGGGACAGGATTCTCTATCCCAGGCAATGCGGGACTAAAGTAGGAGTAGAAGGGTTTGAGATTTTCCACAAAAACAACCAACTGCGTAACCTGAACCGATCGTTTCACAACTGAAATGGTCGGTTGGGGATCTGAGCTGGTCGGTTGACACCTCAACCGATTGGTTGGGACCTATGAAACGATCAGTTCACTTCTGAACCGGTCGGTTCGTGGTCCTGATCAGTTCCCAATTGACTTTTCTTCTTTTGTTTCGAATTGGTATCAAATACCAATCCTTGTTCCAATCAAATTGGGCAAGTAAAACGAAAGGAAATTTCTCACCAATCTTACTTTCCCAACTTGCTCGGTTGGACTTGAACCGATCGTTTCAACACTTGAACGAATCACTTCACCTTGTCCATGAGCCGATCGACTCACCAGTTAAGCCGATCGGTTCACCAAGCTCAGCCGATCAGTTCATCACATGAGCCGATCGGTTGGGAGTGCAGATTGTGCAGAATTAGTCAATTGCAGTTTCAATCAATTCGATACTCTAATCAATCAATCCAAAACCTTGAACACTATGATACTGAGCTATCAATTGATTGAGTGTTTAATTGAACTACTAAACTCCTTTAGTAATCAATCTAAACATGTTTGTGGACAAACTCCTATTTCAGGTTAAATCCTATGTGTGTGACCCTACAGGTCCATTTCACGTTGGTAGTGAAAGTCCATAACACTTATGACTTCACAAGCAAAGAGCGGTGCCTAGTCACACATCAGTGCTACCCAAGTAAAATAGAAAGTTGGAGAACAACTTTCAATCCTACAATCCGTGAATGGTGTTACAGTGAATGTATAATTCCTTTGTCACTAATATCCTGAATGAACTTGAGGCATGGAACCGTCATCCTGTCAACGTTCATTCATTTCCTTGATCTCAAAGCAGACTGGGTGAGATGTGTGTGACATCAATATCACATATTGATTCACACGTGCATGCACATGGCTTTCCCAATCCTACTCATCAAGTGGCCAAGGACATCAAACTCCCTCAGGAGGGACAAATCCCATATCTATCACTCACCCCTAAAAATCCCCATGTGTCAAAGCCACCCAATCATCACCTTTATAACAACCCATGTTTCAGGACTGCGTTTGATAATGTCAAAGTGTACCCAACGACATGTGTTGAGTGTAGTGAGTTCAGGTATAAGAATCACACTCACCACCATCACTGTGAGAGCTGACTGTGACTACCAAGTCATGGTTTCATGTGTCACTCTCACGATGGGTCTGTCCGGTACCTTGTTCTCTAACAAGTACCTATGTGCTTGGTTTGATATCACTGTATCATGATTAATGAGATTTTTTCATCAATCAACACACAATCTAGTCTTTAGTGTTATTGATGTCTATGGTTATTTCCACAATAACAACCGATTAGGGACCAAACAAGAATGTATACTCTTGACATCCGCATGATCTCATCATTTAGGTCCTTAACCTAAAAGCATACATCATTGAGTAAAATCATTCTTTAGACATCTGTCATGTTACACCATCATCTTAGAAACATTTTAAACATATAGATCGGAAATTGCCTTTATTATTATTCAAATTATTTACAAAGTATCCCATTACAATCATCATATGACTTGCTCTATGGGCATACATACCAACAAATTGATCACCAAGTAGGGCTTGGATCAATCGAATTAGGGTTTGGAATCGATTACCCTTCAACACTCCTCAACATGTCTAATTGATTTGAAACCATTCAACCATCATTCAATTTGGTCATGACCTGACCCCAAATGGTCTTGGGATCATTTGGATGACCTCCAAACGGTCTTGAGACCATTTTACCAAGTCAACACCAAAAGCTAACTCAACCACTTAGGGTTTAGCTCATTAGATTGATCATTAGGTTAACAATTAATTGTACTACAACTTATTGACTTTGAATCTTTAACCACTTAACCATAGTCAACCCTAGACCTCCAAACGGTCTTGGGTGACCCCCAAACGGTCTTGGGATCATTTGGACATTCTTGAAACGGTCTTGAGATCGTTTTCCTATTATTTCATCAAAAATCAAGTCATTCTCTTAAGGGTTGAACCCTAGATTAGGTCACCAAATCAACACTTAATTGTTCAACAACTTGATATCATTGGACCCTCAATTGGTCAAACCTACTTAACCCTAGACCTCCAAACAGTCTTGGGTGATCACCAAACGGTCTTGAGACTGTTTGGGTGATCCCCAAACAGTTTTGAAACCGTTTGGGCCACTCAACCCAAACTTCAACTTAATTGTATTATTGAAATCAACAACTAACTCGATTAGGGTTTAGGTGACTAATGTGCTTTCAATTGGTGATTCTCTTGGAATTACTTGATGATTTTTGGTGGGTGATTAGTACATATTGTTTACAATAGACCCCCAAATGGTCAATTCCTAGTCAACGCATCCAAACGGTCTTAGACCGTTTGCTTCCATGCATTCTTGGTTGAAACTGTTTGCTTTCAAACGGTTTGAAATTGTTTGCTCTCAAACGGTTTGGGAAAACGTTTGAGCAAGAGGTGGAGGACCATTTGCTAAAGAAATATTGTGGATAAACTTTGAAATTAAAGTCATCATCTTCCACCTCAAGAACTAGGGCTGTTCTTCATGGAATTGCTTGCAAGAATCAACAAAGATGCCTAAGGAAGAAGAATAAGCAACGTTTCTAAGAAAGAAGGATGCAAAAGCAAAGCTTAAGGGTTAGAGTTATAAAACCTGCCTTTAGATCTGATCTAGAGCTCCAAGCTTCGTAGCTTTAATGGTGGGTGAAGCTCCAAAGGTTGCCCAAGGTCCGTTCTTCAAGATTTGGATGGAGAAGATGGGTAGAAAGAAGAGTTGTGTAAGGAAAACTAACATACCAACCTTGTATTAGAGTTTCCACCCTGAATTCGAGCTAGGTGATGATCCATACTTACAAACTTAGCTTGGTCATCCTCCTATGTTCCAGAGCTTCTCCTTAGTCAGCCAAAGCAAGAAGATGAGAAAAGAAACTAAGGGAAACGTTCCCTTGCTTTGTGGAAAAAAGGGTGTTTATATATTTTTGGATATTATCAAGACAAAGAAAAAAGATAGTTATTTCTTTTATTTATTAAACCCATCCACTCATGCTCGCTCCACCCTTGGCCACATTTCTTCCTCCTTTTCACATGAAAAACCTCTCTTTTATCCAAGGTTAAAAGGAAAATAAACCAAACACCTTATTAAGCTATACATGTATAAAAGGGCCATTTTGCTTAAAACTTGGTTATTTAAATATTAAGTTTATCTTTATTATTTGATCATTCAAATGAGATGCCCCTCTCATTTTCTTTGCTCTAATTGATGTCAAGAAACATGAGAGATACTCTAGAGGGTACATTTTTCATGTTGGACCCTAGGCTTTGGGTAATTTACACATTACACCAAAACCAGTTTTTAAAGCACAAGGATTGCTCTACAAGTTGTATCTTTGTGCTCAAGCTTGGAGAATCCATACCACTACATCATATTCATTCTTATGATGTCTCATTATCAGAGGAACATCTTAACATGTGCAATTTGCAAGTTAACCCCTCTAATTGGGTAATTTGCACTTTAGTCCAAAATTTACAAAATAATATTACAACATTGTTAAAAAATGACTGAAATAGAAATATAGGTTCCTCAAAAGCTTTAATTACATTACACAAGATAACCACAAGCATCTAATCACATATTTAAGCAAAACACCTAGGGTTATTTCATAACCCAGGTCAGGGATGTTACAAATTATCCACCCCTTACAAGGATTTCGTCCCCGAAATCAACAAAACATATTAAGAGAAAAGAGCAGGGTATTTCCTTCTCATCTCTCCCTCTAGTTCCCATGTGGCTTCTTCAACACCACGGTGATTCCAGAGGAATTTCACAAGACTTATGTCTTTCTTTTTCAACTTTTTAATTCTTTTATCAAGGATCGACACAGGTCCTTCCTCATAAAACACATCATCATTCAGTTCTACTTCCATAGGTTGCAGAACTGATTCTGTATCAGGATGACATTTCCTAAGCATGGAAATATGGAACACAAGGTGTAACTTCTGTAACTCTAGAGGTAACTCTAGCTTATAAGATACTCTTCCAATCCGTTCAATGATTGGATACGACCCCATAAACCTAGGAGCTAACTTTCCTTTCCTTCCAAATCTAAGAACTCCTTTCCAAGGTGAGACCTTGAGGTACTCTCTGTCTCCAACCTGGAATTCTAAAGGTCTACGACGCTTATCAGCGTAAGATTTCTGCCTATCCTGTGCAGTCTTTATCTGTTGTTGTATTACTTTAATCTTCTCAGTGGTATGCTGCACAAGATCAGGACCTAAAAGTTGATATTTACCAGTTTCATACCAACATAGGGGTGATCTACAACATCTACCATATAAAGATTCATAAGGTGCCATGTCAATGCTATGTTGATAGCTATTTTTGTAGGCAAACTCTATCAAGCTTAGGTGCAGATCACAACTCTCCGTAAACTGAAGAACACATGCTCTAAGAAAGTCCTCCAAGGTGTGTATAGTCCTTTCTGACTGTCCATCAGTCTGAGGATGAAAGGCTATGCTAAACCTTAACTGTGTGCCTAAGGCTTTATGAAGTCGCTCCCTAAAATGACTTGTAAACTGGGGACCTCTGTCAGAAACAATGGTAACTGGGACTCCGTGCAGTCGTACTATCTCATCTACATACAACCGTGCCAGTTTCTCAGCAGAATAGGTTGTTTTGACAGGTAAGAAATGTGTTGTCTTTGTCAACCTATCAACTATTACCCAGATGGAGTCATGACCGTTGGCTGTTCTAGGTAAACCAACCACAAAATCCATGATCACATGATCCCACTTCCACTGGGGTATGGGTAAAGGTTGCATTGTTCCTGTAGGCTTCTGGTGTTCAACTTTAACTTGCTGACACACAGGACATCGCATAACAAACTCAGCAACATCCTTCTTCATTCCAGGCCACCAATACATATCTTTCAAGTTTCGATACATCTTAGTGCTTCCTGGATGCATAACATACATTGAAGAATGAGCTTCCTCCAGGACTAACTTCCTCAAGTTATCCACATCTGGTACTATCATTCTATCATGATAACAGGATACTTGATCATCTGAGTCATGGAAACCATCTCGTTTCTCACTTCCATACTCCAATCTAATTAGTTAAACTACATCATCAATTTGCTGTGCTTCCTTGATCTGCTGTCTCAGAGTAGGTTTTATATGCATCTCAGCTAATAACTCTGATAACAATGATACTCTCAACTGTACATTGTCTTGCCTTAAGGAGATAAGCATATCTCTCCTTGAGCACACTAAGGAATTTAGTTGTTCTCTATCTAGGGCTAGTGTTGCTGATTTCCTACTCAAAGCATCAACAACTACATTGGCCTTCCCTGGATGGTAATCAATTGTACAATCATAATCCTTGATTAACTCCATCCAGCAGCGTTGTCTCATGTTAAGCTCATGTTGAGAAAAGATATAGTTAAGATTCTTATGGTCTGTGAAAATCTGGAATGTCTCTCCATAAAGATAATGTCTCCAGATCTTCAAGGCATGAACTACAACAGCTAGTTCTAGATCGTGTATCAGATAATTCTCCTCGTGTTTCTTAAGCTTTCGAGAAGCAAAAGAAATCACTTGTTTATCCTACATCAAGACACATCCAAGTTCATTCTTAGAGGCATCACAAAAAACTATATATCCTTTTCCTTGCTCGGGTAACACAAGTACATGTGCACTTGCCAACCTTTCCTTCAACAACTGGAAAGATTGCTGACATTTATCACTCCAGGTAAAAGGAACATCCTTCCTGGTCAACTTAGTCAAGGGTAAAGCTATAGAACTGAAGTTCTTAATGAACCTCCGATAATAGCCTGCCAACCCTAAGAAACTTCAGATCTCCGTCGGTGTCTTCGGCTGTTCCCATAACAAAACAGATTCTACCTTTTTAGGGTCAACACATATACCTGAAGCAGATATCACATGTCCAAGAAAAGAAACTTCTAGTAACCAGAACTCGCACTTGCTAAACTTAGCGTATAGCTTATGCTTTCTTAGCAAAGTTAGAGCCTGTCGAAGATGTTTTTCATGCTGATGAGCATCTCTACAATAGATCAGGATGCCATCTATAAAGACAACAACACACTGATCGAGATAAGGTCGAAAGATTCTATTCATGAGTTCCATAAATGTAGCTGGTGCATTAGTTAGTCCAAGCGACATAACTGTGAACTCATAGTGACCATACCTTGTCCTAGAGGCAGACTTAGATATGTCACCATCCTTAATATGCAGCTGGTGATATCCTGACCTTAAATCTATCTTTGAAAAGACGGTTGCACCACGAAAATGATCAAAGAGATCATCAATCCTCGGTAGAGGATACTTATTCGTTACTGTTACTTTATTTAACTGTCTATAATCAATGCATAACCGCATTGAACCGTCTTTCTTTTTAACAAAGAGGACCAAAGCACCCCAGGGTGAAGTACTCGGTCAGATGAAACCCTTCTCAAGCAACTCTTGCAGCTATTTCTTGAGTTCTGCCATCTCAGCAGGCACCGTCCTATATGGTGTTTGTGCTATAGGTTGTGTGTTCAGAACTAGATTAATTTCGAAATCAATCTCCCGAGGCGATGGTACACCTGGAAGTTCTTCAGGAAATACATCTTCAAATTCCCTGACTACAAGAACTTCAATAGGGTTAGGACTATCCATGGTAGTATCTATCACATGGGCCAAGAATGCATAACATCCTTGCTTCATCAGCATCTCCACAACCATAGTTGACACAAGATAGGTTGGTAGAATCTTTCTTTCTCCGTGAAAGATCCATGTGTCACTTTCATCAGTGAACACAACTTGCTGGGACTCACAATCGAAGACAACCTTATACCTTTCTAAGGTATCCATCCCAAGGATTACGTCTAATCCATGCATCTCAAGTGGTATAAGATCCACTTGAATGTGATGTTCAGAAAAGAAGAGGATGTAGGGAGAACATATCTCCTGCAACACAGCAGATCCCATCAACAAAGTTTCTAGAAACAAACTATCTGTCCTAAGACTTGTAGTTAGGTTGCAGTCAAGAATCACTCTTTGAGTGATAAAGGAGTGCGTAGCACCCGGATCAATTAAAACAGATACAACGTAAGATGTAGACATATCAGAATATAATAATTCCATCTGACCTGCCACAACCTGAGGGTTGATCACTGCATCAGGTGGATTCATTGCATAGAATCTTGCCGTTGCCTATGGTTGATTCGGTGCTCGTTGACCTGGTGCCGATGATCTAGCTTGGGACGCTTGTCCACGTCCTATAGCTCCTCCTAGAAACTGTCTTCTTTGAGATCCTTGCTGACTCTGCCTTTGAGGTTGAGTTACACTCACTTCTCTGGCTCTGCAATCTTTCATCAGATGTCCCATCTTTCCATATATATAACAAATTTTATTCAGTTGTTGTGGTCTGGGTGGTCCCGTAACTGACATAGATGCTGATCTATGAGCTCCTTCTAAAGGTAAACTTCGTCCTCTACCCCTATTTTCCATCCAATGCGTCTGGGTACTGAATCTAGGTGGTGGTGTAGGCACAGAAAACCTAGGTTTCTTGAAATCTTTGGATGAGGATCCTTGGAATTGGGGATACATCCTCTTATTCTTGGTCTGTCTCTTTTCTTCCACAGACCTCTCTACCCTTCTGACAGACTCTACAAAGGTAGCAAATCTTTCTCTATTCTCTAAGGCAGACACGGGAGTAGTCAACTCAACGTTTAATCCTTTCTCAAAACGCCTAATCCTTTCTTCATTTGTGGTCACCATGTGCGGACAGAACCACAACAGCTCCATGAACTTAGCCTCGTATTCGCTAATGTTCATAGGTCCCTGCCTTAACCTCTCAAACTGAGAGAGTTTCTCATCTAGAAACATTTTAGGGAAGTATCTGTTGATATATTCTCGTCGAAAAACTTCCCATGCAATCTCCACACCTGGCCTCTTCTGTTCTTCCATGGTCACCAATGACCAACACTCCCCTTGAGAAGATACACAACATGTCTAACCTTCTCATCTTCTGGGATGTTCAAGATTCTAAAGGCTTTCTCCAATTCAGTTAACCACAAGTCAGCATCTGCAGGGTCAGCTGTTCCTGCATACTCTGTGGCTCCAACTTGGCGAAGTCATTCAAACGTCTTGCCGACTCCTTGTCCTTCAGGATGGGTAGGTGCCCTAGGTACATGTATAGGCATCCTATCAGTCATATGTGTCATGGCAGTCATGAACTACCCAAACATGGCTTGGACAGCTGGGTTCCCCATGTCAGCTGGATTGAAGTGGGGTGGTTCAGGTACATGTTCTTCTCTTTCTTGGTTTCTTGCACCTCCTCTGGGTGCAGCGACACTACTCTCTGCAACATGTTCCTCGTGTGGTCCAGACATATTTAGTTTTATCTTTTCCTCCTGATGAGCAGAAGACACTATCAGATATACTGGAAGACACTAGAACAGACTCAAAAAACTAAGTCCTATGTCTCTGTAGACTCAGAGAACCTAGAGATCTGATACCACTACACTATGACGATACTTCTTGGAAAATGAGATCAACGAATGTGGAAGCAATTAACTAGCAGCGGAATTACTAAAAATCACAAAATTTTAAAACTTTTTGCTCAAAGGTCCACAACCTGTAAGACTTTTTCATAAAAGAACATGATAAGTTATTTACAAGCTGATACATCAACACATCTCTGTAATATAACATTTCAAGAGATCACAACGTCAACTGCCCTGTAACTGTACAAGGCAAGATACAAAAATCTCGAGGCATTACGCCAAAATCTCAGATCTATATTAAGCATCTACTGACTCCTAGGACCTGAGAGTATAGAGACGACACATAGGACATTCTATCTACAAGACTTTGACAGATAGTGTCTCCACCTGAGGATCACTACTGTCCCTGATGTTGCTACTGCTGCTGTTGCTGCTCACCCACTGAAGGGTTCCTTCGTCCTCGGCGTCTACCTAAAAAGTCGAAACCCACAGGGGTGAGACAATTGTATAATTTTCCCAGTGAGAGTTATAACTCTTCGCCAGAAGCATTGTTATTGCAATAATTAGGATAACAAAAAGCAGTAGAACTAAATTATTTAACAACAGGCAATTCACTGATTAAACTAAGTAGAGCAACATTCTCTAGGCAATCATTTCAATTATAACATGATTGAATGATAAGACTTGTATCAATAAAGAATATGAAGAACATGTATACAAGTTATTCAACTAGAACACTATAAACAATGCATCATCAATCATTATTTCTCATAGTTCAACCTAAGCAATTACGCTATACGGATGATTACATTTTTCAAACATATTTATGCCCTAAGGAGATGAGTTACACCTCTCATATTCTAACCGACCATTACGAAATCGCAATCGGTACCATACATAGGTCATTAGAAGAGCTGTATTTATATGACCTCATCATCCTCAGTTAGTGTGAGCAACAACATGCAAGACATCTTGTGTCTCTGCTATAATAGCTTTCTAGGGTATTCTGGAAACTTCACTATTAGAGTTACAGTGGCATGCTGTACTCTCTTCGCCATCGAGGGATTTCTTGTTTATCTCACATCGATGCGGAATTAACAACATCATCGGGAGATTAGTGATACATCATCCCAACATAAACATATAATGAAGGATTGAGAGATTAAATGTACATCTCACATCAATTCCCTCATTAGGACGTAAGGATATTCGCATCCATAACCCTCACATACTCAAAAGTATGCTCTCCAAGAGTTCCCTTAGGAAAACTTGTTTCACCATCATTTAACTTATGACAATGATGGATCTATGGTCAGGGCTCTACATGATATCATTATACTTGATTATTTAAGTACATTATGGCATTCTTTTAGCATCAGGCATGTTTTCAAACATAAACCAATAAGACAATTGCTATAAAGAAAGAGTACTAATTGTATCCAGCTCATATCACATATTGTTAAATTGGGATATCAATCCCTAACCATCTCATCATAGTGATTCAGGAATATGGGTGTTCAAACCCTTAGATCATCAAACACTTGTTACCAAGTAACATGTTGTTATCAAGTCAATTAATAGTATGAATATAATTATAATAGTGCAGGTATATCTCATGGCTCATACAACCTATCAATCTCATATGTTACCTCTCACTAAGCAACATAGCATGTCATTACTTTCAAAGCTTATAAGGTACTTTCAATGAATATGGCATCATAACCCTTACCTGGCTATGATCACTTCTTTATAAAAACTTGCATGATTAACACAATTGATAACATGTACATTGTATCTATTTCAACACAGTATGAACCATTTCCAAGTCAAGTATAGAACACCACGGCCGTGTCACATCACCACGGCTGGTTTCTAGGGTTAGGGTTTCCTTTTCAATTCAACTAGGGTTATTCAACCCCTTTAACTTACAAAGGCATAATGATTACCCATTTCATAATCAAGCATAGTGTTTCATGCTTAGAAGCATAACCCAAAATTAGGGTTTACTATTCACATCATCACATTTCCCTAGATTAGGGTTTACTATTCACATTACATCACATTACCCTAAATTAGGGTTTGCTATTCACATTACAATGAATTAAGATCATACCATCATCATGTATGAGGATTACTTCCATTAATGCCCTCAAATTAGGTTAAGATTCATTAACCATCATAATTAGGGTTTCCATGATCTCACTATGAAGGATCGTACCCTAATTATGCATATTCATACATATTAGAAGTTTATTACTTGATTCTTATTCTCATAAGGAGTTTTCTCTCTCCTCTTTCTATCAGATGATGATTACATCACCCTTGATTAGGTTAAGTCAAATCAACCTTGACATCATTGGTTATGTCATTACTATTATGGTCATTAAGGCTCACATGATCAAATGGTATTGGTCACTTTATCCCATCAAGGGTACCTTTGTAATATTCACCATTGATCATCACATGAAATAATCAACTAATTACTTAATCCCTTAATCACTTTAGGTATCTATAAGGTTTAGGTTAATCAACCACTAAACCATCTTGACCACTAAGACATCAAACGTTCTTGACCTTTTTAGACCTCAAACGGTCTTGCACACAAACTCCCCAAACGGTCTTGGATGGACCTTGAAACCGTTTGGTTTTATTGACCGTTTGGTCTAGTTTGACTTTTAAAACTATTTGGTAAAGTGTGCACTCAAGACCGTTTGCCCAAGATGAGGTGAAGATCGTTTGGTCATGAAGACCGTTTGGTCAAGTTTGACTTTGAAACAGCATGGACAAAACCGATCTTGAAACCGCATGAGATCAAATGGTTTGGGATCATTTGGTCCCAAACGGTCTTGAGACCGTTTGGACCCAAACCACCTTAAAACTGCATGGACCAAAAAGTGTCTCAACCACTTCAATTGAGTTAGGGTTTCCAATGTTGAACCCCTCAATCAACCATACACTTGTTAGCCACTTATCAATTGAGTTAATTAAGTCAATCCTCTACTGATTTGACACTCAATTGACCCTCAATTGATCACCAATTAGGGCTTGGATCAATTGAATTAGGGTTTGGAATCGATTACCCTTCAACACTCCTCAACATGAGTCTAATTGATTTGAAACCATTGAACCATCATTCAATTTGGTCATGACCTGACCCAAAACGGTCTTGGGATCATTTGGATGACCTCCAAATGGTCTTGAGACCGTTTTCCCAAGTCAACACCAAAAACTAAACCACTTAGGGTTTAGCTCATTAGATTGATCATTAGGTTAACAATTAATTGTACTACAACTTCTTGCCTTTGAATCTTTAACCACTTAACCATAGTCAACCCTAGACCTCCAAACGGTCTTGGGTGACCCCCAAACGGTCTTGGGATCATTTGGACATTCTCCAAATGGTCTTGAGACCGTTTTCCCATTATTTCATCAAAAATCAAGTCATTCTCTTAAGGGTTGAACCCTAGATTAGGTCACCAAATCAGCACTTAATTGTTCAACAACTTGATATCATTGGACCCTCAATTGGTCAACCCTACTTAACCCTAGACCTCCAAACGGTCTTGGGTGATCACCAAACGGTCTTGAGACCGTTTGGGTGATCCCCAAACGGTTTTGAAACCGTTTGGGCCACTCAACCCAAACTTCAACTTAATAGTATTATTGAAATCAACAACTAACCCGACTAGGGTTTAGGTGACTAATGTGCTTTCAATTGGTGATTCTCTTGGAATTACTTGATGATTTGTGGTGGGTTATTAGTACATATTGTTTACAATAGACCCCCAAATGGTCAACACCTGGTCAATGCATCCAAACGGTCTTGAACCATTTGCTTCCATGCGTTCTTGGTTGAAACTGTTTGCTCTCAAACGGTTTGGGAAACTGTTTGAGAAAGAGGTGGAGGACCGTTTGCTAAAGAAAGATTGTGGATAAACTTTGGAATTAACTTCATCATATTACACCTCAAGAATAGGGGCTGTTCTTCACAGAATTGCTTGCAAGAATCAACAAAGATGCCTAAGGAAGAAGAATAAGCAACGTTTCTAAGAAAGAAGGATGCAAAAGCAAAGCTTAAGGGTTAGAGTTATAAAACACACCTTTAGATCTGATATAGAGCTCCAAGCTTCGTAGATTTAATGGCGGGTGAAGCTCCAAAGGTTGCCCAAGGTCCGTTCTTCAAGATTTGGATGGAGAAGATGGCTAGAAAGAAGAGTTGTGTAAGGAAAACTAACATACCAACCTTGTATTAGAGTTTCCACCATGAATTCGAGCTAGGTGATGATCCATACTTACCAACTTAGCTGAGTAGTCCTCCCATGTTCCAAAGCTTCTCCTTAGTCGGCCAAAGCAAGAAGATGAGAAAAGAAACTAAGGGAAACGCTCCCTTGCTTTGAGGAAAAAAGGGTGTTTATATATTTTTGGATATTATCAAGGCAAAGAAAAAAGATAGTTATTTCTTTTATTTCTTAAATCCATCCAATCATGCTCGCTCCACCCTTGGCCACACTTCTTCCTCCTTTTCACATGCAAAAACTCTCTTTATCCAAGGTTAAAAGGAAAAGAAACCAAACACCTTATTAAGCTATACATGTATAAAAGGGCCATTTTGCTTAAAACTTGGTTATTTAAATATTAAGGTTATCTTTATTATTTAATCATTCAAATGAGGCACACCTCTCATTTTATTTGCTCTACATGATGCCAAGAAATATGAGAGATACTCTAGAGGGTACATTTTTCATGTTGGAACCTATGTTTTGGGTAATTTACACATTACACCAAAACTAGTTTTTAAAGCACAAGGATTGCTCTACAAGATGTATCTTGGTGCTCAAGCTTGGAGAATCCATACCACTACATCATATTCATTATTATGATGTCTCATTATCAGAGGAACATCATAACATGTGCAATTTGCAAGTTAACCCCTCTAATAGGGTAATTTGCACTTTAGTCCAAAATTTACAAAACAATATTACAACATTGTTAAAAAAGGACTGAAATAGAAATATAGGTTCCTCAAAAGCTTTAATTACATTACACAAGATAACCACAAGCATCTAATCACATATTTAAGCAAAACACCTAGGGTTAGTTCATAGCCCAAGTCAGGGATGTTACAAATTATCCACCCCTTACAAGGATTTCGTCCCCAAAATCAACAAAACATATTAAGAGAAAAGAGCAGGGTATTTCCTTCTCATCTATCCCTCTAGTTCCCATGTGGCTTCTTCAACACCACGGTGATTCCAGAGGACTTTCACAAGACTTATGTCTTTCTTTTTCAGCTTTTTAATTCTTTTATCAAGGATCGACACAGGTCCTTCCTCATAAGACACCATCATTCAGTTCTACTTCCATAGGTTGCAGAACTGATTCTGTATCAGGATGACATTTCCTAAGCATGGAAATGTGGAACACAGGGTGTAACTTCTGTAACTCTAGTGGTAACTCTAGCTTATAAGATACTCTTCCAATCCATTCAATGATTGGATAAGGCCCCATAAACCTAGGAGTTAACTTTCCTTTCCTACCAAATCTAAGAAATCCTTTCCAAGGTGAGACCTTGAGGTACTCTCTGTCTCGAACCTGGAATTCTAAAGGTCTACAACGCTTATCAGTGTAATATTTCTATCTATTCTGTGCAGTCTTTATCTGTTGTTGTATTACTTTAATCTTCTCAGTGGTCTGCTGCACAAGATCAGGACCTAAAAGTTGATATTCAGCAGTTTCATACCAACATAGGGGTGATCTACAACATCTACCATATAAAGCTTCATAAGGTGCCATGTCAATGCTATGTTGATAGCTATTGTTGTAGGCAAACTCTATGAATATTAGGTGCAGATCCCAACTCCCCGTAAACTGAAGAACACATGCTCTAAGAAAGTCCTCCAAGGTCTGTATAGCCCTTTCTGACTGTCCATCAGTCTGAGGATGAAAGGTTGTGCTAAACCTTAATTGTGTGCCTAAGGCTTTATGAAGTCGCTCCCAAAAACGACTCATAAACTGGGGACCTCTGTCAGAAACAATGGTAACCGGGACTCCGTGCAGTCTTACTATCTCATCTACATACAACTGTGCCAGTTTCTCAGCAGAATAGGTTGTTTTGACATGTAAGAAATGTGTTGTCTTTGTCAACCTATCAACTATTACCCAGATGGAGTCATGACCTTTGGCCGTTCTAGGTAAACAAACCACAAAATCCATGGTCACATGATCCCACTTCCACTGGGGTATGGGTAAAGGTTGCATTGTTCCTGCAGGCTTCTGGTGTTCAACTTTAACTTGCTGACACACAGGACATCACATAACAAACTCAGAAACATCCTTCTTCATTCCATGCCACCAATACATATCTTTCAAGTTTCGATACATCTTGGTGCTTCCTGGATGCATAGCATACATTGAAGAATGAGCTTCCTCCAGGACTAACTTCCTCAAGTTATCCACATCCGGTACTATCATTCTATCATGATAACATGCTACTTGATCATCTGAGTCATGGAAACCATCTCATTTCTCACTTCCAAACTCCGATCTAATCAGTTGAACTACAACATCAATTTGTTGTGCTTCCTTGATCTACTGTCTCATAGTAGGTTTTATATGCATCTCAGCTAACAACCCTGATAACAACGATACTCTCAACTGTACATTGTCTTGCCTTAAGGAGATAAGCATATCTCTCCTTGAGCACACTAAGGAATTTAGTTGTGCTATATCTAGGGCCGGTTTAGCTGATTTTCTACTCAAAGCATCAGTAACTACATTGGCCTTCCCTGGATGGTAATCAATTGTACAATCGTAATCCTTGATTAACTCCATCCAGCGGCGTTGCCTCATGTTAAGCTCATGCTGAGAAAAGATATACTTAAGATTCTTATGGTCTGTGAAAATCTGGAATGTCTCTCCATAAAGATAATGTCTCTAGATCTTCAAGGCATGAACTATAGCAGCTAGTTCTAGATCGTGTGTTGGATAATTCTCCTCGTATTTCTTAAGTTGTTGAGAAGCAAAAGAAATCACTTGTTTATCCTGCATCAAGACACATCCAATTCCATTCTTAGAGGCATCACAGAAAACTATATATCCTTTTCCTTGATCAGGTAACACAAGTACAGGTGCACTTGTCAACCTTTCCTTCAACAGTTGGAAAGATTGCTGACATTTATCACTCCAGGTAAAAGGAACATCCTTCCTGGTCAACTTAGTCAAGGGTAAAGCTATAGAACTGAAGTTCTTAATGAACCTCCAATAATAGCCTGCCAACCCTAAGAAACTTCAGATCTCCATTGGTGTCTTTGGCTATTCCCATAACAGAATAGATTCTACCTTTTTAGGGTCAACACGTATACCTGAAGCAGATATCACATGTCCAAGAAAAGAAACTTCTGGTAACCAGAACTCACACTTGCTAAACTTAGCGTATAGCTTATGCTTTCTTAGCAAAGTTAGAGCTTGTCGAAGATGTTGTTAATGCTGTTGAGCATCTCTACTATAGATCAGTATGTCATCTATAAAGACAACAACACACTGATCGAGATAAAGTCGAAAGATTCTATTAATGAGTTCCATAAATGCAGCTGGTGCATTAGTTAGTCCAAACGACATAACCATGAACTCATAGTGACCATACCTTGTCCTAAAGGCAGACTTAGATATGTCACCATCCTTAATACGCAGCTGGTGATATCCTGACCTTAAATCTATCTTTGAAAAGATGGTTGCACCACGCAACTGATCAAAGAGTTCATCAATCCTCGATAGAGGATACTTATTCTTTACTGTAACTTTATTTAACTGTCTATAATCAATGCATAACCGCATTGAACCGTCTTTCTTTTTAACAAAGTGGACCGAAGCACCCCAGGGTGAAGTACTCGGTCGGATGAAACCCTTCTCAAGCAACTCTTGCAGCTATTTCTTGAGTTCTGCCATCTCAGAAGGCACCATCCTATATGGTGTTTGTGCTATAGGTTGCATGTCCAGAACTAGATTAATTTCAAAATCAATATCCCGAGGCGGTGGTACACCTGGAAATTCTTCAAGAAATACATATTCAAATTCCCTGACTACAAGAACTTCAATAGGGTTAGGACTATCCATGGTAGTATCTATCACATGGGCCAAGAATGCATAACATCCTTGCCTCATCAGCTTCTCCGCAACCATAGTTGACACAAGACAGGTTGGTAGAATCTTTCTTTCTCCTGGAAAGATCCATGTGTCACTTTCATCAGTGAACACAACTTGCTTGGACTCACAATCCAAGACAACCTTATACCTTTCTAAGGTATCCATCCCAAGGATTACGTCAAATCCATGCATCTCTAGTGGTATAAGATCCACTTGAATGTGATGTTCAGAAAAGAAGAGGATGCAGGGAGAACATACCTCCTGCAACACAGCAGATCCCATCAACGGTGTTTCTAGCAACAAACTATCTGTCCTAAGACTTATAGTTAGGTTGCAGTCAAGAATCACTCTTTGAGTGATAAAGGAGTGTGTAGCCCCTGGATCAATTAAAATAGATACAACGTAAGATGTAGACATCAGAATATAATAATTCCATCTGACCTGCCACAACCCGAGGGTTGATCACTGCATCAGGTGGATTCATTGCGTAGAATCTTGCCGTTGCCTATGGTTAATTCGGTGCTTGTTGACCTGGTGCCGATGATCCAGCTTGGGACACATGTCCACATCCTCTAGCTCCTCCTGGAAACTGTCTTCTTTGAGATCCTTGTTGACTCTACCTTTGAGGTTGAGTTACACTCACTTCTCTGGTTCTGCAATCTTTCATCAGATGTCCCATCTTTCCACATATATAACAACTTTTATTCAGTTGTTATGGTCTGGGTGGTCCCGTAAGTGACATAGATGCTGAGCTACAAGCTCCTTCTAAATGTAAACTTCGTCCTCTACCCCTATTTGACGTCCACTGCGTTTGGGTACTGAATCTAGGTGGTGGTGTAGGCGCAGAAAACCTAGGTTTCTTGAAATCTTTGGATGAGGATCCTTGAAATTGGGGATACATCCTCTTATTCTTGGTCTGTCTCTTTTCTTCCACATACCTCTCTACCCTTCTAACAGACTCTACAAAGGTAGCAAATCTTTCTCTGTTCTCTAGGGCAGACACGGGAGTAGTCAACTCAGCGTTTAATCCTTTCTCAAAATGCCTAATTCTTTCTTCATCTGTGGTCTCCATGTGCGGAAAGAACCGCAACAACTCCATGAACTTAGCCTCGTATTCGCTAATGTTCATAGGTCCCTGCCTTAACCTCTCAAACTAAGAGATTTTCTCATCCAGAAACGTTTTAGGGAAGTATCTGTTGATAAATTCCCATTAAAAAACTTCGCATGCAATCTCCACACCTGGCCTCTTCTGTTCTTCCATGGTCCATCAATGACCAACACCCCCTTTGAGAAGATACACAACATGTCTAACCTTCTCATCTTCTGGGATGTTCAAGATTCTAAAGGCTTTCTCCAATTCAGTTAACCACAAGTCAGCATATGCATGGTCAGCTGTTCCCGCATACTCTGTGGCTCCAACTCGGCGAAGTCATTCAAACGTCTTGCCGACTCCTTGTACTTCAGGATGGGTAGGTGCCCTAGGTACAGGTATAGACATCCTATCATTCATATGTGTCATGGCAGTCATAAACTACCCAAACATGGCTTGGACGGATGGGTTCCCCATATCAGATGGATTGAACTGGGGTGGTTCAGGTACATGTTCTTCTCTTTCTTGGTTTCTTGCACCTCCTCTGGGTGCAGCGACACTACTCTCTGCAACATGTTCCTCGTGTGGTCCAGACATCTTTAGTTTTATCTTCTCCTCCTCATGAGAAGAAGACACTATCAGATATACTGGAAGACACTAGAACAAACTCAACAACCTAAGTCCTATGTCTCTGTAGACTCAGCGAACCTAGAGCTCTGATACCACTACACTGTGACGATACTTCTCGGAAAATGAGATCAACAAATGCGGAAGAGATTAACTAGTAGTGGAATTACTGAAAATCACAAAATTTTAAAACTTTTTGCTCAAAGGTCCACAACCTGTAAGAATTTTTCATAAAAGAACATGATAAGTTATTTACAAGCTGATACATCAACACATCTCTGTAATATCACATTTCGAGATATCACAACGTCAACTGCCTTGTAACTATACAAGGCAAGATACAAAAATCTCGAGGCATTACGCCAAAATCTCAGATCTATATTAAACATCTACTGACTCCTAGTACCTAAGAGTACATAGACGACACATAGGACATTCTATGTATAAGACTTAACAGACAGTGTGTCCACCTGAGGATCACTGTTGTCCCTGATGTTGCTGTTGCTGTTGTTTCTGCTCACCCACTGAAGGGTTCCTTCATCCTCGGCGTCTACCTAAAAAGTCGAAACCCACAGGGGTGAGACAATTGTATAATTGTCCCAACGAGAGTTATAACTCTTCTCCAGAAGCATTGTTATTGCAATAATTAGGATAACAAAGAGCAGCAGAACTAAATTATTTAACAACAGGAAATTCATTGATTAAACTAAGTAGAGCAACATTCTCTAGGCAATCATTTCAATTATAACATGATTGAATGATAAGACTTGTATCAATAAAGAATATGAATAACATGTATACTAGTTATTCAACTAGAACACTATAAACAATGCATAATCAATCATTATTTCTCGTAGTTCAACCTAAGCAATTATGCTATACGGCTGATTATTACATGATTGAATGATAAGACTTGTATCAATAAAGAATATGAAGAACATGTATACTAGTTATTCAACTAGAACACTATAAATAATGCATCATCAATCATTATTTCTCGTAGTTCAACCTAAGCAATTATGCTATACGGCTGATTACATTTTTCAAACATATTTATGCCCTGAGGAGATGAGTTACACCTCTCATACTCCAACCGACCATTACGAAATTGCAATCGGTACCATACATAGGTCATTAGAAGAGCCGGATTTCTATGACCTCATCATCCTCACTCAGTGTGAGGAACAACATGCAGGACATCTTGTGTTTCTGCTATAATAGCTTTCTGGGGTATTCTGGCAACTTCACTATTAGAGTTACAGTGGCATGCTGTACTCTCTTCGCCATCGAGGTATTTCTTGTTTATCTCACATCGAAGCGGCATTAACAACATCATCGGGAGATTAGTGATACATCATCCCAACATAAACATATAATGAATGATTGAGAGATTAAATGTACATCTCACATCAATTCCCTCATTAGGACGTAAGGATATTCACGTCCATAACCCCCACATACTCAAAAGTATGCTCTCTAGGAGTTCCCTTAGGAAAACCTGTTTCACCATCATTTAACTTCTGAAAATGATGGATCTATGGTCATGGCTCTACATGATATCATTATACTTGATTATTTAAGTACATTATGGCTTTCTTTTAGCATCAGACATGTTTTCAAACATAAACCAATAAGACAATTGCTATAAAGAAAGAGTAATAATTGTATCCAACTCATATCACATATTGTTAACATTGGGATATCAATCCCTAACCATCTCATCATAGTGATTCAAGAATATGGGTGTTCAAACCCTTAGATCATCAAACACTTGTTACCAAGTAACATGTTGTTATCAAGTCAATTAACAATATGAATATAATTATAACAGTGCATGTATTTCTCATGGCTCATACAGCCTATCAATCTCATATGTTACCTCTTACTAGGCAACATAGCATGTCATTACTTTCAAAGCTTATAAAGTACTTTCAATGAATATGGCATCATTACCCTTACCTGGCTATGATCACTTCTTTATCAAAACTTACATGATTAACACAATTGATAACATGTACATTGTATCTATTTCAACACAGTATGAACCATTTCCAAGTCAAGTATAGAACACCACGGCCGTGTCACATCACCACGGCTGGTTTCTACGGTTAGGGTTTCCTTTTCAATTCAATTAGGGCTATTCAACCCCTTTAACTTACAAAGGCATAATGATTACCCATTTCATAATCAAGCATAGTGTTTCATGCTTAGAAGCATAACCCAAAATTAGGGTTTACTATTCACATCATCACATTTCCCTAGATTAGGGTTTACTATTCACATTACATCACATTACCCTAAATTAGGGTTTGCTATTCACATTAGAATGAATTAAGATCATACCATCATCATGTATGAGGATTACTTCCATTAATGCCCTCAAATTAGGTTAAGATTCATTAACCATCATAATTAGGGTTTCCATGATCTCACTATGAAAGATCGTACCCTAATTATGTATATTCATACATATTGGAAGTTTATTACTTGATTCTTATTCTCATAAGGAGTCTTCTCTCTCCTCTTTCTATCAGATGATTATTACATCACCCTTGATTAGGTTAAGTCAAATCAGCCTTGACGTCATGGATTATATCATTACTATTGTGGTCATTAAGGCTCACATGATCAAAGGGTATTGGTCACTTTATCCCATCAAGGGTACCTTTGTAATATTAACCATTGATCATCACATGCAATAATCAACTAATTACTTAATCCGTTAATCACTTTAGGTATTTATAAGGTTTAGGTTAATCAACCACTAAACCATCTTGACCACTAAGGCATCAAACGTTCTTGACCTTTTTAGACCTCAAACGGTCTTGCACACAAACTCCCCAAACGGTCTTGGATAGACCTTGAAACCGTTTGGTGTTGTTGACCGTTTGGTCTAGTTTGACTTTTGAAACCATTTGGTAAAGTGTGCACTCAAGACCGTTTGCCCAAGATGAGGTGAAGATCATTTGGTCATGAAGACCGTTTGGTCAAGTTTGACTTTGAAACTGCAAGGACAAAACCGATCTTGAAACCACATGAGATCAAACAGTTTGGGATCGTTTGGTCCCAAATGGTCTTGAGACCATTTGGACCCAAACCACCTCAAAACCGCATGGACCAAAAAGTGTCTCAACCACTTCAATTGAGTTAGGGTTTCCAATGTTGAACCCCTCAATCAACCATACACTTGTTAGCCACTTATCAATTGAGTTAATTAGGTCAATCCTCTACTGATTTGACACTCAATTGACCCTCAATTGATCACCAATTAGGGCTTGGATCAATTGAATTAGGGTTTGGAATCGATTACCCTTCAACACTCCTCAACATGAGTCTAATTGATTTGAAACCATTGAACCATCATTCAATTTGGTCATGACCTTACTCCAAGCGGTCTTGGGATCGTTTGGATGACCTCCAAACGGTCTTAAGACCGTTTTCCCAAGTCAACACCAAAAACTAACTCAACCACTTAGGGTTTAGCTCATTAGATTGATCATTAGGTTAACAATTAATTGTACTACAACTTATTGCCTTTGAATCTTTAACCACTTAACCATAGTCAACCCTTGACCTACAAACGGTCTTGGGTGACCCCCAAACGGTCTTGGGATCATTTGGAAATTCTCCAAACGGTCTTGAGACCGTTTGCCCATTATTTCATAAAAAATCAAGTCATTCTCTTAAGGGTTGAACCCTAGATTAGGTCACCAAATCAGCACTTAATTGTTCAACAACTTGATATCATTGGACCCTCAATTGGTCAACCCTACTTAACCATAGACCTCCAAATGGTCTTGGGTGATCACCAAATGGTCTTGAGACCGTCTGGGTGATCCCCAAACAGTTTTGAAACCGTTTGGGCCAGTCAACCCAAACTTCAACTTAATTGTATTATTGAAATTAGCAACTAACCCGATTAGGGTTTAGGTGACTAATGTGCTTTCAATTGGTGATTCTCTTGGAATTACTTGATGATTTTTGGTGGGTGATTAGTCCATATTGTTTACAACAGACCCCCAAATGGTCAACGCCTGGTCAACGCATCCAAACGGTCTTGGACCGTTTGCTTCCATGCGTTCTTGGTTGAAACCGTTTGCTTTCAAACGGTTTGAAACTGTTTGCTCTCAAACGGTTTGGGAAACCGTTTGAGCAAGAGGTGGAGGACCGTTTGCTAAAGAAAGATTGTGGATAAACTTTGGAATTAACGTCATCATCTTCCACCTCAAGAATAGGGGCTGTTCTTCATGGAATTGCTTGCAAGAATCAACAAAGATGCCTAAGGAAGAAGAATAAGCAACGTTTCTAAGAAAGAAGGATGCAAAAGCAAAGCTTAAGGGTTAGAGTTATAAAACACACCTTTAGATCTGATCTAGAGCTCCAAGCTTCGTAGATTTAATGGCGGGTGAAGCTCCAAAGGTTGCCTAAGGTCCGTTCTTCAAGATTTGGATGGAGAAGATGGCTAGAAAGAAGAGTTGTGTAAGGAAAACTAACATACCAACCTTGTATTAGAGTTTCCACCATGAATTCGAGCTAGGTGATGATCCATACTTACCAACTTAGATTGGTCATCCTACTCTATTCCAGAGCTTCTCCTTAGTCGGCCAAAGCAAGAAGATGAGAAAAGAAACCATGGGAAACGTTCCCTTGCTTTGTGGAAAAAAGGGTGTTTATATATTTTTGGATATTATCAAGGCAAAGAAAAAAGATAGTTATTTCTTTTATTTATTAAACCCATCCACTCATGATCATTCCACCCTTGGCCACGTTTCTTCCTCCTTTTCACATGCAAAATCTCTCTTTTATCCAAGGTTAAAAGGAAAAGAAACCAAACACCTTATTAAGCTATACATGTATAAAAGGGCCATTTTGCTTAAAACTTGCTTATTTAAATATTAAGGTTATCTTTATTATTTGATCATTCAAATGAGGCGCCCCTCTCATTTTCTTTGCTCTACTTGATGCCAAGAAACATGAGAGATACGCTATAGGGTACATTTTTCATGTTGGACCCTAGGTTTTGGGTAATTTGCACATTACACCAAAACTAGTTTTTAAAGCACAAGGATTTCTCTACAAGCTGTATCTTGGTGCTCAAGCTTGGAGAATCCATAACACTACATAATATTCATTCTTATGTTGTCTCATTATCAGAGGAACATCTTAACATGTGCAATTTTCAAGTTAACCCCTCTAATTGGGTTATTTGCACTTTAGTCCAAAATTTATAAAACAATATTACAACCTTGTTCAAAAAGGACTGAAATAGAAATATAGGTTCCTCAAAAGCTTTAATTACATTACACAAGATAACCACAAGCATATAATCACATATTTAAGCAAAACACCTAGGGTTAGTTCATAACCCAGGTCAGGGATGTTACACCGTGGTTGACTTCAGCTGATCGAACAAGTCGTCGATGCGAGGCAAAGGATAAAGGTTCTTCACCATCACTTGATTGAGCATGCGGTAGTCCATGCACATCCGCAATGAACCATCCTTATTCTTCACAAAAAAGATAGGGGCTCCCCATGGAGAGATACTGGGATGGATGAAGCCCATGTCAAGAAGCTCCTCAAGCTACTTCTTTAGCTCAGCAAGTTCAGTAGGGGCGAAACGATAAGGCAGCTTTGAGATATGTAAAGTCCAGGGCACAAGTTCGATGGAAAACTCCATCTCGTGAGTTGGTGGAAAACCTAGTAACTCCTTATAAAAGACATTGGGAAAGTCCTTTACCACATCTATATGATCTAGAGTAGGAGGTGTGGCATCAAGAATGATTGATGCTAAGTATGCTCTACACCCTTGTGAGATAAGATTTTCGGCTTTAATGGCGGAGATGACAAATTGCCGGTCCTCTCACTTCCTACCCTTGATACATAGTCACTCTCCATTATAATGCAACAAGATAACTTTCTTTTCACGACAGAATAAGCCCGCATCATGCTTCTTCAACCAATGCATGCCCAAGATAACATTAAAGGCATACATGTTGAGTAGGTTAAATCTGAAGGATACATCTTTTCGAATATACAAAGGTCCAAGGTAGGGAGTTTAAGGTAAGAAGAGCATATCTGTCACGGATCCGTTCTTACCCTAATCCCAATCCCACTGTCCAAAAGGGCAGTGTTAAAGGGATTAGAGCGCCCGTCCCTGAGTGGCCCGAAAATCACACACAGATAATATGCAAAAATTAAATAACATCCTTCTTTATTAAAATGAACCAAAATGTTTAGTACATAAGGCCCGTAGGCAACAGGAAAGAGAAAAAGATAAGAACTAGCCTACAACTACATCCCTTTTACAATTAGCTCCCATGTAGAGTCGATAAGTGATGTAGCAATCTTTATTGCAGTGGATAATTGAGTAGATGAATCTAGTTCCTTGCATTACCTAAAATCGAGAAAATCAAGACACAATGTCAATGCAATTACACGGTACGCTATATAAAAACAAGTAAAGCATTTTATAAGAAAACTAGTATGCTTGGCAGGACTTATGTTTCAAAACATTATCGAATGATCTTCTAGAAACCAAAATGTTATTCAACACAAATTTTATTATGAATTTCCCATTATGCTGTAATTCAAGAAGCATGCTTATATTAGTTTAAGTGACTCTACTACCCCAACGCGATGGGGAGGTCACCAAGCTCCTTCTCACCATAGGAGATAGGATATCAAAGTGCAAAATCCCACCTTCCAATAAGGGAGTTTTGCCTATATTCAATATCAACATTATCAACTTTTCCAACATCATTATCAACATAAATATACGGGCAGTCATAATGGGTATTGTGATTTAGGGTTTCATGTTTCTCAAAATATAATATAGAAGAAAAACAGAAGACTATTCATAGGGAACAATATTTCATCCAGATAACTAGCCAAGCATATTTCAAGAGATACCTAAAAGTATCATCATACAACCAAGGAGGAGTAGTATAATAGCGTACCTTTCTAAAAGAGTATTTGGAGTATAGATCCCAAGAGAGAGTTGATCAACCCTTTGAGTCAGATCCTAGATAAAAATATTGGATCAAGGGTCAAGATCATAGTTTAAAAAGATCATGCTTTGTTATTGAAGATTAGGGTTACATTTTCCTATTTCTACCTTAGGTTTAGGTCATCAACAATATTCCTCAAAAGTCCAACAAATATTCAAGTATCAAACATATTTCATGAATGGATGACCTTCCTAGGTATACTTAGGAATACATGTCAACCCTAATTATTAGTATCATTATTCCAATCTCTAGATCATTTCCAATATGAAATAACACAGTTGGACTGAAAATTAGATTAGGGAGTCCTATGATTAAGAGGGCTTCTAGGTTAAGGTAAAGCATCATTATATTAAGAATAAACCTTATTTAAAAGTATATGATTCATATTTTTTGGGTAAAGAGTTAAGAGGATTATATCTAACCCTTATTTTGTCAAAAAAGATTTGATGTCTCAGAATGATCATTAGAATCAGGAATAAGAGCTTCTCAAGGATTAATCATCATATAAGATAATTAAATAAGCAAAGGCATAAGATCATGGAATATCAGTGATAAATATCGATAATTAAGCTTCACAAGTATTTTTAACAGGTCTGTTGAATTTTTCTGATCAAGTTTGACTACTTATTCATAATTTTCAGAGTTTGGATGTATATTTTATGATTAAAATGAGACATGGGCATTTAAATGAATATCCTAGTAGAGGAGGGGTATACAGTACCAGAAAAGAAGGCCAGGAAAAATGATGGGCGTTGGATCCCTCGATCAGACTTGATCAGATCTTGATCCTGCGCCTGGGAGGTGGCCCGCTGCTGATCGCTTGTGTAAGACTGAAGGAGCAGAGGAGGGCGCAAGAACCGTTGATCCTTGGTTAGATTAGCGTGGACCCAAATCCAAGGGCAGTTGCTGCTTGCCCCAACACTAGCACCCGCTTCCGAGTAGGGGTGCTCCGTGGCGGTGCAGTGGCCGGAGAAGAAGGGAGCGAGAGAGGGAGGGCTCGACGTGAGGAGATAGAGTGTCACTCATCTTCGTGGTGGCGGGCCGACCTCAACGGGGGGTTTTATATAGTGTTTTGGTGCTAGGGTTTGGGCGACTGGGGGGGGGGGCACACCCTAATGGGATGGCCTGGTTCCTTGGCCACCAAGCAGCAAATCTGCAACACTGATCTGTGTGGAAGCTTTGAGAGGGGGTGCGGGATCATTTGGTCGAGTTATTGGGGCGACGCCAACTGGTTTGGTTGATCGGGTTAGGAACCAGGGTGGCTAGTCCACCGTGGACCTTGCCATACCAGGCGCAAGGTAGGGGATGACCCCAGTGTCGTTGGATTGAGATCCAAGGCTTCTGGGTCGATCCGCCTTGCCCAGCGGCGCCCAAAGCAACGGATGGGCCGGACCCAGCAAGGAAAAGGAGGAAAAAGGTGGAAAAAGGCAAACAAAACTAGGAAAAGGCTAAAATCTTAGAAAAATCGTATAAAATCATAGGAAGGTCCAAATGATCTCAAATTTGGATCATATCTTCAACATGAAGTGTAGAATAATTTGTACAAATTTGGATACCAAAAGATACAGTTAACTAGTCAAACGCAAGTGTTTGATCAAAGAGATGTATTAAGCTAATTAAGGTGCTCAAGAGTGCATGAAATTAATAGAGATAAAGGAATTTTATTTTGGGTATCTATATTGATCAAGGAGTTAAAAGAGATTATATATGATCAATATAAAGGTGAAAAACATAAATTAAATAATGGAAAAACTCACATTGTCACATCCTCCCCTCGTTATAAAGAATTTTGTCCCCAAAATTCAAACTTCCTTGAAGAGGTCAGGAAATTGTTCCTCCATGTCTGACTTCAACTCCCAAGTAGTATCATCACTACCATGGTGCTTCCACAACACCTTAACCATATCGATTTTCTTATTTCTGAGTTCCTTGGTGCGATTATCAAGTATCTTGACCGGAGTTTCTTGGTACACAAGGGTGTCCTTTAATTCAATTGGTTCATGATTGAGGACATGGCTAGGGTCTTTGACATACCGCTTTAGGTTTGACACATGAAAGACGTTGTGCATCATGCTATATTGTGGAGGTAGAGCCAACCTGTAAGCACATTCCCCAATGCGATCCAAAATTTCAAAAGGACCCACATATCTATAACTGAGTTTTCCTTTGTTCTTTGCAATGGATCGAATTGGTCGAATCTTCAGGAAAACATGATCACCTACTAAGAACTGAGTGTCAGTCCTGTGTGCATCAACATAAGACTTCTGACGATCTTGCACCCTTTTTAACCTTTGCTTGATTTAGGTTGACATTATCAGAATAGAGTTGTAGTTCCTCAGACTTCAGAATTCGTCTTTTGCCTACTTCATCCCAGTAAAGTGGAGATCTACACGGTCTTCCATACAGAGCTTCATAGGGAGGCATGCCTATACTGGATTGGTAGCTATTGTTGTAGGCAAACTCAATGAGAGGAAGGTAGTGGTCCCAAGAACCACCCCAATCGAGGACACATGATCTCAGTAAGTCTTCTAGAACTTGGATTGTCCTCTCAGACTTTCTGTCAGTTTGGGGGTGATAAGCAGTGCTGAAATTCAGTTGAGTTCCCAGTTCTTCCTGTACTGGTCGCCACAAGTGAGAAGTGAACTTTGCATCACGATCTGATACTATAGATATAGGAATTCCATGCATCCTGACTATCTCTCGGACGTAAAGTTCTGCTAATTCAGGAACCTTGGTTGTTGTCTTGATTGGAATAAAATGGGCTGATTTAGTCAGACGATCAACTACAACCCAAATGGCATCACTCCCTTTCCTGGTCCTGGGTAGTCCCACCACAAAATCCATGGTGATGTTTTCCCATTTCCACTTGGGGATAGGTAGGGGTTGTAGAAGACCTCCTGGACGTTGGTGTTCAACCTTGATCTATTGGCAGGTCAGACACTTGGAGATGAAAGTAGCAATGTCGGTCTTCATATTCCTCCACCAGAAGTGCCTTTGCAGATCCTTGTACATTTTTTTTGATCCAGGATGAACAATATATTTCGACCCGTGAGCTTCTCATAACACCCTTTCTATCATGACTGAATCTTCTGGGACCCATATGCATTGTTTGTATCAGATTCCACCATCCATACCGACTGTCAGATGAGTTTGGGGCTTCTTTAATAGCTTAGTCATATCATCAAGGCTCTTGCTATTCTTTTGAGATGACATGATTTTGGACAGGAGGCCCAGTTTTACATGGACACTGGCCAATCTAAGAACGTTACCCATACGCCTTGGGGCCCAAAGTGACATGACTTCCATGTTCTTCCATTCCGTAGTAAAGACAGCAGCACATTTAGCCTGCTTCTTGCTGAGTGCATCGGCCACCACATTTGCCTTACCGGGGTGGTAGGCAATGGTGAAGTCATAGTCTTTAAGGTACTCGAGCCAACACCTCTGTCTGAGATTGAGATCCTTCCGTGTCAAGATGTATTTCAGACTCTTGTGCCCGATGAGGATGTCGAAGGTGGCACCATACAAGTAGTGTCGCCATATTTTCAAAGCATATATGATGGCGGCAATCTCGAGGTCATGGGTTGGGTAGTTGACCTCGTTTGGCTTCAATTGTTGAGAGGCATAAGCGACTACCTTTCTCTCTTGCATGAGAACACAACCCGGACCGAACCTTGATGCTTCCGTGAAGATGATGAACCCATCATTTCCCGAGGGAAGAGTCAAGACAGGTGCAGCTGTCAGCTTTGTCTTTAGCTCTTGAAAACTAGACTCACACTCCTTTGACCAGATAAACTGTTATCCTTTCCTAGTGAGCTTGGTGAGAGGCAAGGCAGTCCTGCTGAAGTTCTAAATAAAACGTCGATAATAGCCAGCAAGACCTAGAAAACTATGAATCTCTAAAACATTCTTTGGGGCTTGCCACTGAAGAATAGCCGAGACTTTGGCGGGGTCAACAGAAATTTTCCCACTAGAAATTATGTGGCCTAAGAACATGACTTCAGAAATCCAAAATTCACATTTTGACAGTTTTGCATAGAATTTCTGAGATTGGAGGATGTCAAGAACTTTGCGAAGGTGAATGCGGTGTGATTCAGCATCAGTTGAATATATCAATATGTCGTCAATGAAGACCACTACAAACTCATCGAGGAAAGGTTGGGAGACACTATTCATCAAGTTCATACACACACCAGGGGCATAAGTCAACCCAAAAGGCATGACAAGGAATTCATAATGCCCGTATCGGGTTCGAAAGGCTGTTTTAGGGATGTCTTCATCCTTAACTTTGAGTTGGTGGTAACCAGAACGAAGATCAATTTTTGAAAAGACATGGGCAAAACGGAGTTGATCGAAAAGGTCATCAATTCTGGGCAGCGGATACTTATTTTTCACAGTAGTTTGATTGATCATACGATGGTCAATACACATGCGAAGGGAACCATCCTTTTTCTTGACAAATAAAACGGGGGCTCCCCAAGGAGAGGTACTAGGGTGGATGAAACCCTTGTCAAGCAATTCCTGCAACTACTTTTTCAGCTCAGTCAATTCAGCAGGAGCCATCCGATAGGGTGCCCGAGAAATAGGTGCAGTACCAGGTGCTAAATCAATAGAAAACTCAACATCACGATCTGGTGGTAGCCAGGGAGCTCCTCAGGAAAGACACTCGGGTACTCACACACTATATCAATGTTTTCTAGGGCACTTGTATCAGGATTGACTATGGTTACAGTTTCTAGGTATGCTTTGCACCCTTTAGCTATCAAGTTTTGGGCTTTAATCAGAGAATGACAACATTTTGATTTCAATCTTTCCTTCCAGGAATTACAAGAATACGGAGGTTGGGTTTGGAAATAATGACTTTCTTGGCACGACAGTTGATTGGAGCATGATTTTTATGGAGCCAATCCATCCCTAAAATAAGGTCAAAGTCTTCCATGTCTAAGATTATGAAATCTGACTCAAAACTATGTCCAACATAAGATAGAGGGACTTTCTCGACAATATAGTAGGAGACTTTCATCTTCCCACTTGGGGTAGTTACATCAAGTATGTACCCTAAGTCCCTTGTTTCAAGATTCAACATAAAGGCAAGATTCTTAGACATGAAAGTGTTTGTTGACCCAGAGTCAAAAAGAGTAACAACAAAATGGTCAGAGATTTGCATCATACCTACGTATACATATATTTTATGTAAGGACTACGTACAAGATAATAATGATATAAAGTTCTGGAAATAATCTTGAATTTAAAAAGTACCTTCCATGAGTTTGTTTTCATTGGCCTTCGCCTCATCTGCATTCACAGCAAAGACACAGGCCTGTCGATGTTCACCTTGCCTGGCCCATGCTGGAGGAGGGTGGGGGCAGCTGTCTCTGAAGTGACCCTCCTGTTTGTAGTAATGGCAGACCGGGGACGGATACTTGCACTGGCCAGGGGTGGAAGTTACCACAGTTACGACAACGAGGTATATTGACATTCCGGCCTGGACCCCTATTTTGGCCATGATTCTGGTTTTGTGTAGGACCACGATTGTAATTCTGGCTCTGGCCTTGGGCAGGAGGATTCCTCTGGTTCTTCTGTCGGTTCCTGTTCTTATTGCCACCAATATGGGGTTTTCCCCTCTGTTTAGGTTTTGCAGGTACAACTTCAGTTAGGCCTAGATAGGCAAGGGTAGGTAATGGTTTCCTGTGTCCCATCCCCAGGGTTCTCTCCATGGACAAGGCATGGTCATAGGCATCTTGAAAATTGGTGGGTTTGGATGAGGATACAAAAGCTTTTAGGGTAAGGAAAAGCCCATCAATGTAGCGGTCCAATTTTTGTTCCTCGGTAAGGTTGGTGACATGCCTCTCCAGCAGGCGGAACTGTCGGCTGTATTCAGCCACTGTGTTAGTTCCTTGGGTAAGGGTGAGGAATTATTTTTTTTTTCTCCTTTCTCTCAGATGTGGGTTGGAAACGGTTGGTGAAAATGGGTTTGAAGGCTTCCCAGTTGACAGGGATGACCTGTTGTGACCGGATATAATTTTCCCACCACAATTTAGTCGCTCCCTTCAACTGGTAGGTGGCAAAACCAACCTTGTCTTGTTCAGGGCACCTCAAAACCCTAAAAGTGTTTTCCATGGACACTAACCAGGCATCAGCCTTGTCTAGGACATCATCTTTGTCTTCCCCATAGAAGGTTTCAGGGCTGAGTTTCAAAAAATCCTGGATAGTGGTGGGTTTTGGGTTATGGGTTGGTACAAGGGATGTTGTACGGACAGCCAGGTCATGGAGGGCATCCATAATGGCCTTTTGTTTTAGTTCCCATTCCCCCATATTTTTGGTCTTATTGGCAGAACCAATATCTTCATCATCATCCATGCGGGGCTTTTTCCCCTTGTCTTTAGTACCAGAGGTCCCTTCACCATCCCTGTTGTTCCTGGTTTTTGGGGCCATCTACAAGAGTTCAACTGATATAAGTTTCCTTGTTTATAACCTTCAAAGCAAGAATATGATAGATCATTGCAACAAGTTTTCTCAATTTATTTTTGGATTTTAGTTGTTCCCGTCCTTAATTTACCCAAAATAGAGAGAGTATATAGATCAAGTCATGACACCTTAAGGAGAATGAGAAGATGAGGAGTCATCCTACTTCCTTCTAATAGGTGGCTTGGGTAATCCTTAAAGAAGAGATAAGATGCTAGAAGACTCTCTAGGGTTATAGGAAGTCCTTCCATCCATTTCTGGATCAACTAAGGCCAGGTGGAGCAGGAGGAACCTCAACCACCGTGAAGACGGATAGGAGGAATTATGCCAGAACCCCCTTTGTGCCCTTTTAAGACACCTCAGTTTTCAGCATAGTGAATTTTAAGGCTTCCTTGGTTCAGTGATTAAGAACATCATTTCACTAATGCATATGAAGTGTGTTATGGCTCTGATATCCACTACCACATATTCGTTCTTACCCTAATCCCAATCCCACTATCCAAAAGGGCAGTGTTAAAGGGATTAGAGCGCCCGTCCCTGAGTGGCCCGAAAATCACACACAGATAATATGCAAAAATGAAATAACATCCTTCTTTATTAAAATGAACCAAAATGTTTAGTACATAAGGCCCGTAGGCAATAGGAAAGAGAAAAAGATAAGAACTAGCCTACAACTACATCCCTTTCACAATTAGCTCCCATGTAGAGTCCATAAGTGATGTAGCAGTCTTTATTGCAGTGGATAATTGAGTAGATGAATCTAGTTCCTTGCATTACCTAAAATCGAGAAAATCAAGACACAATGTCAATGCAATTGCACAGTACGCTATATAAAAACAAGTAAAGTAGTTTATAAGAAAACTAGTATGCTTGGCAGGACTTATGTTTCAAAACATTATCGAACGATCTTCCAAAAACCAAAATGTTATTCAACACGAATTTTATTACGAATTTACCATTATGCTGTAATTCAGGAAGCATGCTTATATTAGTTTAAGTGACTCTACTACCCCAACGTGATGGGGAGGTCACCAAGATCCTTCTCACCATAGGAGATAGGAGATCAAAGTGCAAAATCCCACCTTCCAATAAGGGAGTTTTGCCTATATTCAATATCAACATTATCAATTTTTCCAACATCATTATCAACGTCAATATACGAGCAATCATAATGGGTATTGTGATTTAGGGTTTCATGTTTCTCAAAATATAATATAGAAGAAAAATGGAAGACTATTCATAGGGAACAATATTTCATCCAGATAACTAGCCAAGCATATTTCAAGAGATACCTAAAAGTATCATCATACAACCAAGGAGGAGTAGTATAATAGCGTACCTTTCTAAAAGAGTATTTGGAGTATAGATCCCAAGAGAGAGTAGATCAACCCTTTGAGTCAGATCCTAGATCAAAATATTGGATCAAGGGTCAAGATCATAGTTTAAAAAGATCATGCTTTTTTATTCAAGATTAGGGTTACATTTTCCTATTTCTACCTTAGGTTTAGGTCATCAACAATATTCCTCAAAAGTCCATTATATTAAGAATAAACCTTATTTCAAAGTATATGATTCATATTTTTAGGGTAAAGAGTTAAGAGGATTATATCTAACCCTTATTTTGTCAAAAAAGATTTGGTGTCTCAGAATGATCATTAGAATCAGGAATAAGAGTTTCTCAAGGATTAATCATCATATAAGATAATTAAATAAGCAAAGGAACAAGATCATGGCATATCAATGATAAATATCGAGAATTAAGCTTCACAAGTATTTTTAACAGGTCTGTTGAATTTTTCTGATCAAGTTTGACTACTTATTCATAATTTTCGGAGTTTGGATGTATATTCTATGATTAAAATGAGACATGGGCATTTAAATGAATATCCTAGCAGAGGAGGGGTATACAGTACCAGAAAAGAAGGCCAGGAAAAATGATGGGCGTTGGATCCCTTGATCAGATCTAGATCCTGCGGCTGGGAGGCGGCCCGCTGTTGATCGCTTGTGCAAGACTGAAGGAGCAGAGGAGGGCGCGAGGACCGTTGATCCTTGGTTAGATCAGCGTGGACCCAAATCCAAGGGCAGCTGCTGCTCTCCCCAACACTAGCACCCGCCCACGAGCAGGGGTGCTCTGCGGCAGTGTGGTGGCCAGAGAAGAAGGGAGCGAGAGAGGGAGGGCTCGGTGCAAGGAGATAGAGTGCCGCTCGTCTTCGTGGTGGCGGGCCGACCTCAAAGGGGGGTTTTATATAGTGTTTTGGTGCTAGGGTTAGGGCTACGGGGGGCGGCGCACCCTAATGGGATGGCCTATTTCCTTGGCCTCCAAGCAGTGAATCCGCAACACCGATCCATGCAGAAGCTTCGAGAGGGGTGCGGGATCATTTGGTCGAGTTATTGGGGCGATGCCAACTGGTTTTGTTGATCAGGTTAGGAACCAGGGTGGCTAGTCCACCGTGGACCTTGCCATACCAGGTGCAAGGTAGGGGATGACCCCAGTGCCATTGGATTGAGATCCAAGGCTGCTGGGTCGATCCGCCTTGCCCAGCGGCGCCCAAAGCAACGGATGGGCCTGGCCCAACAAGGAAAAGTAGGAAAAAGGTGGAAAAAGGCAAAGAAAACTAGGAAAATGCTAAAATAATAGAAAAATTGTATAAAATCATAGGAAGATCCAAATGATCTCAAATTTGGACCATATCTTCAACATTAAGTGTATAATAATGTTTACACGTTTTGAGACCAAAAGATACAGTTAACTAGTCAAATTGAAGTGTTTGATCAAAGAGGTGTATTAAGATAATTAAGGTGCTCAAGAGTGCATGAAATTAATAGAAGATAAAGGAATTGTATTTTGGGTATCTATATTGATCAAGGAGTCAAAAGAGATTATAGATGATCATTATAAAGGTGAAAAACATAAATTAAATAATGGAAAAACTCACATTGTCACAATATCCTACCACTAGGTGTTTCTACATCTAACACATGGTCCATGTATTCAGATTCTAACTCTAATATGGAAGCAAGCTGAGAAGACATGAAAGTGTTTGAAGAGCCAGAATTGAAACGTGCCTTGATAATATGCATATTGATATGCAAGGTACCTTCGATGGCTTCATTATCTTCGCCTGCTTCTTCAGAATTGAGAGAAAACACCCTTCCATTCCACCTTTCTATAAGTAGTCATCACTGGTTCTGGTTATTGTTGCTCTATGGAGGCGGATTCTATCGAGGCTGTTGTTTGGGCATCCAGAAAACTGGATACATTGTTCATGCATACCTTATTCACAATATCTGGATATTTTATGGGTTTAATAATTTAAAGGAAGGTACCTTTGTGGGGACTCTATCTGGAAAGTGAAGTTCAAATCCTCTCTCATGTGGTTTTAGAACCAACTCATTGGCTTCATAAATTCTATAATCAACATGGTATTCTGTAGACCCGAAAAGGGTAAAGAAATCCTTTTACGAAGAGACTCGTGGATTGGTGAACGAGCCTTTATGGATAATATTATTTATTCATAATATATTCCTAATTATGGTAGAGGGAAATTTGCACTACTCAATTGTCTTATTGATGATGATGGTAGCTGCATTGTTTCTTCTTCTAGGCATATTAGTCGTATCGTGAGTACTATTCAGGAATACTTGAAGACGAAGACCAATGAGTCTGATATGTTACCATTTAATGGTAAGAGTCCCAAAAGGACATGATACTTTTGGGAATACATTCATGCCACACTATGTAAGGTAGATTGTTATGAGTGGGTTTTAAAATTCAAGATTCCCAATAGATGTAAATCTTTTATTTTGAAGTTTGTTCTGAAAAAGCTTCTTACTCATGATGAGCTTTTGAGAAGGGGGTTTGTGTTCCCTTC